>CAUOFW020007602.1:0-376210 GCA_963454935.2 Ilex paraguariensis
GTCCCACAAAGGAGGGAAACCCAACAAATGATTGAGTCTTACTCGACTCATGTTGACTCGGAAACGTCGTGATGATATGTGGCCAAGTCTTCATCGTCTTCATCTCCGAATTGCAACGTACTGGCCAATACCATTCTACTGCGATGCAGCAAGACATGCCTATGGATGTCAATGTCTTTGTGATATATTTTCCTTTTTATATTTCCTGTTGCTTCCTTCTATTCCATTTGTCAGGATATACCAATTACCAAACTAGTTAGAATTCTTTCAGACTTCAGTTGGATATGGGTTTTGTGACTGTGAAGTAGCTAAATCTAATTTTGCTCCATGAAGCACCCCAAAATTGCAAGTATTTGCATTATTCGACTCATGCTCTGGACATGCTTGTTGCATTGAATGTAGCACTGTTTTTTTTTTATGTCCATGTACCTTTTCTGTTGAAGTGTTGCGGTAACATGAAGTCGCAAATGATAGTACTGCATCAACCTAGACTGTCTTATGTTAGTTCACCTCTTGGATGCCATTTTATTTTTATCTTCTGGTTTAGTTCAATTTGAATTTTTCGTCGCTGTTCTTGGATTAGATGGCATGCACGAGAAAGAGTAGATGATTTTGTTAGTTAAGAGACTCAATATAAGCAGTAACAACTGGTAATGCTGTTGGTTGCCAATATTTATTTAGTGTTTGAAATTTTTATCTTGCTTCACAGCACATGAACTCTGCACTTTTTCCTTGTTCTTTCCCAATGTTATATAGTTAAAAAAATATGGGGCAGTACCTGATTAATTCCTGGCCAATGCTACAGTTACAAAGGATTAAACTTATGCTTAATAAGTTCAAGCTTAAAATTACTTAATAGATATGATTACTTGTGTTGTGTGAGAAAAATTAGACCAATAGTTTTGGCATGAGAATCTTGTCTTGTCAAGCCAATTGGAATCTTGAAGGTGGGTTGACTGTTGAGTTCATTGATCTTGGTGGAGTGGCATTTTCCAGATATCTTGGATCCTTGGATGAGATCTATCAAGACTAAGCAGCGTATATTGGTTCCATTTGGTGCTGTGTGTGTTTGCATCTTTATTTTGTTTGACTAACTTTGGTGGTTACACTTTATATTGTTGCGCTTCCACATTAGAAAATTCCATTTATTTTCCTGTGTTTCCGTTTTTTTAGGCTGTGTATAGTTTACTTTGCTATTATTTTAAAATCAAGTTGCGGTTCATTGAAATCATGGTTTTATATTTTCTCCTTATTTAGCATAGTACATGTTGATTAATAAACTATCGATTTTCTGTTGAACATGCAGTTATGTCTCGGGTATAAAAATCGGTTCCAGAATTTTATTAAATATCTACGTGAAATGGGAGACGAGGTAAAGTCCTTATCTTTTAGCACATGTATATTTTGTTAATTAGAGGTGCTTGCTAGCAGCTAAATTTTTAGTCATGAGAGCCTGAAGTTAGTCTCATGGCCCATAACATGGTTGAGTTGGACTATGTTGAAATTAGCTAACGAGAATGATTCAGGATTTTTAGATCACCTGACTATTAGTCCTAGGCTCATGCACTCCGCAGTCCTTTGATTGCCTTAATTGTATTGTCTAACGTTCTTTTTTGTACATAATTTCTACAAATGTCTGCACATGATTGACTACCAGTTTGGGTTTTTGAAAATGAATGGTGTAGGTGATGGTTGTGACCACACATGAAGGAGTGCCGCAGGAATTTTATGGAGCAAAATTGATTGGATCACGGAGGTTGTAACTTCTTGATCTCATATGTCTTAGTTTTTATCGAATGAATTGATGGCATCACATATGATGACTATACTTACTGAGTTTCCTATAGAGTTTTACTTATAATTTTTTTCTTCCTGGTTCATCCAAAGATTCCAAACCAATGGGATGGTTGGACTATATAATTCTCAAATAGTGTGCCCGGTACTGTTTTTGGTCAGTGCCAAGGAGGTCTAAAAATGTTGCTTTCTCCTAATTTTTCTGAACTTTTTTTTGCAGCTTCCCCTGCCCCTTGTACGAAAAGGTGCCTCTTTCCCTAGCACTCAGCCTAGAATAATCTCAGAGGTTGCACAATTTAAGCCTGACATAATTCATGCATCATCTCCTGGTATTATGGTAAGATTTTGATTGCCCGTTCTCTTGTTCTTACTTGATCAAATATTTTGTGCATTGCTCTTTAAAGAATACCAAGGAAAAAACCAATTGTTTTTGTTGAAGTGTTCACGGTTTCCCTTTGTTTCGTAGGTATTTGGTGCACTCGCCATTGCAAAACTATTGTCTGTGCCTATTGTGATGTCTTATCATACCCATGTTCCAGTGTAAGTTCCTTGATCTTCCTGATAAGGTTTTGCTACCGCCTCATTATGAAACCATATTTTTCTGAAGTATGTCCAATTAGGTCTTGGGCTGAGCTGAATTCTTGTCTTGCAGATACATACAAGATATACCTTTAGTTGGCTGGTCCAACCAATGTGGCTAGTTATAAGTATGTGAGGTGTTCTTTCTTGCTCCAAATTAATTATGGATTTCAAGGTTCATGCTTGTGAGTTCTCTAAGGGTTTTTTTTTCTTTATATATATATCAGAATTTCTTCACAGAGCAGCTGATCTTACATTGGTGCCATCAGCTGCCCTTGGAAAGGAGCTTGAAGAGGCTAATGTGACAACAGGTGAAAATAAGCATCTTCCACTCAGTGAATCACTCTCTGCAGCTGAGCTTTACTGACATGATAACAACAACAAACTTTATACTTCTGCACAATATGCATTTTTCTTGGTGTTTTATTTTTGCAAGCATCTAATTCACTTGGCACTTTTTATCTACATATCCTTGATGTGAGAAATGTTTGTTATATAGCTCAATATTAATGTCTATACAGCTATATCAATGCTAAACTGCTGCTATTTCTGTTCCTATTTTCAGCTAACAAAATTCGTCTCTGGAATAAAGGCGTTGATTCCGAAAGTTTCCACCCACGTTATCGCTCCCATGAAATGCGATTAAGACTCAGGTAGGACCTGCCTCCCACCATTTCAATGTCATTGCCATGCAGTATGACTCATCTTTGAATGCTAATGAACCTTCTTCCAAAATCAGCAATGGTGAGCCTGAGAGGCCATTGATAGTCCATGTTGGGCGATTGGGAGCTGAGAAGAATTTGGAATTCTTTAGGAGGTATTGCTCTTCTATGCCAATGCAGAACATTTGCTTGCACATATTGGAAACGACTGCCTAGTTTGCTCCCCCATGATCTTCCTCTCTCTTTGGCGATAGTTGTGATTCAGTGACCGTTTTTTGCTTACCTTTAAGCCCTTTGCTGGCATGACTCACAGTTGATAAGAGGCTGAGCTGAGTAAGCTGTGTCCAGTTAACAATTTATGTAACTGCAGTACCCAAGTTGTTAAAGCCTTTGTCATTGTGACTTCAATCTTCTCACTTATCCCATTACAATTTTTCTCAACTTTGGAATTCTCTTGCTTGTTATATGAATGGGTATATAATGCAACTCTGGAATTCATCAGAAGATTGAATTTTGTGGGGTACCTGTTTACATTACATTAATAATCATTCATGAATGTTATTTTTGTGTTCTATGTAGCACAGGAATTGTTGCTTCAGTTTTTTGAATTGGACGTTTTTACAAAATTGTTCTTTTTTTTCAGGTCAGTTTATGTGTTTGTTAACTGTAGCAGTTTGACATTTGAAATGCATGTTTGAAACAGGATCATGGATAGGCTCCCAGAAGCACGAATAGCTTTCATTGGAGATGGGCCATACAGGTGAGTTGCAATTACACTTATTAACTGCTTACTTCCATAAATCCTTCTGGAGTTGTTTGGGGCAAACTATGGGTTGTACAATCGTTACAGGTGGGGATCAGGGTGATCGATCAATCATCTGTTACAACCTTTATTTCTAAAAAAACATTATACCTAGAGTGATAATCACCTGAACTCTTCTGACAGAATCACCATAAAATATGTTAGAAATATATAATTTTGTTCCGAGTATAATTCCTTTCTTGCAGGGAAGAGCTGGAAAATATGTTCTCCGGCATGCCTGCAGTATTCACAGGGATGTTACATGGTGAGGAGCTTTCTCAGGCATACGCCAGTGGAGATGTTTTTGTTATGCCTTCAGAGTCAGAGACACTTGGCCTTGTTGTTTTGGAGGCCATGTCATCGGGGCTTCCCGTGGTGGGTGTTCGTGCCGGAGGAATTCCAGACATCATTCCTGAAGATCAAGAGGGTAAAACTGGTTATCTTTTTAATCCCGGTGATGCTGATGACTGCTTAAGCAAATTGGTGCCTCTTTTGCGTGACCATGAACTAAGAGAAACTATCGGCAAGGCTGCACGCGAAGAAACGGAAAAGTATGATTGGAGGGCTGCCACTCGAAAGATCCGAAATGAACAGTATAACGCTGCCATTTGGTTCTGGAGGAAGAAGAGAGCAGAGTTCCTGAGACCATTTCAGTGGTTCTTTAGGCGTATTTTTCAGGCACCACCAGCAATTGACTACAGGTGATTCACATAAATCTTGGGATTTGGGCATCAGATATTGTTAAAGCATATTCGTGCTCTGAAGAAGGATCTTGAAGATACCTGTGTGATTGAATGCTCTCATTGATTGTACAATGTGACCACAAATTTCAGAACCCTTTTTGAACATGTCTGATCTTTTACTGCTTATAGAGAGCTTTGGAAAGCCTACTTATCGTGTGCTGTCATAGTCCTAATGTCTGATTTGGATGTAATTTATTTGTAACAAACATGACAAGGTCAGGGTCTATTGCATTGTTCTTTGTCTGTAAATCCTTGTCTACTTTACGGTGTAATCAACTTGGTTCAATCAAAGCTTGTCAGGAGAAACGGTTCCCAAATCTTTATCTATGCGTTTAGCTTTGTAAATCGCAGAATATTATTTTCTAATTTAATTAAGAAACTAGTGCATGTTCATCATTTTCGCAACAATCATGTGATAAGCGTACCTGTCCATCATTTTCATTCACTTGGCTAGTAAGAGACGTTTGTGGATCGCCCTTTTGTGAAGATGAACAAAGTGACTCAGTTGCACTGACCAACAATTGACAGCGTTTACAGCTAAGAAAACCTGTCTTCAAGTTTATCTTGTATTTCTAGCAGTGAATCTCTTCAATAATATAGTGAAACTTGGTGTAAATTTTGATGAGCCCAGATCCAATTGGTTCATACTCAATTAGTTGAGTAAGTCCAAATTAGTTAAAAGGCAAGTTAAGTTCAGCTCGTGAATTCGACTCAGCCCAAAGTTCAAGGAGTTCAAGAAAATTTAGAGTATGTGGGGAGTAATCAACGGGATAACCACTCTTGAAGATCAATGCTATATTTAATTATACATATCTTAGTTGTAGTTATCATCTCTTATAAGTTAGTAACCTACCCATCAAGTCACCACCTCAACTAAAGTACTGTGCCTAGAAATTATAAACTCTCTTTACATGAGAGGGGTATCTCTTTACATAGCTCTACATAGCTATCTCTCTCATAGCTTCCATACCTCTTCCCGAGCTCTCTCTTTCTCTCTCATCTTACTTTATTAATAAAGGTTCTCCAGTCATCATTGCCGCTTTCGGAGTGGAGTAAGTCCTTCTGACCGAATCACTATACATCTGCGTGTTGACCCTGTATTTGCCTTTTACTATTGATTGCTTTATTAATTGTTCATTAATTATTCTGCCTTACACACTCAATTATTGATTGTGCATAAGCTTGTTTCGTGTATCATCAGTTTAGTGTTGTCTATGAAAAACGAATGAGTTTTCTACTACGTTGCTATTCTCTTTCAAATCCATGATAATCACAACCAGGTCGATGAATCAACCATCAGAAGACAACAACCCAGCCCGCTAGAAGGAGGCTTCGCTTTCGTCTACACCAGCGGAACCGTCCACTACGACAACTCCCATTGTCGGGCAACAGCTTTTGAAGACCATGCAGTTGTTGGTAAGCCAAAACCAACAAATCATCCAGCAGATGCTCGTCTTGGGAGGCATCGCACCTCAGCTTGCGGGAACAGTAGACCCTCCAATTGGAGAGATGTCACGACCTCCCCACTCTAGGTGCCAAAGCGCTTCCCACCGTGGCACCCAGCCCCAGGGTGCCCCTATGTAGTGCCAGGGTGCCCCTCGCCAAGGAGTCCCCCCATTGTGCGCAGACGCCTCACATGTTCTCCCTCCTCATGTACCTACTCCACACGCAGCCGACCGTCTTAGGCAGGAGGATGAGGGGGGAGAACTAGTATGCAGATCATGAAAGCTACTACAATGATCCAACAGAAGATGTCCTAACCAATGGGATGAGAAGATCAAGGAGGTGCAAAACCAGCTTGGCGATGCCAGTAACACCATCAAAGCATAGGCACCAAAAACGGTGGATTATCGTACTGACACTCCGTTTGTTATGGATATTGTCAACTATCCTCTACCCTCGAAGTTCAAGGTGCCTACCATCGAGATCTTTGATGGCACCAAGGACCCCTAGATCATCTTGACATATATAAATCTCTCATGCAACTCCACAACGTGCCTGATATGTGTAGAGCCTTCCCTACCACCTTGAAGGGATCCGCTTGACAATGGTTCGCGAAGCTCAAACCATTTTCTATCCACTCCTTTGCGGAGCTGAGCAAATCATTTGTCTCCCACTTCATTGGGGACGCTGACACTAGAAGCGGGTTACCCACTTGCTCACCATCAAGCAGGACCGAGATGAAAGCCTTAGGAGTTACCTTACTTATTTTAATTAGGAGGCCTTCTAGATCGAGGAGTCAGACGATAAGATAACCATGACTGCCTTTATTGCAGGCCTGCGCTCCTCTTGTTTTATGTTCTCTATCCTGAAGAAACCACCCTCTAGCATGCCCAAGTTGCTATCAATGGCACAATAGTACATGAATGTCAAGGATGTCACCAAAGTCTGACGAGTTAAATCCTCCCGAGGAAAGGAGAAAAGGAAGGACACCCACGAGGACAAGTGGGAGGTAGAGAACAAGAGAAAGAGGACAGAGAGAATGTTTGTCAAGGATTGCCTCAATCCCATACCCCAAAGAGAACCGCAGGCCTTCACACCTCTCAATGCCTTGGTGGAGCATATCCTGTTCTAGATACAAGATGACCCTATACTCCGTTGGCCTGGGAAGATAAAGTTTGCCCCAAACCGCAGGAATCCAAATAAATATTGTCGCTTCCACCGTGACCATGGCCACAACACTAACGACTGCTTTGAGTTAAAGAGGAAGATCGAGGAGCTTATTCAGCGTGGTCAATTACGACAGTATGTTACTGGCCGAGGACAGGCCCACCCCTTGTAGGAATCAGGAGGACCAAGAGTATCAGCAACCCCTCAGAGAAATCTAGATGATCTCTGGTGGGTTAGAAGGAGGAGGTGACTCTAACTCTGTCAAGAAAGCACACACCAAAAGAGTCAAATAGTCAAAGTCGCATGACTCTCGCTCGACGAAGACACCCTAACATAGGGAAGAAAAGGTCATCACCTTTTCAGAAAGTGACCTCGAGGGAATCCAAGTCCATCATGATGATCCTCTAGTCTTAACTATAATCGTAGCCAAATACTAGGTTAAGAGAATTTTGGTCGAAAGCGACAGCTTAGTCGATATCATATTCACACCAGCCTTTGACAACCTTTATCTTGGTAGAGAGAGATTGCAACCCGTCAGGACTCCTCTTGTTGGCTTTTTAGGGGAGAAGGTTTATCCCTTGGGTTCCATGACCTTGCCAGTCACAGCAGGGACAACTCCAAGAAGCTCCACCATCATGGTGAACTTCCTTTTACTGGATTGTCCTTTGGCGTACAACATCATTCTTGGGTGCCCTACACTCAACACCTTCAGTACCATCCACCTACCACCTATTCCTCCGCTTCCTAACCCCTTGTGGAATCGAAGAAGTCAGAGGAGACCAAGTCTCTGTCAGGGAATGCTATGTGGCCTCTATGAGGGCTAGGAGAGCCTCCAAGTCAAAATATCAGACCCTCGAGATAACAATACCTTGGAGAGAGGAAAACCAGCAGAAGAACTTTGGCTAGTAGAGCTGGACAAAAGCCTTCTAAAGAGGAGAATCTATATTGGCTCCTCACTTTTCCAAGAGCAAGTATCCGACATGGTAAACTTCTTTAGACGGAACATGAATGTCTTTGCCTAGTCCCACAAAGACCTAGAGGGCATCAACCCCGAAGTGGCCTCCCACCAGCTCAATGTCAATCCCAGGTACAAAGCCTTCCGCCAGAAGCTGAGGAATATAAGTGTTGAGAGAGGCCAAGCCATGGAAAAAGAAGTGGAAAAGCTATTGAAAAATAGATCATTAACGGAGGTAGCCTACCTAGACTGGCTATGAAATGTAGTGATGATTACAAAGGTCAACGGGAAGTGGCACCCATAAGAAAGATTCATGAAGGGATATGTGGAAACCACTCAGGAGGGAGCACATGAGCTCACAAGGCAATAAGGCAAGGTTATTACTGGCCTAGCATGATCAAAGATGCTCACGAGTTCGTAAGAAAATGTGACAAGTGCTAGCGTTTCGCAATTGTGCATAGGCAACCACTAGAAAAGTTAACCACCATCTAGAGCTCGTAGCCCTTCTCCATGTGGGGAATCAACATCCTAAGTCCTCTATCCATAATTTGTGATGGTAGCCATTGACTACTTCACTAAATGGGCAGAAGCCGAGACCTTAGCTAGGATAACATACCAGAAGGTGAAGACTTCATCTAGAGGAGCATATTATGTCGCTTCATAATACCTCATGCAATTGTAAGCGATAGCGCCAAATAATTTGACAATAAACAACTTAACAGCTTTTGCGCTGACCTACAGATCAAGTAACCCCACTCCAGCCCAGCCCATCCATAGGCGAACGGACAAGTGGAGGTCATCGTCAGAACCATCCCCCGCACCCTAAAAACCAGATTGGAGAGTGCAAAGGGGCGATGGGTGGATAAACTCCCACGAGTACTATGGGCTTACCAGACAACATCAAGAAGCCCCACGGGTGAGACCCCTTTCTCATTAGCCTATGGGACAGAGGTGATCATGCCGATCGAGATTAAGGTACACTCTCCTAGGGTCCGACACCATGACCCTACCACTAACAAAGAAGGTCTTCGCATCAACCTCGACTTGGTAGAGGATGAGAAAGAGATAGTCATCCTCAGGCATGCAGAGTATAAGCGTCGCATGACCAAGTAATACAACTTGAGGGTGAAGTCTCGCTCTTTCTTGTCTAGGGACCTAGTCCTCCAAAAAGTTATCCTATCTACCAAGGACTCTCAGGAAGGGAAGCTAGACCCAAATTGGGAAGGACTTTACACGGTCATGGAAGTTGTAATACCGGGTACCTATAACATTCAGAACTCTGAGGGAAAAGTCCAGACCCATCAATGGAATGCAGAGCACCTAAAGAAATATAACCAAGAGTTGGGGGCAAGACGGTGGATGCACAAGTCAATAGTCACCATTTAAACTATCTCTTGTTGTTTTAGTCAATTTTCGTTATTATTTACTTCAGATTATGAAATAAAATTTTGCAAGACTTTGTCTTTTTCAAAAACTGTCTTTCATTCCATAGAAGTTCATAAAATATTTACCAAAGATAGAACATTACCTAGCCACAAAAAGAGAAACACGTGGATAAAAGTATGGTACTCCTAACAATCACTCACTACTCCCCGATCTACTCCCATCAAAGCTCTCCTCCTCGTCATCAGTCCTTGGTGTCTCATAAGGGACAAAGCCAGAAAAATCATAAGCATGAAAAGATACTGAGACCTTTCCTTTAAGTTCCTCATAACCATCGATAAAGGAGCCTACCACGGCCCTCTTAGCAACATCCCTCTTCTTCTTGATCTCAACGGAGTAAGTCTTTGCCCTGGTAGCTCTCTCAAGAGCTGTTCGAAGGTCAGCATCTGCCATGACAGCCCTCTCCCGAGCTATCCATAGCTTGGCCTCTGCTCCAACGACCCTCTCACAAGACTCTCGTAACTCTATCTCTATTCTCACGCGGGCAGCCTCTTTGTCAGCCTCCAGTTGGGCGACCCTTTCACATGATGCCAGAAGCTCGGTCTCAAAAAGGTGCAACTCTCTCGTGTGCTAGCCTCAACTGCTCCTCGACAGCCTCTCGCGCTTGCCTCTCGAGCCACAACTGCTCCTCAGCAGCCCTTCATGTCTGCCTCTCCATTGTCAGATCACGGAATGCCACTCCAAGCTTCATCGTGCTTGAAAACAAGTAGGAAAAAGCGACAATCACCTACAAGTATGCAAAAATTAGGACAAGAGGGAAAAGGAGCGAGTACAAAATCAAAGATGAGTAAAAGGCATACCATAGCAAAGCCCACCATCGCAGTGTCAATGATGCCTTCTGGACCTCGAGAACCGACCTCTTGGATCTCCCCAGCGGTCACAAACCCCTAAAGTTGCTCCTTAGCCGGATTCATATCCTGCAATATGGATACTGAACCACTACTAGAAGTAAGGAGGCTAAGTGGAGCTCCAATCCTTGTAGAAGACCGCAATAGGGCCTTAATCCCTACGGTCATACTAGGACTAGCTCTGGAATGTGAAGGAATAACAACTGGGGAAGGAGCGGGGGCATCACCGGATCCCGTCTCCTGGGGACTAACTTGGCCACCAGACCTTGATTGAAAAACGTTGGGGGCATCAGACTTCACCCTCTTAGAGGAAGAAAGGGAAGACGCCACCCTGGAAGCATAAAAAGCCTCTACCATTGCTCTATCAATAAAGGGACCTGCAGAGTTGGTGTGAGACAAAAAGTTCACAAAAGTCATTACCATTAAGAGTCTACTAGAATGATTAAATACCATTCCTCCTCTGCGTAGGGGAGACTTTGGGATGACCCGATGTAGACATAATCTCTGAAAACTCCTTGAAAGGATGATCCCGCATAACCTGGAGTCTACTCTCTTGCTCCACAGATAACCTAGGTAAAGCTGCAAAGGAACCAATCACATAGTAAAAGCGGATACGTGAAAATAAGACGTAAAGGCGAAAGGTAAAATTCTTACCTAACTTAGTCGGAGCAGTGTCCCACCTTGAAGGCACTAGGTCACAATCTCCCTCAGTGGCTCACTCACCTACAACAAAGAAGAACCTAGACTTTCATCTATTGCAATTCAAAAGAAGTTCTGTGATGACCTTGTCCGACCTTGGGGCAAAACGATACCACCCTTAATGAGGATAAGGATTATCTAGAAGCATATACGTGGTCAAAAACTCCTTGAAAGGGGGAGAAACATCAACACCGTGAACTAGTCACCATAATGAGAAGAATGCAAGGATCACCCTCCACCCGTTGGGAGTCAACCTCCCTGGAGCCTGTGATAGGTGTCCCATGATCCGTCATATGGGCCCAAGTATCGAGAACCTCAACCTACCTCTAGAACGTCCTCGTACAGAACAATCTCTTGTAAGAAGTCATAACATACCAGCTCATCCTCTTCGGCCCGACAACACATAACGGTGGGAGGAATACGGAACAAAGATACGATGCGGAGAATGTCTTTATCATAATCTATGGAACTAAATATGGAAGTTACCTTCGATTTGTCATCTCCAGCAATTCCCTTGCCTCGCCGGTTGCTTTGTGTGATTTCCTTCATCATGTCCTTCTCAAAGCGGGTGCATGTCAAAGTCAGAGCCAGTGGACAAACTAATGTCAAGAAAGTCTCAATATCAAGCAGATGCCAAAACGAGAAGGTCAAGCGTCAGTCTCACCTTCGCAAGATCTCACACCCAGATAGTCGGCGCCCAGTGCGCCTCTAGCACTGCTTAGCGTGCCCAGTGCGTGCCTGGCACCATTTGGCATGCCCAACACGTGCTTGGCACCATCCTATGGTCCCAACACGGCATAGGCACTACCCCCAACACTAGTGCAGACCCCCTTCCTTGTGGTGTCCCCTACTCAGATCTCACCAGCATCTCTAACTCCCAAGCCCTTTGTCACGCCAGCAAGCCCAGTCATTGAGGTGTCGCTAGATCCAGCGCCCATCGCCTCTAGGCCAAGCTCAACGCCAAATTCGCCCTATGGAATGACATCGTCAAGCATGTCGCTGGCGCTGCCAGCACATTGCACATTGCTGGCATTGCCTCCATCCCTCTCCGCTTCAGCGTCCGTACGCAAAGCATTACCCAAGATCGAGGTAGCTAGTCTGGAGCCTCCTGCTGACATTTTGTCTTCGCTTGAACCAACGTGAAGGGCCCTAAACCCCATGGCATTGCCACATTCCTCCAACCCTTGGGCGCCTCCATTTTGCTCCAACCCAATAGCGTTGTCATTCAGCTTACGCCCATGAACACCGATCCCTATAATGCTGCCCAAGACGTCGTCGTCCTTCCCCGAAGCTCCGCCCTTCGTGAGACCAGTTTTGCTCAACCTCTTAGCGTCGGCTAAGCCTCTAACACTGCCAATGCGATGTCATTGCCTTCACCTCTGATGCCTAACCTCGATTGGGGGTGACCCAAAATGTCATTTGACTTTTGCCCCCCAAAGAAACTGCAAGCCCTTATGAATTTTCCTCTAGTTTCCATGAGAATCTCCTCCTACTGTGGTTTATCAGAATTTAAAAAATGAGAACCTAGCCCTAAATGAGGGGAATAGGGTTTTGTCCTTGCGGGGTAAAAGTGCTCCCAAAGTGGCGATATCACTGTAAGTGGGCGCCCGATAATAAAACAAGGAAGATGAAGAAGTAAGCTCCTGAGGTGCAAATAGAGCAAGAAGCTAAGGAATTATCGTATGGAACAAGAAATTTCTACTCGTCCAAGCAGGGAAGACTCTCATGCCCTCAACCTCTTGTCACCTCAAAGGCTTAGGGCATGGGGGGCCAAATGATCAGCCAAGATTCAACTAGGTTACGTCCAATTAATCAAGTAAGCCCAAATCAGCTAAAAGATAAGCTAAGCACAACTCGTGAATTCGACCCAGTCCAAAGTTCAATCAGTCCAAAAAGATTAGAGCACGTGGGGAGCAATCATTGGGATAACCACTCTCAAAGATCAAGATTATCTTTAATTGTATCTATCCTAGTTGTAGTTATCCTCTCCTATAAGCTAGTAATCTATCCATCAAGTCATCGCCTCAACTAAGGCTCTGTGCCTATAAATTATAAGTTCTCTCTACATGAGAGGGGGCATCGTTTTACACACTTCTACATAACTATCTCTCTCATAGCTACCATATATCTCCCCGAGCTCACTCTCTCTCTCTCTCTCTCTCACTTTACTTTATTAATAACGATTCTCCGGCCACTATTGTCGCTTTCGGAGTGGAGTAAATCCCCTTAACTGAACCACTATACATCTGCGTGTTGACCCAATATTTGCCTTTTATTATTGATTGCTTTATTAATTGTTCAATAATTACTCTGTCTTACACACTCAACTATTGATTGTGCATAAGCCTGTTTTGTGTATCATCAAATTTATTGAAAAAAATAGAAATTTTTTCTAGCAAGGAGATAGATTAATATAATTTTGAGCTAAGGAATGCACATACAGAACCTGTAGAAGTCTCAGACTTCCAGCAAGTATCACAAACGTTGTTCAAATCCTTCACCAATTAAATGGAAGACAAGTAAACTCTCACATTATCAGCTTAGGTCAATAGATCACAGCTTATACTATGGCTTTTGTATTTTTTGACATCTACCCTTTTCTCTCTCTCTTAAATTATTGATGCAGTAGCTGAGTTTCATATGTTGTATACGTTGCATTCTCTTACTTCATAACAAGACCTTAGGTGAGCATAATATGTGCTTGTAACCCTTTATAAGTTTCGTATGTTGTCCCACCATTCGGGTGACAAATGAGTTAACTATGTCCAGGGACTAGGGGTGCAACTCGGGTGGGTTGAACGGGCTAAGAGGTCAATTCTAATATAACTCTAGGTATATAATCTTCAACTCTAACCCTAACCCGACCTCAACCCGAGTATTGTCCTAGTTTAATTCGGATTACTTAATTTGGGCGAGCTCGGGTTGAATTCAGATTATTTAATTCGGGCAGATTTTTTGGTTAAAAATTGGGCTGGACTCGAGTTACTTAATTCAGGTTAATAAATGGGAGAGGAGTGACGAGTGAGGGATGGAGATTGAAAGTCTGAGATGAGACTCAGACAAGTGAGAGAGAGAAACTGAGAGTTTGAGACCAAATGAAAAACGAGTGATGAGTGAGAGAGGGATCTGATAGTGATGGAGGCACAGGGATGAAAATTTGAAGTGAAGTGAAAGTCTAGACTCTGAAGAGTAAAAATAAATACTAACTCTAGTTTAATATATTTATATATTTATGTATATTTGGGTTCAACCTAATTTTAATATTCAGGTTGAACCCAACAACTCGAAGCCTTAATCCGAGGTTTGCCCAAATTTAATTCGGGTCGGAATTTTTTTGTCCAAACTCAACTCAAGTATTAAAAATTCAAACTCAAATTCTATTTTTTTTCAGGTTGATCTGTCCAAGTTGTACCCCTACCAAGGTCAGAAACACACAATGGCCTAGAGGGCCATGGCCCCCTCCTAGGTCTCGATAATTAAATTTTTAATCCTTTATCCCCCGCCCCCACAAAAAAAAAAAAAAATTGATAACCAGTAATATTTTTCTGTTTGGTTGCTCCACTTTGAAGTTTCTGGTTCGGCCACCATTTGTAAACTGCTTGTGACTATAGCACCCTCCACTTTCTGTCCTCTTTGCTACATTGCCTTTGATACGTATCAAACCTCCCACCGAGTTTGTTCTGATATATCTATGGGCCTACAAAGAAGCACCATAGAGAAATGTTATTCAACTCCACCTGAGCCACTTACTTGTGCTCCTGCTATTTGGCTGATATCTGTTTATAAGCACTATTGATGTATTGTTTGTTGAAATCATTCTGAAGCAAAGTATCAGAATCTTTTAAACAATAAGATAAAGAAACACAAAACACCAAAAGTGTAGGTTGTGGCCATAATATACTTAGAAGGTTAAATAAAAAGCAGAATAAAGTGGCCAAAGTGCTTTTCGACTCAACTTACAGAAAAGTGCTGCTTTAGAAAAGCTCATAGGAATGGTCTTATTTGTCATGTGCCTTGAATTATATGTCTAGTGGGAGGGACCAAAAACCATATGTGGAAGTGATGTTGGTGGGCACTTGGCTTTTCATGGTAGTTCTAGCAGCAACATGGAGGGTAGTACCACCAAGTATCCAACAACAAAGCTGCATAATGAGAGGAGAGAATGTGAGATCCTCTAACAATATTGTAACTGTAGAGCACAAAAATCTAAAATTTTTATTTTTCATTTCGAATCGTGAACACTTGGGGATTAATTCAGACATGAACAAGCACTGCCGAGAGGATTCGTTGACTACTGTGACGGATCGGCGAAGGAGTAGGTCAGTGGTGGACAGCAACACTTAGGAGTGTGTGGGCGGGCGTGTGCCAACATACTAATGAACTTGCTTTATTAGTGGTCAGACATGCTAAATTATTTTCTAATCAGGAAAGAATGGTCAAGGGTTACGTATTGATGTTGATCAGAGTCCAATGTATTGATTATTAAGATTCAATCACTGTAATTGTCTGGTCAATTAATAATTAGCACTTTAATCCTGCACTCCACCTTGTTAGGGAGAGGATTCTTGCTTTAGAAGTACCTTTGGGAATCTATGGTTACAATGGTATATCCTTCCAAGGACAGAATCTTCAAGCCCATCATAAATATTAAGAAAGAAATAATTTTAGTTTATGATGAACTCATTACAGCAACTTATGAACAGGGTTGCAAAAAGGAAAGGGATTTACTGAACATTTAGATCCTGTAATTTGCTATCTTACTGTTTGACACTCACCAATCACAAAAACAATGATTCTTTTGTTGCAAGATATGAAGGTATCTAACTAGGAGGAAAGGAGAGATGAGTGGGTCTCAAAAGAGAACAATAATGCCTTTCAAGACAAATAAAGAGAGTCCATTGAGAATGTGAGTCTTTAGATACCTTTATATGGTTTGAAAAACCAATGGAAAAACAAAACATAATAAGTAAGTAAGAAATCAACATGGACAACTATATCGGATACATATTCTTTAGTTTAATAATTGCCTGATTCAAAAGGAATTGTCTTCGGAGAACAAAGTGAGAGAGATTGTCATCCTGAAGTTGAATAAAAAGAGAAGTGAAGAGAGATCGAAGCATAAGGTCCTCGTGTTGGTGGACTCAGACTTACCTTTTGCCTAGGTTCAGGTTGTCAAACTAAGTCTGGTAAGTACTGTGGAAGGCAGAATTCTTATTTTGCCAAGTTGATATTAAAGGAAAAGCGGTCAGATTATACCATGTCACCTCAAGGAGTGCATGGTGACTCAGCCAATTTGGACTAAGCATCTGATTACTGGCCTTTTCTGAAAACCAACTGCCTCCACTTTGGTCCATCAATGAGTGTAAAGAGCACAAAATGATTCCAAGCTTCGAATCATATTAAGTCCTCATGATTTTGCCATCCTGAACTTTAGTTCAGCTCTACAAAATTTGAATAGACTTTCTCCTCTTTTAGCTACGAAAACCAAGAGCAAATATATAACTAAAAGTAAACCATAGAATATGACTCCACCAAAACTTTTATTACCAAAGGCAAATAACAAACAAGAATCTAAGACTACACCAAGTAATTGTAGAACTAGAACAAAGTCTCGAGAGGATGAACTTCAGGAACAATAATATTAGCAAAGTTCAACTATATCTTTTTGTCCAGACTTGCACAGCTCTGCATTCATTCTCAGAGAAACTTATCTTGCCGATGTTTTATCCATGCTTTGAACTTGGAAGCTGCATGTTTGATGTGAATCAAGCTCGGTAATGGGACAGCTTGCATATAGTTTTAACCACTTTTTCTCAAGGTCATCTATCAAACAACTTCAACGCAATTGGAAATATTAGCTATACAAGCCGAAGTTGGAAATGTCTTCTATTTAACCTATAATTCCCTTCAGAACATACAGCAAAATATTAAGGCCATACAACCCCGAGATCTCCCAGTTAGGCTTTCCTTTAGATTCCAAGGATCGACTTATGAACTTTGAACCCAATATGAACTGTGTTTCTTGCCAGACTCTTGTCACTATCAACTAACTCTAGTCTTCATCGACATATTCACGATAAACCATAGAAGTGCGTGGACAGTGACATCCAACATCATATATAAACTCGTCACTTCAATTTCTTTAGAAGTGAGCTTCCACCTGTCTAATGGAGTCGTTGATGTTGTCTGGATTGCATTTGAAAATAGGGATTGCAAGGTCCAAACTGAGTTCCATGAAGAGTGCCTTTGTGCAGATTTTGTTCCTGCAGGCCCAGTCCATATGGAAAAGTCCCATAAAAAGCCATTGCTGGTCCTTGATTCGGCAAGTTCCAATCATATATAGCATTGTTCATGCCCTTCATATTCAAGTCCTTGTGCTGCTGCTGAACAACCGTGATAGAAAGATTCGGTGAAGGAGATTTACTATTGTCTGGTGAAGGAGATTTAGTGTCCGAGAGATTGAAGGTTGTGATATCATGGATGCTTGACCTCCTTTTGTCCTTCCCTCCGGCAAGCTGCCTGATATAGTACTTTTGAGCATGACTAGCAACCTGAGTTGGTGTCCGTGTGGTCACGAAATTGCGCGATATGTTTCTCCAGTCCCCTTTACCATACTTTTTAAGCCCCATCAGAAATTGCCTGAGGTTTTATCATCGATGCACCACATCACAAAGATCAGAAAAGAACTTAAACATCAAAAACAACTTATTCACCATGAGTTCAGACCAGATATTTAACAATAAGGCATTTTTTTCATAGTTCTTGACAACAAAAGACATTGTAAGAATTCATGGTAATTGGCTGGACCCCTCAGAAACCTTCAATTTTCCAAAATTATGACCACTTTATAATTGTATACTAAGATACATTATTATACTGATTTCTGTATATATCAAGAGGAAAAACACTTCAATATATTGTAGGGTCTATTTCAAGGAAGATTACATCTAACTTGTTGAAAACTATCTTTTATAGTCATGTTAAATTGGATAATTATAGTTTTGAAACAACAAATTGATGCAGCTACATTACCTATGTTCTTCCTCTGTCCATGGCACACCTTTCTTTCTTTCATGATCAGAAGCCCGAGTTGATGAATCCCGCTTTCCGCCTGGACCATAGAATTGTCTCAAACCATCAAAGCCTTGATCGTTCACCCACTCCAGCGTGAAAGAACTGGTAGTGTACCCTGGAATTGGTACAAGCCCTGCTTCTATATCACTTACATCCTCTTCCAATTCCCTGTATTGTTTGATCACATCATTCACCGTCTTGCCTGGAATCATGGCGGCCACATTGTACCAACGATCTGGAGTATCCTTATCGAACAAGGCCAGTGCATTTTCAAACTGCTTGTTCTCTTCCACTGTCCATTTCGACCCCTTGCTTTCCTCAAACAACCAATTTGAGTTTCGTAGGTATGATGCTGGGGAGAGAATTTGCATTTCTCTATTCATTCTTTCCAAATAGTTTCAATGTAAATTGGTAGCTAGAAGGCCAAAGAGTTCATAATTAGCTCTCTCCTTCTCTAGAAAGAAAGAAGAGAAACTCAGAAAAGAAATGCAGAGAAATGAAGGTTTCTATGACCAAGTAGACAATAAAGCAAAAAGCAATTGGAGGGAATCAACCTGCTTTTTTGACGTAAGCATTAGATGAGGAATCAAGTAAAGACCCAACTTTCCAAAACCCAAGGAAAATTCAAGGGACAACAGGAAAAAAGTAGATTTTCTTTGTGTGTGATGGAGATTAGAACACTTATCAGATCTAAGAGCACCAAAGAACCATAAATTAACAAGAAGCAGATCAAATTTCCATGAACAGAATTGGAAGGACTTGAACCCAGAATAAAGATTGACTGAACCCTTAAAAATAAATCTATTCTGTGATAAAGTGAATTGCAGTATGAATCAAAAAGCTTTACAGGAGAAAAAGGAGCAACTGAGAAAAAGCACAGGAAACAGAAAGATTCTCAGGACCTGGAGTAGTAAGAGTGGGAATAATTGGTTCTTTCTTCCTTAGGGGATGAAACAAGAAGAAAAGTCAGTGAAACCAAGCCAGCGAGCTTAAAGGAGTGAATCCAAAACTGTCAGCAATTTGTACTTTTTTTTAAGGGGTAGAGATCTACAGAGCAGAGACATGGTAATAGGAGAGACACATCAAAGGTGTAGTGCAATGATTGGCTTGGATGGTGTTTGTGGCGACTGCTTCTAAAGAAAAGTTGTATATGTCATTCAGAGAGAGAGAAAGAGAGAAGCCCAATCAAAGGCCAAGATATACAGTTTGTCAATTAGAATGTAGAAGCATATGGGTACTATGGTAATTTATTCAAAAAGGTGTAGGAAGTTTGAGAATGGTGATGTTGATGTTGACATTTAGCTGTGAGCTTTCTGGTAATGTCCGACTGTTATATTGCTCAGCATTCCTCCTTAATGCTAAAACATGGCTCCTCTATATACCTTATGAATCAAGGCTTCGTGACCTTGTTCACACTCCATTATTGAAGCTCTTACTATTTCTGTAAGAGAAGTGAAGTTGTACAAGTAAACATATAGTGGAAAGCTTGAGCATCATCTATTTGGGGGAGTGAAAATAGATCAACCATCAGTTATCCCACAAAAAAGCCAAGAAAATTATAATTTGTCTTCCCTAAGTTACGTCCAATCTCGAACAACATCATATTCTTCCTAAGAAAATTCATAAAATTACTTCAGCAGAAAGTCAAATTAGTAAAACATTAACTCTTTTATTCACGAGTGTTTGACATTATAGGCTAGATATTTTTGGTTAAAGGCCATATGTCGAACGGGGAATTACCCTTTCGGAACGCATCTTATAGAAGGGGAGCAGAAAACACAAAAAATTGGTTTGAGGTTAAGCCTAATTGAAACATATAGAAGAGTTTTGGGACGAGTTACAGACCACTAAACAAGACTTGATAAGAATGACTGTTCAGGCTTAAATTTTGAGGTTGGTGTCCTTAATGGATCTATATGGCACCCTGACCAACACCCATATTGTATTCAATAGGGGAGGGAGATGGTGTTGTTGCCAATATACCATGGTGATTCTAAGGCCACAATAATGGCTGATGAACCGATTTTGACCCTATTTGTGACTGAAAATTCTGATGTGAGAGTAATATGAATGTGTATGTGTTTTTGTACAATCATTGATGCTACGAATGATTCAATGGTAAATGACCAAGTTACCCCAGATGTGATAAAAAGCTCTAAATTCCATGGACATCAATGGGGTGTTCAGGTGATTGTCGGTTGAGGTGAGGGAGTGTCCCAATAGTAAAGCCTTACATCAGTCAACATGTGGTTGAGAGTTCTAATCTCTTTTATTTTCCCTTCCCCTTCTCTCTCCATCGCCCAAAAGTGAAAAAATAGAAATGGCAAAAAAAAGAAGTAGTAGAAGAAAGGTGATTCTCTACCACCAATGTCTTAATTAACAAAAACCCTGATTAGACATGTGGTGAGGGATTTGACTACGGTATAGATAAAAAAAAATTCAATATCATACCTTAGTTTAAAGGGTGTTTGTATAATTTTTATAGGTATTTTTACAATATTTATGATAAAAAATTTTATCACTTTTCTTCCATACAAAAATATTACTACTTTTATGGTTATTTTATTACATTTATGAGTATTTTTATCATATTTATGAATATTTGTATCACTATTGTGGTACTATTTTTACCATTTTTTGAGTACCACAATAATGGTAAAAACGTCTACAAATATAATAAAAAATAATCATAAATATAATAAATAAAGGTATAATATTTATTTTTATTTTATTTTTTGGTACCATAGTTAACCCCGTGAGTTAGACATATGATAGCAGAAACAAGGGGGTAAAATTCAACATCATGTAGGGTGTTCAATGTACTTATGGTACGAACTGGAGAAGAGGGTCAACAATATATTATTATGCAGTGGGAACTGTAACCTGTTGCTGTCTAAATTGGCATCTCTTGCCACCTGGTCTTTATATTTACTTGTTTTTCCAATTTATTACAGTTTTGACCAAAAATAAATAAATTATTACAGTGTATTTAATTAAAGAAAATGGGATGGTTGCTTTCAATATGTGAAAAGTAGTTGTTAAAGAAATGAAATAGTGGGTACATCCACTTCTATTCTATTCAAGGTGTTGATTGTTAATGGAGGAAAGAAACAGAAAAGAAAAAAAAAGTTGTCCCAGTTCTTCACTTTCTTTTTATAAAACAACCCCCCCCCCCCCCCCCCTCCCCTCCCAAAAAAAAAAAAAGCAACTTCTCCTATCATAATTAGGGAAAGCTTACGGTACTAAAAAGTAAAATTTTGTTACTATATCAAAAAACAAAAAAAATAGTAATTTTTATCCAAAAAAATGATATAACTCTACTTAAAAAAATTATAAGTGAACCCAAAGGTCGTTTGGTAAAAAGGTATGTGAGGATTTTGAAAGGTAGATTTGAAAAAAATAGTTTAAACGACTCCCAAATCTCATGTTTGAATTGAAAATTTAATACCCGATTCCCAAACCTGACCCAGAGATACAACTCATGACCATGAATTTCGTCAAACCTAGGAAAAGAGTGGATTTGGAAATATGGGTTAAGCAGTTAAAGATGCAGAAGACAATTGTACCATTTAACATGGGTATGAATTGTATGATTAAGAGTAAAATAGTCATTTATAAGACAAATAGTTGTTAATAATTATGATATATTTGTGGGTCTTACACGTGTATGTATTGCATATCAAACATGAGTATGAATTGGATTAAATGTTTAATTTCGTCTTTGTAAATAGAGGTTTAATTTTGGAAGTGTTTGAAGAATTCAATCCAAACCCTTTCCCAAAAGAGTAATGCTAGACTGATCAAATTTGGGGACTAAATTTAGAGCTCAAATGACATGACAGTTTATTATTTGAAATTTTTATTGGGGCCTAAATGACATGACATCAATCAAAGCAGCCCAAGTCAACTTTCATATCATTTGGGCTCCAAATTTGGTCAGTCTAGTATTACTGTTCCCAAAATTCAAAATTCATCCAAACAAACCCAAAGAATGAATATATTTCAAAAAGTAGTTAGGTTTATTTTTATTTTTACTTTGATCATAAAAATTAGTAAATTCTATCTACTCATACGTGGTATAAATAGCCAAAAAAAATATTAAGAGAGGTAAGAGATGTATCCAGCGCACAAGACTATTATCATTGTAGGGTATGAAGAGGGTAAGATATACATAGTCTTTTACCCGTGAACAAAAAAATACCCAAATGTGGTATAAATACCCAAAAAAATAGTAAGAGAGAGAGAAAGTGTATACAGTTCATGAGACTCTTATTATTGCAGAATCTGTGTAGAATTAGATGTACACCTCTTTATTCCTATAAGCAAAAAAGTTATTTTTGTGAGTCGAACTTATAATTTCTAAACTTATAGTATAAAAAAAGTTGTTAGGTAGCATAGTCAAAACCGTCATAACTAATATACTTTAGTTGTATCTATCATCTCATTGGGAATGTCAATGGCTGCTTTGCTGAGCATATTTCTTAATTGTAGAGTGACAAATCCTGTTTTTCCTTCTCGGATGAAAAACACTAGGAAGAGGATGAATGTAATGATTTTCGAGCCATAAAAACGGTATCTTAGTATAAGTTTAATATTTTTGAAATTTTAAAATAGTGGTAATCAATTAATAAAATTTGATAACTTAAGAGTACTCAATTCTGATTGGTACAGATAGTATTAGCTTTTGAATGAATATAATAAATTAAAAAAAAAAAAAAGGCAATCGTTTCTTTAACAATGGAGAAAAAATAATTCTGGAAATATTTAATGGAGTAGTTGGAAATGAAAGTGACTCTTTAGAGTAAAGTGATAAGAGTTTCCACAAGCAGAAAGATTCTTGTTTAAGCTTTTTTTATTATCACTTGAGCTACGCTTAGATTTAATATTCAAATCTTCTACGCCAATCAAAAATGTTTTGGACTTGAAACAAAGGGTAATCGAATACATTGCCCCTAAGAAAACCTTACTATATGTAAACCCCACCCTTTTATCTTTATATATGTACGTAGGTTTATGTAGCAAGTTATTATTTCTTTTGGAAATGTTAATATAGAAATTCGAGAAAATAGTAGTTAAAACTTAGTTTAGCTTGCAAATATATGAAATCGTCGTAATAGAACTGGTACCAACTAGGTTTGATGTACAAAAGCATGTTGAATAAACTTGGGTTGGATTTGGAAGGGTTTGGAATAAATTCAAAATAAAAAATAGAAGAAATAAGCCAATGTGGACAGAATCTACCGGTAGTACGCTGTCCCGAGGTAGCTCGATACAGTAGATCATTAAAAAGTCAAAATTTTTATGTTTTAAAACCCCATTTTCACTCCATTTGCTCTCATTCTTTCACACCACTCTTACCCCCACACCTCTTAGAACCCTAATAGAAAGACTTAGAGAGGAAGAGAGAAAGGAAAAACAAGAGTTTTAAGGGAGATTCAAGATCAAATTTTCTTGTCTATCACACCAAAGTCGAGGAGAAAGGTAGGGAATTTTCTTCCATTCTTGTTTATTGAGGCTAGTGTTTGTATATATATTGCTTCTAAATATTAAATATATGCTACGAAATACTTGTTCCTTGAAGTTTCTACAAGTATCACCATGTTTGGAAGGTATTTATGGTTTGATAGCCATAAAAATCCTAGTTTTTGAGAAAAATGGATTTTTCTTCTTAATGTTCGATTGTTCTTGATTTCAAAACTCTAGTGCTTTGTATTAAATAACAAATGGTATTTGTGATGATCTCTTACTTATTTTCTTCAATTGTGCTCTTGTAATGCAAGTTGTGAAATTTGAGAATTTTAGATTTACTTATGATTTGAGAATTTGGTTAGAATTGTATCTCTTGTATGGTTATTGTGATGGACTTGAACTACATTCGAGCACTGCCGTAGAGTGTTAGATATTAGTCTATCCCAATGGGGGTGATATGGTTTTCTAACACTTGTAGTAGTTAGTTGTTTGTGAGAGTAACCACTATTGTTCACGTAAGTTCGAGGCTGAGGGTGGGTATACCTTTCCTAAGAAGAATTCGTCAATGCTGTGGGAGACGGTATACGCCCTTCTTAAAGTGGTTTTTGAGGTTTTGATTGGGTGAACGAGGTAGAGTCGTTGTGTAGATTCATGAGAAACAACCAATATACATGAGAACATGTTTATTGTGTGGAATTGGTTTCCTACAAGAGCTTGTAGAGGTATGAGACTCTACAAGAATTTGTGAAAAATGGTTTATGGCTAGAAACGGCTTATTGTTTGGAAATTCACTTTACTGTTCATTTAAATTATTGTTATTGTGTAAACTTGATATCTATTGAAATGTTAATGTTTTCTTTCAAAAATTAATATATGATATTTACAAAATGAGACCGACTTGTTTTACATGCTTTCTAAATCTTGTATGAGTTTGGGAGAATGTTGCTACAGAGCTTAGTGCTCACCCCCTACAAACAACATATTTTCATATTATACGCTAGAGGATGAGCTAGGAGTAGATGAACAAGCATATTGGGAAGCTCCTACAGAGGGGAACGTGGATCATGAGGTGGAAGTCTAGAGTTATATTCTCTTTTGTTCTAGGCTAGGGAATTTATTTTGAAACTATGTAAAGTCAATTCTTTTGTAATCCTGTTGCAAGTTAAATTTAATTCTTTTGGGGATGTAATTGTCATAGCCTGACATATTCTTTTAGATATAATGGTCATGGTTGACCTATTCTTTTAAAAGAATATTATAAATGTTATATTTGATGAATGAAATGTTCGTTAATGATGGAGTTATTTAGTTGCTCTCATGCTATGAATGGTTTATAGATTGTAATGCCGTCCAAGGTGGATTTTGGGGCGTTACACTATGTATGTCCTCCTCCTTCTTCTTCTTCTTTTAGTATGTAATATGTGCCCCCAATAGCAAGAGCCTCCCTTTAACATTGAACAATTCATGTTTTTCAGCAAGACGAACCACTTTAATCTTTACATTTTATTCGTTCTAATTGGCCATTCTCATCATGCTTAATTAACTGGAATCTGTTACCAATATACAACAAATATAAAACTTAAATACCAATCTACAGCCGTTTTCAACATATTTACCAAATTACTGTTGTTTCAAAAGCGAAAATAAAAAACCCGATTTCATTTAAAAGCGGAAATACCACATCTGAATTCATGCTGTAAAGCGGCATTACTAAATCCGACTTTATGATATAAAGCGGAATTACCAAATCTGTTTTTTGTGCTGAACAAAATTACATTTGTTTCATGGTGTTTTAAAAGCGGAATTAACAATTACAATTTATGTTAAAAGCGGAATTACCAATTCCGACTTCATGCTGTAAAGCAACATTACTAAATCCGACTACATGGTGTAAAGCGGAATTATCAAATCCATTTTTTCCTTAGCAGCGGAATTACCAATTCCGACTTCTGGTGTAAAGTTGAATTACCAATTTTGACTTCATGCTGAAAGCATATTTATTAAACCCGATTTTGAGGACAAAGTGAGCTTATCATTAACACGAAAGCGGATTTGTTAAACCCGTTTTCATTAGAAAGCGGACTTCTTGAAAACACTTTCTAATGAAAGCGTGTTTAACACATCCACTTTCAGTGTTATGTTTCGTTTTTACCTTTTCCAATCCATAACATTGACATGAAAAATTAATAACTACACATTATCACACTTTTTGAACGTATTGAAAAATTATTTTTACCATATTGGAAAGTGAAATTACAAATGAAAATTTCATTCCCACCTCTATTAAACAATAAATAATAAAACTCTTAAATTCATCCTTTATAATTTCCAAAAATACTACCCATCGTACCCCTCCCCACCCCACACAAACAAAACCTTAAATCTAAGAAACCCTAAAATAAGGGAAAAGAGAATTTATAACTTCCCCCCGTTATCACACTTTTTGAAATTACGATATTTTTGGGACTATTTGTACGTAGTCCCACAAATGAAAATCATAAACATTTAAAAACTCTACCCACTAAAACTATTATTATCCAAAAAGAGAATAACAATTGTCCCCCCAATCCCAACCAACAAACCCTAAACCAGGGAGAAAGAGATTTTATTTCTTTTGAGATAAAAACATTAGATAAAAGCATTCAAAAATGAAGAGACGTTATGTCTTTTGTTGAAATATAACTATAGGATTTTATTTTAAATGACATAATACAGTCATATTAGTCAAAAATATTTCTAATGACGATCATATTTCCAACAGCATAGTGGTGTGCCATATAAGTAAAGAGTAGCAGGGAGAAATTTTGCACAATGATCATCATCACTTGATTCTTCAAAATCAGATAGTTCATTGTCAGAAGTCAAGGATTGATCAAAGAGTATTGCATTAATAGGCTCTACAAGGTCTGAATATTCAATCTTTGCCTCTGTAATAAGGTGGAATCGATTTAGTCGCCGTTCCATCTGATCATTCTCAAGAGTCAGTGTTGTAATGATATCATTGTAGTTATTCGTGCACCATTCCACATACATTTCAGTTAAACGTGCTTGTGGCACTCGTAATCCATGTCAACTAGAATATACTTCAAGCTCACAACACTTGAAATAAGATTTCAACCAACTTGGTCCCAATAGATGATAATAAAACTCTAGAGGTGGAACAAGAGTTACATGTCCAATCATCACATGGCCGACTTCGGTGAAAAGGTTATGAATGTTGATTGGCTCATTCTTAAAGGAACGTAATTTTTCATACCATGTTACTTTAGTGGAATCTGTGTAATTACTGGGTTCTGGTGAACTGAATGAAGAAAATGTTTCATGATGACAGTGGTTGGTTGAGAATGAGTCATCGTTAGGTTGGCTTGAAGACCCATTTGATGATATTGTTGACATTATAGTGTATGTATGGTTTACACTGCAGTTAAGCAGCTATATTTTAGCAGGAACATAAATTATTTTAATATTACATTCATTAAACTGAGTAATAAAATATTGCAGTGATGATACAATGACGAGTGAACAATGATAGCGACTAGACACTGCTAAAATTTTGTGATAAAACAGACGTTGATGACATAACACTGACAAATTTGTACAAACAGTTTTGTGTTAAATCACCACTGATGACTTAACACTGGTAATGATGTGCTACGTGCAGTGATGAGACAAATCAGAAGTGTTGCACAAGTTGTCAAATCAACAAATTTAAAAACAATTTAGCCACAGTTGGCTAAACAGTTATCACAACTACCATCAGAATATCACTATAAATTGATTGTATGTGTTGCTCTCTTAACATACTTATCCACTTGAAACATGAGTTACAATCCACGCTCAGTGTTTAAAGCTATGGGCTATTATTGGGCGTTAGATGATGAATTCTTCTATCCTTTAAATTCTTGTTTACGTTTTTCACAGAGGTCAGTGAATAGAATGAAGGAGAAATGGCAATATCGTTTGAATGAGAGAGAAGTTCTAAGTGAAGATTTACACATTTGTAACATACGGAGGCTGCGACAAGTTGCCATTAATATGCCTATTCAAACACTACAAGAGTTGGGAGGTGCATTTTGGCGTATTCGTGCTGAAAACAATCGTATGGAAATATGATAAACTTAGTATAACCTCCGCCGAATTGCAGGTGATCGTGCTACAGAAGATATGGTTGAAGAAGCACATTTGTGTCTACAGTTGTCTATAGAAGGAGAAAGTGTTTTTGATGTTGAAATGTCGAACGAATAAACTTTTTCATGATGAAGATTTCTTGATCAATAAGGCATAGTTACACATATGTTGGTTTATCCTCCAGGGGTTGTAATATGAATCTATGTCGTTTGTTATAATCATGGTTATATGTCATGTACTACTATGTTGTTATAGTTTATCTGTGTTGTCATTATGCAGTGCTCAAACATAATGTATTGTTTATTGTCTTATTTTATCTTAACCAATGAAGTGGAGAACAACATTAAACATAATAATGCATATAATATATAGAAACATAATGAATTTTAAAAAAATTTGGTAGAATTTCCCTTAAACTCTGTCATACCAAAATAATTTTGCCATGTATGCACAACATCAAAACAACAACAATCATAACAACACAACCATAACACCAACACCCAAGCACAACTACCACCACAAACACCCAAGCACAACTACCACCACAAACACCCAACCACAACTTCCACCAACAACACCCAACCATAACATCACAAACACCACACATCACAACCAACAACAATTCATAAAAGCAACTCTATAATATACATGTGAAAATAAATGTCAAAAAATAATAAAACATGACAACACTAAGTCCCACAAGACGGCTTTTTCCTGAGCCGTTTGGGACGTCTATCCTCTTACTATGACGGCTCTCCATCGATCACCTATGAATCTGGATCTCCAACGATTACAAATGCAAGAGGAAAAATCTGATGATTTCCATCGAGGTCCGTAAAAATTAATAACTTTCCCTTGTACTTCCCGTACAGGAATGTGGCATCGATACTTACAAGTGGACGATAGTGTCGAAAATCGTCAATACAAGGTTTAAATGCCCAAAAGACTTTGTCAAATATAGTCGTCCCATGCCCAAACGACTCACCAACCTGTCATCTGACTATTGTGCCCTCATTATACTTTTGCACTATAGCAAGGAATTTCAACAAAATAAAATAGAATTCATCCCAATCACCAAATCATTGCTAGTGCAGTTTATTTTGCTTTTCATGCTTTCCAATACGATATATCGTACTTATATACAGTGGCAATGTGTTTTATTATCAAAACAACTTTTAGAGATGGATCTGCCTTGACAAGGTCTTTTATTTGGTGTGCAACGAATTGAAAATCTAGTTACACATGGTCCTGAGTGGCTGACACATGCACAAAAGTGTGTGGGCCTTCATATTTAGTAATTTGAAAAAGCGCGTGTGTTTTCTTTTGAATAGTTCGAAGCCTCCACTTGCACTTGAAATGATATTTTTTACGCCGCACAGCCAATAACTTTTTTTCACTCTCAACAATCTCAAATTGGACATGATTATTGATTGAATAAATCTTCACTACATCTTGCAATTCCACTTTAACCTTAAGATTAGGCCGATGGATAATTCAGGCCGATCCGGATCCCAAAATAGAGCTCTTGTTTAATTGGTAGGGGCAAATACTTGGGAAAGTTCATCATTGGTGAAGAAGGCTAAAAATGGCTCATGCACATGAAAAATGTCTTCTAGTATGACTGATGGGCCACTTTCGTCAACATCATCATTGAGGTTTCCACATTGTCCATCAATGTAATCTCCTCGTCCTCATCGCTTGTGTCGTTCGCACGATCAACCGCATGCATTCTGTT
The DNA here is from genome assembly GCA_963454935.2 of Ilex paraguariensis. NCBI lineage: Eukaryota > Viridiplantae > Streptophyta > Magnoliopsida > Aquifoliales > Aquifoliaceae > Ilex > Ilex paraguariensis. Next base: position 29,542 of record CAUOFW020007602.1, read on the forward strand.
TGTCGCCAACAAATCAGCATCTGATGGAACCAAAATTTGAATGACTTCAATCCTTGAATGAGCATGACATTGGATACCAACATTGGAAAAAGTTGTGGTGTATCCCAAATACATCAACATCTACGTACTAGGTCCTATATGCAATTCTAGCACATAAGGCTTAGCCTACAAAATTCCATGGCCCGAATTAAACTCTGTTGTAAAAATATCATCTGCCATAAAGTTGTGTGCATGTTGACTGGGACACGGATTGATGTTCTCCTATGTAAGAAATTCGATATACGGGTCATACTCATTCACCATTGCCTGCGAAAACTGTTGGATTGGCTCTATTTGTATCTATAAGTCAATACTATTCAGGGCTCGATTCTCAAATACAACATCTACCATCGTCGCGACACCGTCATCATTTTTAATTTCAAACTCGATGTACTATTGCATGCGATCCCCCAAAAATGTTGAAAACCAACAAATTAGTTGTAGTCGTGATGTTGAACTGTCCAACTGCATTATCGTATACAACATGGTGGACAATTCATCATATGTTGTTTCGTGTTTTAACTTTATACAATGTTAAGACTTTCTGTTGTATGATAAACAACCTTCATTGTAGATAATATTACCTCCCCAATAGCACATTATTGTGTTGTGTCTCATTGACATTTTATACCTTCAATATACAATATTCTATCAAATAATTTTCATATGTAAATTATTGCCTTGGATAGCATGACATATTTACTTTTAAACATATAAGTGGGTAACATTTACGCTCTATGGCTCTTAGGAAACTAATAAAAGGTGAAAACATCAAAGGTACCTCCTCTTTTGGCATTTTGGTCACATTGTTTTTCCTCTCTCTACCTAAACTACTACAGACAGGGGCGGAGCCATGATTGTTGATTAGTGGGGGCAAAAGGAAAATTTATTAGGAAAAGGGAACAACATTACTATACGAATTTTAAGAAAATTAAGGGGACAATGTATTAATTTTAACTTGGTTATAATCTTTCTATAAATACAATGAAGTAAAAAGATCCCTTTCTTTGACAATGAAGTACACATTACTAAAAAGGCTGTAAACGCAAATCATAACTGGTTTTTGGCATTTTCATGTCTTTCTTGTGATCGCTCTTTTAATAAATTGTCTTGTATCACTAAATAATTGATTTATGACTAACTCATACTAACACTAAACATGCTAATACTAGCACATGCTAAACTTTCCAAGGAAAACAAAAAAAGAAATCCAGTAGAAAAAATTAGAGGTATACAAACGTTCCCAAAGATAAGATGCTAACACACACATAGAGACCAATTATACGTATAGCTTTCAACAAATAAAAGGAAATCATGACGTATGAAAGTTCGAAAAGACAATTAGACAATGAGGACAAAATAAATTTTTTTAACCAAGATTAACGTCAATTCGCAAATTATCCTTGATTCCTACATGTACATGATGCATTTTTCACATGTATATGATGGCCAAAAAAATAACCAACCATAAATAGAAAACTAATGTTCATTCAAACTTGCAATAACAACAATCAAGTGTTGCTCGCATACTAAAAATTAAGGTCACGGAGCTAAAACTAAACATAGTGATACAAGTTAAAGGAATAAAACACGAAAAGGAAAACAACTAAACATACACAACCAACCATACACAACCAACCATATTTCCTATTAAGGAAATATGCAAAAAATTTCACTTGCCATTCTACCAAATGCAAGGAGGAGGAAGGTTATTATTAAAGGTAGCATCCACTTTGTAATGAATTATAACTTGGGCATGATGTTTCAAAGGAGTTCTATTAGCAGCTGGAAGAGCAGCAGGTTCAGATTTGGAATTTTGTAGGCAGTCTGTGGTCTGTTCTGAGAGCATGGTCTGTTTCTGCAACTTGATGGCTGGGCTGCGATAGATAGTTATATGGTTTTAGTCCTATTGAAGGATTAAAGCCAACTCTTTGAAATTAGAATTGTTTTGATTCCTTTGTTTCTTGTAATTCATTGTGAGAATTAGAAGAATTACAAGAATCATAATCTATGGAGCATTTTGTTTCACACTTACTACTGCCAATTGTTACTCAGGAAAAAAAAGGTGGCTTTGGCAACCACATATGGCTAAGGTGAGAAAGATTATGTATGTCTTTTAGCACTTCATAAATCACATGTGTCTGATCAGGGGATATTTTAAATTCCGAGGTCAAGAACTCTATGGTTGCCTTGGTGATATGCATGGACTGCAGCTACAAGACCAGTTTCTGACATCTTATGAGTATCTATATTTTGCTTTGTCCCTTGTTTAGAAGTTCCCTTATGTGAGGGTATACAATGGTCCTTAAGTTGGCAGATAAGGCGGACTATCATCACATATCCCAACTGTACAACAACACAGGCTTATTTTAACCAAAAATGAACTCTGTAGCAGCGAGAAAAGCAAGGGACTGAGATCTCAAAACAAAAAACTTGACATTGCTTTAAAATGAAACTAAATTAAGCAAATCAGCATTTTGAATATAATTCTATATATGCTTCATATTGGTTTAGCAGGGTAATGAAAAAAGACAAGTGATTTAAATAGAACAACATTCCAAAAATGTTGTTCGCGCTTGCTGCTTTTCTTGCCCATGTACCATGTTGATATTCATTGGACCTTTTGTAGGGGATATGTACCATGTATTCACTTGATTCTTTATGATGTTTTCAGGGAGCAAATCCAATATTACTTCTAAGCCAAAAACAAAACTAAAGATAAAGTTGTGAGAATCAATGGAACTTATATGGACAGTTGGACACCAAGACAATGCATGTATAATTCAAGTGTTTGGCATTTGTTCACAAATAATAATCTTAATCACCACTACAAACATCAAACATCAGTTACCAATTTGACGAAAAGGTGCCCAAAATTTCACCACCAATACTAAATTTTCATGAGATGGATTATGTGCAATGGAGGCATTGGCATATTGTTCTCACCACAGAATCTTTCAAAATATGAATAATCTCTAAAACCTATGTATTGGCAGAAATAGATACTAACATGGACAATCTCTCGTTATTTTATCGGTCGTTACATCTTTCCCTAATTCTAAACCTTGAAAAATAACTTAGAATGAAAAACAGTATCATGGACAGTAGGTACACAATCAGTATATATTGTTGTGATGCAGTTGAAAATAAATTTATGAATACAATTATACCTTCACATAGGAAATTTTCTAAAGTAAGGATGTAGTTCAAACTACTCGCAGCATTAATGGGGATTGAAAATTGAAAAAAATTGGGGATTTTCAAAATCACACAGTAATTGGGCAATGACAATTGAAATTTAGCAATAACACTTGAGGACCTCTAAATTCAACATTCATGGGGATTGGGCAATGGGGAAATTTTGCAGTTACACTTGGGTTTTTTCTAAATTAGAGACTCAATGTAGCGTACCTGATTAAACAGAACCTTTGTGCTCAACACATGAACTATTGTCTTCTCCTTGGTTCAGACCTAGCCCATGGGTGTGTACCAGTCTACTACTTCCTTTCACAACACACTGAGTAAGCTAGGGCTTAGAACGGAATCTCACTGCCTGATGTCACACCTCAGGCAAATCTCACGCTCGAATCTTGTAGAAGACCTCAGTTGTCTTCTTCAAAGAACCTAGGGCTACGCTTGGATTTCATCAGTAGGGTTTGTGCATTATAAGGGTTGAGCTTAGGGATGGCGAAATCATACACAATAATGGAAAAAAAAGGAGGAGTCAGTGAACAGAAAAGAGAGAGAGGTGAAGGTCTGAGCTTCCATAGAGAGAAGAGAGGAAAGAGAGAGAGAGAGAGAGAGAGAGAGACGAAGTCGTGGAATAACAGAACGGAGGCCCTGGGAGGTTGGTTATTCAAATGAAAGCGGATTCATTATAATTGCTTCATTTGATAAAGCGTACTTACTAAATACACTTTCCATTTTAAATCCAAATTTCAAGAGTACAATTATTCAAGTAAAATCGTAATTGATAAATACGCTTTTAATGATAAAGTCGTTATTCTCAAATCCGCTTTTTCATATAAAGTCGCACTTAGTAATTCCGCTTTTAAATGAAAGCGAATTTCTTATTTTCACTTTTAAAACAGCCGTAGTTTGGTAAATATGTTAAAAACAGCTATAAATTGGTATTTAAGTTTTATATTTGTTGTATATTGGTAATAGATTCTAATTAACAGTTCATCTATTATAGTACTTCTCCATCTCTGCACCATCATAAATCAAAAAAGTGCCTTAACAAAAGAAATCCAAAAGTGCCAAATTTTTTACCATCCTTTCAAACTTTCTTTGACCAATATGCCATTATTTGTGTTAAAAAGTTGTTTTAATTGAGGCATTTTAATATAAAAAACATGAGTCCAAAAAATCATGCTTTTGTATAAATAAAGGTAGATTAAAAAACATGATTGAAATCACTATATTTGAGTAATTCTTTTTTTTAAAAAAAAATCACTGTAGTAAAGGAATTGATCTACAAATGTCACTCTCCAATAATGTTAAATGTAATAACAAAGGCTATTTATTAATTTAGTTGCATCTATTCTGTCAAGCTAAGGGTTACCATCATACCCTTAAGGGTTGAGTCCTTTCAACCACATAAGATTCTTTTTTTCCTTTTTTTTTATAAAAAATATAGCTCATACTTGATAATACTAAGAATAAAGTCATCTTCAAATATGATTTCACTCAACAGCAGAAGAAGGTAAGTTACTTGGGCCATAAGAGGAAGAGACGAAGAGTACTATTCATCTCTAGATTTTTTCTAAGAATGAATTTACTATTGTCACGTCACCTCTTTTTAGAAGGTCACGTCATACTTAGAGAATATAATCTCTAACGGTCTAGTATTCCCTCCAATATTCTCTTTAATATTGAACAGAATAAAAGACCACTCATAATATTCAGCAACAAAACAATTCTAGTCTCACTCAAAGCCATGGTTAATATCTTGGAAGTTGAGAGTCATTCTTATTGAGAGAAGGTCATATTATTTTAACCCCCCCCCCCCCCCCCTCCCCTTTCTCCTTCTCTCTATTTTGATGTCTATTCCTTTGTTCTCTCCTTCAAGGAATGCCACTAAATAATTGCAATGACTCAAAATCACTATCACATTTGTAAGTGTTCTTACTAAGAGTACCAGTTGACAAGGAGTTTGACTCGGTTTGAAAATTTTCTACCAGTAATGAAAAGAATTTTGATGTAATCCATAAAAATTGTAACATTCCTTCAATAATGAAGAATGGTCTTATAACTCTTGAAAACTTGTTTGAGCAATCTTTACTTTACTCATGAAACAATCAAAACAAAACTCTCTAACCTTTTTATTTACTATTTCCTTTCTTCTTTTTTCCTTCTTCAACTGAGTTTGCCTTTGCATCTTCCTCTTTCTATCTTTTCCTTCTAATTGTTTTACTCACATAGTGACATTTCTCAGCAAGGGTAAACCTTTAGAAGATCCCTTTGGTGGTAGCAAAAGAGACTCATAAGGCCTCTTGCCATTGTTGACCAGGAAAGCCATTTTTGAGTCCTCAATCCCCTTGTTTGTGTGCACTTCCAAAGGACTCTGGATGAACCAAACACCTGCAAATTCAAAAGAAATGAATTTTACACATAAAATCATTACAAGAAATGAAAGCAAATGTGATCTAATTTGACTTCACAATTTTGCCTAGATTATCTCTGCCCGGAATCTGATAGCTACCTGTCCACCAGATGGTATTCCAATCGTGTGTTTTCCAGCCGCATCAACATGGTTGAATTTTTTTTTTTTTCCTCGAATCTCTCTTTGGATTGAAATTTCATAATCCCTGCCAACCGTGAAGAATTTGAGCCATGCAGGTGGACTGGATTGTTCTCGGGGCCAATGATACAAGTGTCTTGCAAAACCTGTTGAATTTGTGGATAACCTTTGATACTCCATTTAGTACAATAGAAAAATAGAATGATGAAAAATTAGAAAGAGGAAAAATTGGAAGGATAAATACAACATCATGTTTGACAAGGAAGGAAAATATAAAGGATGAAAAAGTGGATGAATGAGCTTTCCTTTCAACTCACTAAAATTAATCCCTCTAAAATTTGACAGAAAAAAAAAATGATACTTACATTGAATAAAAATATATTATTTACTTTTTTAACCATTAACTAATTACTTATTTATATTAAACACCTAAACCCAAACTCATGCCAATCAATGGAATTATATTATGTGTTAACACTATGTGTGTGTTTGTATATTAGCGTGTTTATTTTTTATTTAAAAATTAAATAAAAATAGATGTATTTTTTATGTGATTGTGTTTGTTAAAACACATGACGCATATATTATAGTGACATGGTGCATAATATATATATATATATATATATATATATATATATATATATATATATATATATATATATATACTAATCTCATATAAGGATAAAATAGTAAATTATGTATGTATATTGTTTCTATATTTCTATTTTTTTAATCAATATCAAACATAAAAAAATTAATCATTTTTATTTTTCATTTATCCTACCACTACTTTCATTTCTTAGAGAATAGAAAGTATATTCCTCTTACTTTTTATCCCTCCTACTTTTCATCATTCCTGTCAAATGGAGCATTAGACATTTGAACCGATTTGTGGTTTGTTGGTTTGTTGTTGGGGTGCCTGTATAATTGAAGTAAATGGTGGGTTACTAGGAAAATCAATGATGAAAACTCATTTTATATTGACCAGCAATGCACCACGTGCGCGAATAATTTTTATGCAAAAAAATTAATAAAAAATGTTAGCTATATTTGTACTTGAATCAAATATCATCTTAAATTTATCACACTTATTTTTTATCACTCATATTTTATTATATAATTATGAAAACTTTATATGTTCCAAAGCTATTGTTCTAATTATTAAAAAAAATATTAAAAAATAATTAGAAATCTATTTTTTTTTAAATTGTGTTTAGAGTGGATTTTAGTGATGTTTAAAAAATAAAATTTTTTGAAATCCATTTAATTAGGATTCCACTTATAATTCATTGAATAAAATAAAAATAATTATCAATATATTATTCATATTTGAAACTTTACTGTAATTAGAAATTTGTCAGGTATATTTGAATAAAATTTAATATATTATTTTATTGTATATATTATAAAACATATTAAAAATACATTACAATCTATTTTTACACAAAATATGAAATGAGTAATGTTATATTGATACAGTTTTTATAGGATTTTTGAAAACTTAATTAAAAATTTTAATGGTGCAAATATTTTTTAAGGATAATATAGTCAATCAAAAAAAATTATAAAAATTGATATTTATACATGGAAAATAACTCACTAAAAGAGATTTTAGAGACAATTTAAAAATTTTAAATACATAAGGATATGAAATGATGGGTTTAAACCAGGCCCAAATCAAAGATGCAGGCCAGACACAACTCAAATATATAGACTAAACCCACCACAAGATCAAATAAACTTAGTTGGATCAACCTCGCTATTTTGAGAAACTCAGTTCACAACTGACACACGAGATCTTCGTAGAACAGAATCATCGAATACACGTTGCCACCTCCACGCTACTGCTTCACCTGTTACGAAAATAGTGCCACCTCCACCAAACTAACTCACATGTTACGAGAATAGTACATCAATCTGTTAGAAAACATCTATAAATTACAAGTCCCACCTACACAAGAAAAGCATCGCTCACATTTGAATACTATATACTCCTTAAACAATAAAACACTCAGGTCAACGAAACCCTTAATTGTGAAGTTAGTCACCTTGACCGAACCATATAATTTGTATTTACTTGTGTTAAGTTTCCTTCTTAATTACTGCATTAAATAATTGACAGGTGGTGCATAAATACATTTTGTGCATCGTCAATAATATCCAAGAATAGGAATTGTACATCCAATGAGAGGTTTAAAACACTTCTCTTGTATGCTCTCTCTCACGCACACAGCCGAAGAAATGATTTTCCTCGAAGCAATTCAAACTTCTTCAACTCCCAGCAACAATGCCCTCTTTTACAGAAAAGTGAACTCCAAGAAGAACTCCAGCCTATTCCTCTGCAAAGCAAATGATTAGGATTCAGAAGCCCCACGGCCTGAAGGAGATACTCAGGCAGGAATTGTTCGCTAGAATTACAATGCTTCAATCACAAAAAAGTGCCTGAAGCAAATAAAAATTCGCCTCATGGATTACTTAAACGAGCATTCTTCATACTTGAAGCCAGAGTGCTGAAGAAGCCATTACTAAGATTCACCAGATAGACGAGAATGCTCAAAGAACTCGATGAAGCTGGTGTCAGGACTGTTCAACTCCTTATCTATTTCGTCTTCTATGAGCACATAATGGAGAATATAGACAGCCGGATGCAAACCTTTGAAGAATCAGTAGAGTTGAACAAACTGAAGGATGACAAGAAAGAGAAGCAGTTAGCACTAAGCACCTAGCAGAGTTTGAACGTCATAATGAGGACCGAAGTCAAAAACTCGAGGAAAACAGAACCCATTGAAAAAGTAAAAGCTGAGGAGGAGATGGAGAACAGCTTTACAAAAAAAATTCTGGATTGATAACAAAATAACTAGGAGGAACAAGACTTAAAACAAAAAAAAAACTAGGAGGAACAAGTACCTTGCAACAGTTGGTGTGGTGGTTTTGGGGGTTGTTGATTCCTTGGTCTCTTCATCATCTGATTGGCAAAAGGCCACTTGCGTCATTTTTGGGGTTTGCTTTCTCAAGTCACGTACGAGCATAGGAATTTATAAGTAAACACAAAACACTCAGCAAGAGAAAAATAAGAGAAGAGTGAAGTTTTTTGTTTTGTATGTCCTCACTGAAGTTGGCCATGGCACTTTCAACCAAGTATAAATGTAGCATGAGTTATAACCCCAAGTAAAATCATACTACTTGAGGCTAATACATCAAGCTACTTCGCTTTTGCATCATCATCCATTCATGGTGATATCACTCAAACCACCAAAACCCATGTTGAATCAGATGCTTTACAATGAACTTTTTATCCACTACATTGAACAGAAGACATAACTCAAAACATTTGCATCATCAGTTTGCTCATGGATTGAATAAACTATAGCGTTTTGTTTACAAATTTAGATTCCCTATACTTCCATTTCAGTTGCTTTCCTTTGGGATAGACAAGCTGTACTAGGTAAGGCTAGCTTCCCTACACTTTCTATTAACACAACAAACTGGAAAGTAAAAGCATGATGCTTTCTCCTGAGTCAATGAAACTTGTTCCTGGTATCAGATACAAGATATTTGGGGGCTAAACAATATGGTGTTACATACAAATGCAGCAGTTTAGTAGGAAAATACCAGAATAAGCAATCATGTTGTCAAATACAAATTCAGCAGTTTAGTAGTAAAATACCAGAATAAGCATCATGTTGTTGCTATGGGCAGCTCAAAGCACTCGGTAGGTCCTTGGCTGTTGAATGGAAAATGTACTGGTACGTTTGCCTCATCGTTGTCATTGCTTAGTTAGTAATGGATCATGGCACAAAATTTGTTCTGAACTAGTGATATCTAATCACAATAGTAACACTAAAATAGCACAAGTGAAAAAGGGAAAAGTCCAGAACGGAATTAAATCAGCTATAAAACTAGGATTTGTTGAGACAAGCAAGTGACATTAATTTTATAGGAAACTTACCCTTGTGCCAAGTCAAAGAGGTCTTTAGCTAATAGGGCAAATGCAAGGCCATGGAAACCAAACTGCAACAATTCCTCCTGCAAAAGAACAATGCCCCAAACAAAACCCATATAAGCAACTCATGGATTATCAGAGTTACTCAGGTACATTTGAAAAGAAAGTAATGCTCCTCTGATTCAGTATACCTCCATCTGCTCAGTAGCATCAGAAAGGCGAGGTATCTTTTAGTTTCAAATACCGGACACATAGGACACTGGTTGCAGCAATTCTTTTGGCTAGAGGAGGTGCCAAAGAATTTTTACTCCTAACAACAAGGTCAAGGAGGATAAGAGCAATACTGTAATCTTTACTAAAGTTCTCTTCTAATGACCCAATAAATAGCAGTAAATCCATGATATAATATCAATAGAGATGAGGAAGAGTGGGAGGTGGGAACTTACTTCCCATATTTAACGTGAAAGGGTCACACTGGAACTGCAGCCCTGAGAACTGCTCTGACAAGTATGTCCCATGTAATAAGAGTTGGAGCAAGACCCTTACTCAAAGCAATATTGAAGAACCCAATGGCATCCGGTATTCTGTTACAAGAACAAAGCCCTTTCAGAGCGATATTATAGGAAATGATGTCTGGTTGAAGCCCATGTCTAAAAATACAGGCCCAAATCACTAATGCCTTTTTGCAGTCTCTAATTTTGTAAAATCCCTTCATTAGTGTGTTGTGGGTTACAAGATTTGGGACACAGTTCCACTGACTCATATTCAGATATAGCTGCAAAGCATTTTCAACTTTTCCAACAGAGCACAGCCCATGAATTATGATGTTATGCATAGTTACATCAGGCTTGAAACCTTTATTAACCACTTGACCCCACAAGTTGAGAGCTGCATCTACATTCTTGTCTTCACAAAGACCATCAATCAATAAGCTATATGTAACCATGTCTGGCTTCCATCCTTTTGCAAGCATTTCCTGCACAAAGATATAGGCTTCACTAAACCTCTTTGCTTTGCATAATCCATCAATAAGAATGTTATAGGTGACAACAGTTGGAATGCAACCCCTCGTTGTAATTTCACCAAAGAACCGAATTGCATCCTCAATTTTAGAAGCTCGGATCAACCCATTGAGAAGCGCATTGCAAACATGAGGATTTGGTTTACAGCCACATTTAGCCATTCGGTCAAGCATAATAACTGCTTCATCTAATCGTCCTTCTCTACACAACCCATTGATCATTGAAGAATATGCAAAAATACCCAGATCATCTCCTCTAACTTCTGCCTCCTTCAAGACCCATAAAGCCTTGGTCAAGTACCCAGTCTTACAAAATCCATTAACAAGTATTCCATAAGTTGTTGAATCCGCAACATAACCATTGCTCTGCAAGAGCTGCCAAATTGAAATAGCCTCCTCCACCTTCCCGTTCTTAAACAGCCCTCCTATCAATATATTGAAACTAATAACATTTCGACAACCCTCCCTTCCCATCAAATCCCACAACTCAAAACCCTCCTCAATCCTCCCAACTCCACAATACCCTTTAAGCAATGCATTATATACTACCACATCAGGAGACACCCCACTCTCAATCATTTGCTTATAAACTCTTAAACCCCCATCAACATTCACTGACTCACATAACCCATGTATCAAAGCACTGTACGTGAACAAATCCATTTGCCTCTCATTCTTCTTCATCATTTCCCACATTTCCAAACTCTCGTCAAACTTCCCACACTTGCACAACCCACTGATCATCACATTATAAGTAACAACATTTGGATATGCCGATGATCCTTTGATCAACCTCTCCCAAATCTCATTAGCCCCCAAAAAATCACCTTTCTTGAAAAACCCATCAATCAAAATATTATAACACATCACATCCGGACTCACCCTTCTCTCGAACATTTCATCGAACATATTCAACGCTTTTAGTAATTCCCCACTTTTGGCCAGTCCATTGATCAAAGTTCCATAACTACACACATCGGGCTTCAAACCCCGATCCCACATCCAGTTCAACAACCCCATTGCCTTATCAAATTGCTTCTTTTTACATGAAATTTTGAGCAAAACATTGTAGGTTTCCAAATTGGGCGACACACCCATGGTTTCAAAGTACCTAAAAAATAACTCAGCTCGATTCCATTGTTTAGATACAACGAAAGCATTGAGCAATGCATTATAGGATCTTATCCCCGGTTCGCATTGAAAGACTTCTCTCATTTTCTGAAGAACTTCCATTGCTTTATCGACCATTGAATTTTTCGAATAGATCTTGATCACAGTCAATGCCACGTCCTCTGTGCACTTGCATTTGCGAGTTTGTATGAGTTCGACGACTCGGGTCACCTGAGAGACGAGTTTTGGGTCAGTGAGCCGTCGGAGGATGTGGTGGAAGACAACGGCATCGAGGGTGTAACCTGGGTGATGACTCGCTGAGTCGAAGAGGCACAGAGCTGTGTTTAGGTTCTTTTCTGATTTGAGGAGTTTCAGGAGGTGTTTTGGCGAGAGGTTTTTGGGTAACTCCGCCATGAGAGAAAAGATAAAGAAGGATTGAGGTCCTGTTTTTCATTGTTATGGCATGGTCTGATTGGTGTTTGCCACCGGGAAGAAGTTGTTAGCTTTTTTCAAGAGAAATTAGGGTACAACTTGGGCAGACTTGGGCGGGTTGGGTGTTGAGGCTAATACAACCCTAGAATACAATTTTCTCACTCTAACTCTAATCAGATTATTCTTTGAGTTGATTTCGAACCAGTTTTGATTGAAATTAGCTTACTTAATTTGAGTTGGTAATAATAATCTTAAATTAAGTGTGAATATTTGCACAATGTTAGACTATTAAATAAACGTATATAAGGATAAGTCTTCTTTACATAAGAAAGAGAGGAGAATACATTTAAAATCTCTATTCGATGTGAGAAGATAATTTTTTGTCTTTCTTTTGCATTTTTTACTAATCCAATTGTAGTGTTCATAAATCATGTTCCATTCTCCCTTGAAATAATAATAATTACAAAATATATATTTATTTATTATTTATTATTTTTATATTTTATATTTTATATTATTTATATAAATATAATACATGAATTTAGGTTAAACTCGTGTTGGATTTGGGTTAAGCCCAATTTTATTAATTCGAGTTATATTCAGGTTAAACACGTGTACCTGAACTCTTAACCTAAGTTTTATCCAAATTTAATTGTGGTTGAAGTTTTTCAACCCTAATCCTAATCATAATCCTACTCTTAATCATAACCTTAAAAATCTCAACTCTAGCAGTTTTTTTTTCGAGTTGTGTTAGGATTGGCCCATCCAAGTTGCACCCCTTTATCAAAATTTAACAACCTTATAATTATCAAAACTCTCTCGAAATGAAAGCTCCCCCCCTAGTTTAGGGTTTTTTTGAGATTCCATTCTCATCAGTTCTTTCATGTGTCCATAGCTAAACGCTTTAGTGTCCCAAAATAGTGAGAACCTTTGGTGATTCCAAGGAGGATTGTTTCGTCTTCTATTCTTCATTTACTCCTCTCTTCCTACTATACACTCTACCTATCCTCCATTTACTTCTTCATTCCTGTGTTATACCCTATCAACAGATTATAAACTTTTTTCCCAGCGCCGTTTTGTTTTTCAATGCAGATACATTCACCAGTAAGATCCAATGATAGTATACGCCCTCACGATTGTCCGCATCCCCACCCTCTTTCTCCTGCCTCACGCTCCCACACACCCCCATATTCCACCTTCTCTAAACTCTCTTCTAGGCCAACATTCAAACCCTATTACCTAACTCTCTCTCAGTTTGGTTTTCTAAGCTAAGCTACATTTGGAGGCTATGTCATATTCACCCACATTCGAGATACTACTGATTCGTCTGCTATAAAAAAAAAACCCTAAACAATACCCCAAAACCCTTACTCTGTTTTCTCCTTATTGTCATTTACTTTGGGGTTTTTCGGTCCTCTTACCCTTCCCATAAACCCCTATCATCTACATTTCTCATGGATAAAGATTCAGAAGTTGAATCTCACCCCACCCACCACCCACGCATTTCCCTCTACATAGACCCCTCTACCTCAAAGATAATTAAGAAGTTTTGTCTTTGTGGGTTACTCTTCACTAAAACAACCCTTAATAAGCAGGGGGTATACAACGTGTTACAGAGTTCATGGAAGACCTCTAAAGGGTTCTTCATCACATACTGAGAGAGAAAAACCTATGTGTTTATATTCAAAGAAGAGGAGGATAGAGATAAGATCCTAAGTGAAGGCTCATAGTCTGTATCTGGGGCTCTTCTGGTGCTAAAGATGTATCGACCGCAGTGCATAATTGGAGATTTCGATTTCCAATTGGCTGAGTTCTAGATGCAAATCTGGGGGTTACCCCTTGATATGATGACCAAAAATAACTCATGGAGAATAGGTATGATAATAGGCCAGCCAACCCAACTGGAGGAGTTCGAGGAAGAAGTCTAAATCCAACGAAGCTTTCTGAGTGTGAAATACAGGATCAACTTGAATGAACTCTTGAAAAAAGGGGTTTTTCTTGACCCGGGACAACCAGGATGACATTTGGATCAAGTTGAAATATGAGAGACTATCGGATTTCTGCTACCAATATGGTTGAATTAGTCACTCACAAAGCCACTGTAAGGATAGGCGGGTATCTGGATCCAACGACAATTATGGGCCGGAGTTACGAGCGCAAAGCAGCCAACCTGGAGGTTTTTTCAGGAAAACATGGTCCCTAAGAAAACGTGGGGAGTTGGAGAAGAAGGAAAAGCACAAGCGACCAGAGGGGAAGTAGAGCCGACGAAAGGCAGGGGACAAAAGGAACAGGAAAGCAAATGAGGAATCATCTGACACCCCTAATGATCAGTGTGGAGATGGGTCGAGGCCCCAAAATAGGAATGAGGTATGTACAATGCTGGAGCAAAAAAATGGATCCCAGAGCCGTGCACCCCCTTTCTCAATGGTACCATATTCTGGTGGGGACTAGGAATGGGACTAGTCCCTCTCTCTGTCTCTATTTGAATCCCAAGAAGACCCAAACACAATAGTTGCAATCAAGAAAGGTTCATATTATGTGTGTGAGCTCACAGACAGTTTGGAAGCCCAAGAGATCAATGAAAGTATGGTCCATATTATTTCGGACAGTGAAGATGAGAAGAGTGATGATATGGAGACCCACTTCCAAAATATGTCTCTTAAAAGGAAAGTCCAATTGAAAAATGCTAGTATGGAAACCCACTCAATGCCATGGAAAAGATTTAAAGCATTTTCAGACAGTGGCCCAAGTGCTCCTCACCTTTCCCTTCCTTATTCTAGCCCTCCACTGGCCATTGATATGTCCCTTGTAAACTTTGGGAGGAACTAAGCAGCTAGAAAATGGGCTAGGAGGAGCAAGCCCAACAAGAAGGTGAGTGTTGGAGAACCAACGCACTCTGAACTGTATTTTACTTACATGGACAATGCAAAAGAACAAATGCAACAAGACTAAAAGGAGGAGAATAATGATCTTATTTAAGGGAAAAGAGAGAATAACCTTAACCGATATATGTCATAGTGGATCGCTTATTCTTCCAGTAGGGTACCAAACAAGAGTGATGCAACTGGTCGATCTGATAAGGTGGTGGTGGCTGACCTTAAACAGCCACACGACTCATGTTAATTCTCACTTGGAACTGTCAGGGAGTGGGACGACCCCAGACAGTCCGTAATTTGCAAAGGCTTATTAATACCCATCGTCCCTCAATTGTCTTTCTTATGGAGACTAAAAACAAGTCTCATAAGTTGGAGCGGTTGAGAAGATCATTGAACTTTCACTTCTCTAAGTATGTGGATCCTGTGGGAATTTCAGGTGGCCTTGCCCTCAAGTGGAAAGATGGTTTTAACCTCCATGTGGTTGAAACAAACAAGAACATGAGTAATATTAGATGCAGCCTTCCCCATCAACCGGTGTGGTGGCAATGTACGCTTATCTATGCTGATACGAAGTATGAGATGAGGAAGAGGGTGTGGGAGAGACTGAAAGTGATGGCTAGGTCTATGGATTCACCTTGGGTTGTTGCTGGGGATTTTAACGTTATTGGTGCTCTGAATGAGAAAGAAGGAGGCTCTGTTAGCAGCATAAGGAAAGTGGAAAAGATGAAAAATTTAATTTCCGAGTGTGGTCTTATGGAACTTAACTTCAGTGGCTCCAGATTTACCTGGTCCAATAATAGGCTAGAGGATGCTAATGTGCAGGAACGTCTTGACAAAGTCCTGGTCAACCCCATCTAGAATGACCTTATCCCTTTACCCAGGTGATTCATGAAGCCAAAATGGGCTCTAATCACAGCCCTGTTCTCGTCAATCTTGGTCTAAATACTAAGAGGGCTCCATTCTGTTTCAAGTTTGAAATCATGTGGCTGGAGGACCCTAAGTATGAAGAGGTGATCAAGAACAGCAGGATCTCTAGGTTCCCAGAAGCAATGATGCAGAATGTCATTGTTAATCTTGACATGTGTAGGATACGGTTGTCCAGGTGGAGTAAGAAGTTCGGGAATAACAAGAATATCATACAAGAGATGGGGAAATAACTAATCCATATCCAGCTACAAGAACCCATAGAAGAAATCCTTCTTAGGGAGGCAGAGTTATGCCCCCAGATTGACACTCATAGATGCAGAAAGGAAAAGTTCTGGATGCAGAGATCCAGAATTAATTGGTTGAAAAATGGGGACCAAAATACAAGATTTTTCCATATGACTGTAATACAGAGAAAAAATTGTACCCATATTCTGAGGCTCAAAACTGAAGGTGGTGACTGGATCGAGGGAGAGGATGAGATTAAGGATCATATCAATGAATATTTTTAGGCTTTGTTCAACTCAGTTGGGATAAGGAATTGATCTGAAACACTAAGGGTTGTGGAAAGCAAGGTAACAGATGATATGAATCTTGAGTTGCTTAGACCCATCTCTGAGGCAGAAGTACAGAAAGTTGTTAGTGAGCTTGATGCCCTTAAAGCCCCAAGGCCTAATGGATTTCCAGGAATATTTTTCCATAGGTTTTAGCACATTGTGAGACATGATATACTCTAGTTGGTTAGTGGTTTTTTTTTTGAAGAGGGGCTGATGACCAAGGAGCTTAATTACACTAATGTGGTCCTCATCTCAAGGAGACAACACCCGAATCCATCTCTCAGTTTAGACCTATTGCTCTGTACAATTTTTTATACAAGATTATTTCAAAAGTGTTGGAAAACAGGATAAAGAGGATGATGGAGTATCTGGTCTCCCCCAACCAGACAGCTTTTATCCCCAACAGACAAATCCAGGACAATATTGTAATTGCTAATAAAGTCTTCCACCACCTCAAAGGAAAGAAAAAAGGCAGGGTCCTGGAGCTGGCAATAAAGATGGATATCAGCAAAGTTTTATGACAGAGTTGAATGGTATTTTCTGGAAGCTATAATGCTAAAAATGGGCTTCGACAGGCGCTGGGTTGATCTTATCATGCAGTGTGTTAGTACGACTACCCTGCAGTTTGTCTTGAGTGGGAACAGAGTGTGCGAAATAAGACCACAAAAGGGAATCAGACAGGGAGACCCGTTATCCCCCTATCAGTTTATCTTTGTTGCGGATGTGTTATCAGCCATGCTACTGAAAGGCGTTGAAGAAAGAAAGTTGTCGAGTATTAAAATCAAAAGAAGAAGTCCCACCATCTCTCACTTGTTATTTGCTGAAGACTCATTGTTTTTCATCAAAGCAAAAGAAAAGGGAGTTAGGGAACTGAAGAGGATTTTGTAGATCTAATGTGAGGCATCATGGCAATGCGCAAATTATCGCAAGTCTGGTGTCATCTTTTCCAACAATACTACTAAGGAGCGGAAGACTGCTTATTGCAAACTGATGAGAATGCAACCCCTCCCTTATTGCGCCAAGTATCTGGGCATCCTGATTGTCTGGGGAAGCTCAAAGAAGGAGATTTTTGGTTACTTGCTTGAAAGAATTCTGAAAAAACTTCAAGGATGGAAGAGCAGCTGTCTTTCACAAGCAAGTAAAGAAGTGTTGATTAAAGCAGTTATTCAAGCAATCCCTAACTATGCTATGTCAGATGTGGCATTCCCAAAAAACTTTTGTGACAAGTTGAACAGCTATGTAAGGAACTTCTAGTGGAAAGGAAATGAGGCTGGGAGTGGGATTTACTGGAGGAAGTGGAAAAAAATGACTGAGTCCAAAGCATATGGTGGGATGGGATTCAAGGACTTCAAGCTGTTCAATCAGGCTTTGTTGGCAAAACAAGGATGGAGGTTGATTAGTCAACCTAAATCGTTTTGGGCAAAGTTTATGAAGGCAATTTACTTTCTTGAGGTGGATTTTATAAAGGCAAAATGCGGCACTAGACCCTCTTGGGTTTGGAGGAGTCTTCTTTCTGGAAGAGCCCTACTAGCTCAAGGAACTATGTGGCAGATTGGTAATGGAAATAAAGTGAATTTATGGGAGGATAAATGGATTCCTTCCCTTCCTAGTTTGGCACTACAATCCCCAATGCCCCAGGTGGGCAATGTTATTAAAGTTGCAGATATCATCTCAGCTAGACCCTATGGGTGGAATTCTACTTCCTTGTCTAGTTTGGTCTCAAATAAGGAGTCAAGAGAGATCCAGGCCATCCCTTTGCCAACCAAAGAAGGGGAAGACAAAAAAGTTTGGTGGCCAAACTGCAAGGGTGAGTTTACTGTTAAATCTGGATATAGATTGGGGATCAAGCTTGCTTTCAACCCTCAAGAAGCTAGCTCCTCTGATTCCATCCATCCTAACCTGTGGAAGTGCATCTGAGCCATGAAAGTTGTGCCGAAGGTAAAACAGTTCTGGTGGAAAGCTTTTCATAACTCTCTGGCTACCCACGAAAACCTTTTCAAAAGGAAGTGTGCGTCATCTCCTATCTGTCAAATTTGTAACCTTATCCCCGAATCCATTGAACACCTTTTATTTGAGTGTAATTGGACCTCTAGAGTTTGGTTTGGCATGGATCTTTATGTTCAGAGGGAGACATCTCCATTTATGTTGGTGGCTAAAAGATCAACTATGGCTTTGCAATTGGTAAAGGATGTTAATGGTGGAGGGGAAGTTCTGGGGAAGATGGTTATTATGGGTTGGATTATCTGGAAGGCGAGAAACCTTTTTGTATTCAATAGAAAAGATGTTAACGCCCTGGCCATAGTCATCCGAGCACAAAGCATGTGGTGCAATCCGTTGAGGAGTGGCACCAAGGAAACGACGAAGGGGCAGGAAATCCCAGTGGCAAGAGAGGAAAGAAGACAGGATGAAGGAGCAGAGGTAATTATATTCAATGATGGAGCCTTCAAGCCAAACTTTGGTAATGCGGCCTGTGGTGTGGTGGCATGTAAGGAAGGGGGAGAGCTCTTGTTTGGCAGTGCAAAATCATTCCCTGCTAGATCGAGTTTCATTGCTAAAGTAGAAGCTGTGAGACAAGCGTGTATTCTAGCCAAAGCCCAGCTGCTTACTAATGCTACAATTCTCAACGACTGCATGAACATCATCAAGCTCAGTTCAAATGAAGACGTGCCTCCGTAGGAAGTCACTGTAATTATTAGTGATATTAGAACTTTGCTAGGGAATACAACCTTAGTTTTTTACACAAGCCTAGGACTTTTAACAAGGTTGTTCATTGGGTTGCAGCCGCTAAACTAAACAGTTTGCTCCCGTCAAATTGGTTAGGCTCCCCCTTCTCCCCCCCCCCCCCCCCCCCCCCCCCAAGGAGCTTAAGGCTTTCCTTTTGACTGATTGAACTTCCCAACTTGATGAATATTATGATGCTTGTTTGACTGATCAAAAAAAAGTTGCACCCTTACAAATGTTGCATACAACAAAGGAGGGTAAATTTTGTTTTTGGTTCAATGGTCATGGTATCCGAAACAATTTACGCACAAAAGATAAACTGTCACAATGCTCTCCAAAAAATGTGCTTCTTTCCTTTCTAATCTTTTAATTTGTTAATTTGGTCCATTAAATTTTTAATATATATATATAGATAGAGAGAGAGAGAGAGAGAGTATTTGGGAATACAAGCATATTGGCAGTTGTTAATTCCTGGTATGTTCATTTCGTGTCAGTAAACCAGTAAAAAGTTTGTATGTAACACATCAAACACAAGTGGAATTAAATCTTTGATTTCTTCATCTCACACCATAGTGTAAAATGAAAAGTAACATGCAACAATCTCCCATACAAAATGGGATCTGCTTTTCGTAAGATCAAGCTATACATTTTCCTCCCTATAGCTTGGCTGCAGTATCGTTGCCATTAAAGAACAAGCAAGATAAGCTTCCCTCCACAGGGAAACGGTGCCAACAATTCAGGAACTCAGAAAAGAATGGGGGAAGAACCTCTCCCCATGATCGGTTGTCCAAACACATTTGCTTGATTCCTCTTCGTCCTTCCTCCTCATAGTTGGCTTTACGAAGAAAAAATACGATATTTGCAGTGCAACTTCAATGATATATAAGGGAACAATCTAATCTACAGCTTCAAAGAGAGCGATCGCAGGTAGTAATAGCCTGTTTTCACACGTGGAAACAAGATTGTCCCAACTCCCAATATCCTATTGGAATGAAATGTATAGTACACAGAAAAATTAAAAATAAAATTAAAGAGATGTAATCTCAAATACAAAATGAATGTACCTTCACATTCTCATCCTCAAACATAATCCACCTTTCATGCTCATGGTTGTAAGCAAAGCAGTAATAGTGATGCTGACAATAGCAAGCCTAAAAATAACAGGAGGGCTTTTAGGAAAGAACTATGTTGGTCTTGTAACACAATTTATTTTGCATAGCTATAATTGTATCAAATCAGCAACAAAAACAGATTTGGCTGCACTAGAAAATGTATAAGAAATTTCTTTCAGAAAATAAGAAAATTTGTGTCAAGGGCAAATGTGACATAGGAGTAAACAGTTTGGCAGGAATAAAATCATGCGTCGAGAGCTGTCGCCCATTGCCTTATTTGCCGCAATTGGAGGAAGAGGAAATATATTTGTTTGCATGGTCGGAGCCATGAAGCAAGGGCCATATAGTTAAGATGAGAAACTTGGGGAGTGAGCCCCTTTCTAGATCCTCATGTCAAATTCCCACACCCTACCCACCTACATAAAACATTATTGTCAAGTCTCCTTCAATGGTTTGATCATAGAGTAATTTGGACAACTGCCAGGTAGGCAGCCCAAATGTCTGCACGCACCATCCATGCGTTCACTCATTACAGTCAGCCAATTTCTTAGTGCACTGCCAAGTAATTTGGACAGTATAGTTTCATAACCCTTTTCTTTTCTTTTCTTTTCTTTTTTTCTGTTTTTTGTTGGCAGGGTTGAGGAAGGGGCAAATGCAATCCAGAATAAGTGGACACAGGACACTAACTATAAGATTCTTAATGTAAACAACCACCAGGAAAACTAAAGGATAATTTAACTCACCATTGAAACAAGGCAATGTTTGTTTCCCTGATCCAAAAAGACAATCTCTACCTCAGTATTAAGAGCAATCAATGTCGTTAATATGTCATCAGCAATCACATTGGTGCCCCAACCAATAACTGCAATTGCCCAGATAGAAACAACTAAGCAATGGCTAATACCAGAATGACAAATTTTCTGACAAAGGGACTCACCTAATGCGAATACATGTGGAGTTGACTGAACACCTTTGATACGAATGCGCTTTCTTCCGCCACCAACACCATCTATGCAGACTAATTGGATGTGCCCATGCTTCAAAGGTTCATCAAGAGAGCCACACACATCCATAATCTGAGTTGGGAAGGAAAGAAATCACTTCTTAACAGTTATGTCTATTGTCTACCACAGAGACCACAAAAACTTTGCTTATGGAAGTTTCTTCTTGTATTAGCAGAAGTCAGCAAATCCTGCCATAACATTATTCATATGCAGCAAACCTTCACCTTTCTGAGTTCATCGGCAGTTTTGAAATGAAAATAAGCATTCTTATTCTGGCTTTCTGACATACAACTGTCATCCAATCCAAAAAAGGTATGTGCTATGCAAGTCTTGATCGGGCAATGTGAAGAGCCAGCGCCTTTTTTCTCTAGTGATTTGGCATCAGAAATTCCCGGTGTATGGATAAATGAATCATGAAGACAGCACAATATTGATTCCAACACTTCATAAGCTTCGCCCTCTCGTCCCTGTAAAAGAATAGAAAGGTCATATTGGCAAGAACAGAAAGACAGAAACAAAAAAAAACAAATTCCTGTGAACATACCTCTAAAAAGTTGACATTAGCAGGGTACAAAATGCTTAGAGCAGTCCTTAAAGAGGTTGGAGAAACAGCTTTTCTTTGTCCATCTGTATTAGCCATGCTTAGGGTCTCAAAGAGCTTACGTAAAGCACATACAACACAAGGATCTCCAACATCCTCATGCTCTGATAGGCTTAAAAGCTCATCTCGGAACCATTTTAAATGCCAGAGAGACTGCAGTTTTCACACAGTGGAAAGTAGAGGGTTGGAAGGAAAAGGTTAACATTCAATACATGTGTGTTCGTTGAATACCAACCTGTATAGTTGCATTGATAAAGCAATTGTTTTCACCACAATTTCTCATCCCTGTCCCAAAGAACATACTTGATCCACCTACAGTTTCGACGGGGACATCAGTTGGTAAGATCCCAAGGTCTTCTCTCTCTTCTTGTAATTCACCTGAAACGGTAAACAAATTAAAACACCAAGCAAAGCTCATTTGGATAGTTTCAATTATCTGAAAGATGAGACAGAAAAGTGCTGTCAACCAGTCTGAGATCTCTATCTACTGAGGACTTCATGTGAGGTTCATGCTTCTTCGCTCATCAATTTTGAAGCAGTCTGCTGCATATTGCTTTTGGAATTCTGGTGCTGAAAATTTGGCATTCTTTTCTATGCAGTTTTTCCCTTACCACTTTATAGGTTATACAACTCATTTAAATGGAATGTCATTTTTTTAACACTCTTCAGCTGTTTGCAGATTAAAGAAGTATTAAGCTAGAACATGAAAAGATAAAAACTGATACGCAACCAGAAAACTGAGAACGGATACAATAGAGAATGTGGCATGCCTCATTTGATGCAGAGCAAAGAAAAACAATGTAATATGGCATGGAAGCTTATAAGTTTTTAATTGATCGGGTGGTAACAATAATTTGAATAGCTGCACAGCTAGAATGGGTTCAAGCAAAGTAAAGCCTTTCTGGTCCTGTAGGAATTTTATTCTAAAGACAATGGACTTTATAGAATGCTTAATTGGATTTGAAAAATGAGGAAACAAAAGATGGACTCAATCATAGGATTGTCTGCTGAGATGTGAACCAAAAGCATGCTGTTCCTTTTTCTCCAATGGACGTGTTTTAGTTAAAGCCCGATAGACATATCCAAAAAGGAAAAATAGATTCGAAAAAAATAGTTCAGAAAGCCAAAATATATCCTAAAAGCAAATTTTCGTTTTGTTTTATTTTACTTTTACAAGTTACTATCTGAAATAGAACGCAGAAGAGCACCAACTGCAGTGGATTCTATGGAAAAGTGTTTCATTCACATATTAGGTATTTCTCAACTTCGACATCACTTCACCATCACATTCCTTCCAAAAAAATGACAAATGACAAACCCATTTATCAATCCTCCATCATTTTGAAATGGTCTCTTAGCATGGTGCTACTTGACACACCAAATGGGACATAAGGCCACCTTCTAGATCATGCCACTACTCTCCTGTCCCATTTTTCAACAATGGGCCTTTTTGGAGCTAGTTGAAATATGCTATTTTATGGCTTTTGGAGTAAAATAAGTCGAGTCTTGGGCTTTTTGGACCAGCAAATGCAACAACTTTTTGGACTCAAAAAAATTTATTTGGGCTGATGCAAGAAGCTGTTTATAATATCGCGGGTCCCACATAACTTTTTAGTTTATAATATTCATAAAATATTATTAGTTACATAAAAAAATTTGAAATTCATATTTTGGGAACTATTATGCATAATCTATACATACTTATTATTTATTTTTTTTTGACACAAAAAAAGTCAAAAAAGCTAAAAAATACTCTAAACCGACTTTTTAAAGAATACCCAAACGGTTTTGGGGGCTTTTTTTAACTTCGACATTTTTACGAACCTTTTCAAACCGCTTCTTTTCACCTAAAAAATTCAGCACGAGCCCAATGATTACGTTGTAAGGAAAGTCAACATACCAAATTTGGCATAACTCTCCTAATATCAAAGCAAAGAAAAGACACAAAACCTAGAGTTCCCAAACCAATGTAAATGAAGAGGAAGATGATCTGCACATTCTTTGTCATCTTGCAAGCATAACAATTACCGAGTATGATATGATGGAACATATATGTTCAACTGCCATTCTGACAAAGAAAAGCCAATTTATGGGAGTTCAATAGCCGAGAATCTAAATTTCGCTTCGAAATGATCAAAACGATTGACACATTTCCAATTTTAAGGACAGCGAAACTAATCAGTGATCGAATCAAAATGTCAATGTTTTCAAAATAATTCAAGATGTTTCAGTTTTCAGTTGTTTTTAAATGTTTTGAGGTGTTTTAAAAGATTTTCGAATATTTTGACCAATATTCTAAGATGAGATATTGTCCCACTAGAGAGACTTTGGATTCACCCAAAGATAGAAAACTAGGAGAGGAATCGTGGCTAACCCAGAAAAGAAAGTTTTGGAAATAGTTCTTCAAATTTTTTATTAGTTCCGAAACGTTTTCATTTCTTAGTGACCAAAACATTTCACCAAAACAAACTTTTAATCATCAACAACAACAAACACCCTTCTTGAGCAAAGATGTCACTGTGGCAACTCTCAACGTCGCACAATGCATTCCTTCTTCCTTCCAAACAACATAATTTCAACTCGTAGCTCCCGCTTTGCTACAATGGTGAAACAAAAAGGGCAACACCACCTGATCTCACGTCCCACGTCAAAAATCCTTCCAAATGTTTGCCCTCATGATACGCTTTCCGTATCAAATACAATATCCCAATGAAGAATCTTCAATCCATAATAGTTATAACAGCTACAAGGGATACTATATAATTTTCTTTTCCTATGAAAACATTCTCACTTGCACGTCAAAGTAATTACCATGGTGTTACGCGAATGAAGATGTTAACCTGATTTATCTAATGGATGTATTAAAGTTAATAGGATGAATTTACTGGTAATGACAATGATAGTAGTGGTGATGATGAATAAAGTTTTTCTTTTTCTTTTTCCTCAAAAACAAAGTTTAAACAAGATCGGAATGGTAGGATCGAAGCAAGAATTGTAGGATCCTATCAACTGAGAAAATGAAACAAAAATTATATGTAGCAATGCAAAATTCTCAAAAAAAAGACTTAAACAAGCCTAGTATCTATGAAAATATGAATACAACGATAAAGATCAAACTTAAGGTATGATTAAATTTGATAAACTACAATTTGAACATTAAAGAAGGTTTAACATCAAAGATAAACTGTTAATTTTGTGAGGTTGTGCAAGGAGGAATAAAAGAATTTAAGTATTTTTATATTAACTTTTGGAGAAGAGATAAATAATATAGACTAGAAAGTTGAAAGACCGTAGGATAATAACTTTTGGCTATTCAACATTCAAACAAAACAAGCATAAAGAAAAAAATATAAAAGATCTCTGGCTATGTTCACTCACCGTGAGAGAAGATTAAATCTAATTATTACTTTCAACTTTTCAGCAAGAAAGACAACGAAAAAAGAGACATTTTTGGAAAACAAATTTTATGTAACTTTTCTCATCCTTTGAAATTTGCGAATAGACTCACAAGTATATAAGATATTCACATTTGTATTAAGTACTTAACTATAAAAACCGAAAAGTATGGATTGAATTGCTCGATAACTAAATACGCCTACCAAACAAACTCAACCATTTTGATCGATAAAATTGCAGTTTGGATCAGAATCCTAAAATCCTATAAGATTCAGATCGAGATTAACTAAGATCCTATAAATTTGGGATCCTACATGAGACTTAAATCGATTTACTTATATTGAATCGTAGGATCGTAAGATCCTAGGATCCGGATTGGGATTTTGGTAATCATGATCAAATGTGAATATTTGTTACTTTCCAGTTTGCAGTAAAAGTTGCACAACAAAGAGAGACAATACTCATCCAATCAACTTGTTAAATATTCATCTACTCTCAAAGCTTAAACAATTGGAGAAGGTGTAACTTAAGTAATTATACTTTAACACGCCCTCTCACATGCATGCTAGTTTTTTGGCCTAGCAAGTGAAAATATTTTAACAATTAGAGTGATGATGAGATTCAAACACATGATCTCTACTCTCCATGTTAAACAACCATCTACTCGTAAAGCTTAAGTTGTTGAAGAGGTTGTAACTTAAGTATTTATACTTCAATACAACTTATGCACAAAAGGAAGCAGATACAATAGACAACAATAAATTGAGCAAATGGTCCTCACGCATGGTGCTTATTGAATAGATAACATCTTAAAGGAAGAATACAAACCAAGCATGCAGCATCCAAAATAGAAAATGGGACTCAAGACAAGAGTCCAAACTAAAGCAGGTCATGATGAGATAGAATCTGTTTCCAGTATGTGCTTATGCATGTACACTTAATTTAAGAAAGCAGAATTGACTCATAAAATCAAGTTTCAAAATCAATTAGCACCTTCAAAGTCTTCAGAGTACATAATTTGCATAGAGGATGCTTTTCCATTATTGCCATTACTTGTGAAATCTCATTCAAAAATAAACATTGATGCCAAATGAAATGATACATGAATAATTATTCCAAGTTTCATAAATTATAAGCACCTTTAAAGTAATAAAGAAATACAAATTGCAGAGAAAAAAAATTCTAAACCCATATGGTACTTACTGTTGTTGCCATGAACCTTATGCTGATCCAGGCTCGCACCAACGTGCAGCCCTTACATAGGGGCCCAAAATAGGATGCTGTTGAGCGTTGCAGAGGCGGGATGATTAGGCTATATGTGATGAGGATTACTGTCTCATACAAATAATGCTGAGGATTAATTCAGCAATCTAAATGTTTCGTGCTCCATTTTGAGGCAGTCTAAAGTCCTAAAATTTAATTGCAGAAAAATCAAAAAAAAAAGGTGAGCTATCCCGTTTTCGGAGGTCAGGGATAGTTCACGACAGATAAATAGATTAAACTCACTGAAAAAGGTCATAAATGAGGCCAGCAAGGTGGTTGAGACACAACCTTTCAAAAGGGAAACATTTAACCTGGTAAAAACAACTTTGGGAATTCTTCCTACTGCTTTATGATTCTGTCAACCATTTTTCGGCCTCAGTTGAGAAAACACTGAAGAAACTTCAATAAGGCTTTCTAGTGGAAGGATATGAAGGAATTCAAATATTAATGAGTGGAGTAAGTGGCATGCTCCCCAATTGAGGTGTTGGCGGTATCCAGTACTCCAAAGGACATGACTAAGGAGGTATGTGATGGAGCGGGAGAGTCCAGGGCGTGAAGTTATTGAGGAGAAATATGACAATGGTTGTCAGAACAAACTACTGGAGATGCCAGATCCTTGCATGGGGTGAACGTATGGCAAACCATATGGAGAAGAAGGCAAGGATTCCCTCACATCATCTGGGAGATGGTAATAGAATTAACTTTGGGTAAGATGCTTTGTGTCTGTACTCTCCTCTCAAGGAGGATTCCCCTGACCTGATAAGTTGGTGGTTGACAGGGTGATTTTTATCACAAACACAAGCTACATAAGTCATGCAGGAGGAACAGCAGTGTAGAACAACAGACAGGATAATTCTCTATGACTGAGAGGGAATTGTGAGGTGAAAATGCGCACTGGTTAAGATCTTTTTGTTCAAACAATATGACATAATCTGAAGAAACACCATGAGGTGGATTTGTTAGAAAGGCGCCGGCAAACCAAAGATGTTTTAAGAATGGTTTTCTTTTGGATGGGCTGCAGCTTTGGAGGATATTCTTACTATTGAAAATCTAAGGTGCAAAAGCACCATTAAACAAACCAGTGTGCATAGAGGTGGAGAGGACATTCAACCAGCTAATCTTGCACTGTGTGGTAACTAGGGGACGTGGGATTTGCTTCCCCCCTCATATAGTGTGCATTGGCTTATGCCTTGCTCCTTGGATACCAGGTAGAGAAGCTAAAAGAGTCTTATGTTTACATGATATATTGACAGACAATAATGCACAGCATCATTGAATTTAATCATTCAATAGAAAGCAAGATAGGCAGGTTTTATGGTTGAGGAGCTGTTATTGCACAGGCTTGAGTACATAATTGGAAGTACCATTTTTTCTGCTTAAAGAGAGATATCAGGGGAGGGAAGCATATACTCATATTAAATTGAGTATTATGTTTTTTAGTCAGGTGGTTCTTCCTGTAGTGTATATAGTTAGTGTATGATTTATGGTGGTTTGCTGAATGTGATTATAAAAATAAAAAAAAGTACTGGCATTGGGTGATTTTTCAGGTCTGTCCAACCATATGCATTGCCTTCCAGAATTGATTCTAAGACCATGAAACACCTGCAAGAGTTTCTTTAGAATGAAAAGCTGCACAAAAAAAGACATAACTTAGAGCGCATTTTCCATATCTAAGCCATTAGTGCAAAAATGGTGTTTCTACTCAATATATTATCTAGCAAATCTTAGATCTACATGCTAGTAGTGACACAGAGAACAGGGTCTTCTTTGACATGAAAAAAGAATGCAAAGATTGAGTGACTTCCCAAAAGGAGAAATGACTCTATATCTGAGTATATGTGAAACAACACTAATGAACTTTGTTCAAGGTTAAGAGCTGTGATCAGACGGAAGAAAATACAGAATAAACCAGTAAAAATGATGATAAGATTGATAATACTTCTGCCTACTTTAAGGTGTCCATCATCCCAAAAAAGGTGGTGTGCCAATGAATGCCTGACATGCAAGTTCTGTGCAAGTAGGAAGTCTTAGTTAACATTATTTTCCTGAAAGGTTGCTTACCATGATTGACTTTTCCATGAGACAAACAACTTATATTCCATTCAGGCCTATCACCAGAAACCGGGGAGGACAACGTAATTTGCTCAAATTTGTCCACAGGAACACCTGGAAAATCTGTTGGCATTCCAGTTGCACTCAACAATGCCTCCCCTACCTGTAGTGTTGTTCCTGCATCAGCTTGTTTGTTTTTCTCAGCAAGCTGCTTCCGTTTAGCCTCATCCTCATTTTGTCTTTGATGCTCCAAATTCTCTGCGAGCATTCTTTCCTCCACTTCAAGCTCAGCTCTACGATCAAGTTCCTCTTCCTGCTGTTTCAGTTGAGCAGCACTTGAAGAAACAGCAATCTGGGACTCTGCATAATGCCCATCATTGGGGACAGAAAAGTCACTGGAGAAAAAGCCAAAGCCAAAATTTCGTTAATCTCAAAATAGGCCTAGGAATAGATAGCAGAAAATGACATGATTTTTAAAACCAATTTTTCAGCTGCTGCTGCCTTCTAGGAGAGCTATAAAAGGGCTTACGCTTGTTCTGCATCCTTCTCTTCTAACTTGTGTCTTGGTTTTCCACCAGTAGCCTGCATGCTATGAAAGCATAAAACTGCCTCTCACCAACAATAAACAATAGCTAACACTGGGAAACAGTAAATAGATGACTCAACCAGACTCCGCAATATTAAGACCTTGGAATCCTCATCCTTTCTGATTTTTTTTTTCTTTTTCTTAGCCTTCAATTTTCCTCGAGTATGTTTCTGATTGCATCCCTTGCTAAGATTCTTGCTGGTATCAGATTCAAGCTCTTCTAACAAAGCTTCACGAAACAACTCCTGCAATTGTACCTGGAAAATAGAGCTCTCGTGTGAGAACATCAAAGTCAGGGCCTACAAATGATAGGAATGTAAAGAAAATATTTAAATGTATGGAATTTAAACCTGCAAGAATGACTTCAGAAGGGGAACTATAATCAACTGGTAGTCATGACCTGATACTTGTGCAAGTTGAAAATTCAGCCGTCGTATACTATTTAAGCTCCGTAGGATCCTGGCATCAATGTTGAAAACCTGCAGGAGAGAATGTAATTAGACTCCCGGAACATATCATGAAAACATTTAGTTAAAGAACAAGAAATAGAACAAAAAAAAATCGTCCCCTATCCACTTGACCTTGCCAAAACTAATGTAGAATTCCACAGGCTACTGGGTGAAAATTCACATTATGAGTCAATGGAAAAGCTTTAAAATGTCATTGACAGATTCTAAAACTACATCGCATGATTATATCATTCGAGAACAATCTGGGTGCCTGGAAGCAACATGCTCACCTCTCTTGAACGCTCCTCCCATAACTCTTGAAGCTGTTTTGTTATGCAATTGTCTCCTAGATGCTCACGATCCTGCATTTTTGCATTACTCATTTCCATGACATTGAAAATCACAAAAATGAGAAGTGGCAAGAGTCGGGTTTTCCAGATCCAACCTCGTTTACGGTTGTAGCTCGAGCTCCTTCATCTTCAAGAATTGTGCCTATGACATTCAACTCAGCTCTATCACTATCGCTATCACTTCCGCTCTCAACAAGTTCTTCTTGCCTCCTTTTCAAGAGGGACACAAAGCTTTGTGGCATATAATTTGCACCTTGCTCCCTTCTCTTACGTTCCTCAGCTAAGATCGTTCTTGTTGCGCGTATTGCTTCGACTTGGATTAAACACTCATATCTTCTCCCACACAAGTTTTCAAATGGAACACATCCCTCCTTAAGGATAAGATAAATTTCCATCCCTTTCTTATCTTTATCATCTTTTAGGCGTTGCCATGATGCTAGCTCTTCTTCAATTGTACAACCCTCAAACAACCATTTTACAAAAGCATCGGTGTCTGGCAGGACATCAACGTCCTGATCACTAACTGCAAAAGTTGTCTCAGAAGCACCATCCACGGCTAGTCGGCTGACGTTATGATACGGGGAGGGCGTAAGCTCCCCATAGCGTACACTCGGATCAAAAGAGAGACACATCTTGTCAACACATAAAACAACCTTTACTTTGGCTTCAAATTCCTGATTGACATTAATTTCATCTTCCTTGAAACAATCTGCCACAGAATGCAAATGCTGCAAGAAATCGAGAATCCTCACCAGCTGAGAAGCCCCCAAAAAGCAGATGCATATGGGGTTTTGGTGCAGGCCATGGGTCCGAAGTTGAGATGAGGAAAGTGCACTATATTTCTCGAGCATGTTCTCGGCCAGGACCATCACCATCTTAAAATGGCTCAGAGCAATACACTTGTGTTGCAGAAGCAACTGGAACATGCTATGGATTCTTTCAAGAATATGTGCACGCTCAGAATCATCCGACATTGGCCAGTTCTGATCATCCGGATCTTTTGACTCATTTTCAATAATTCTCACTGCCTCAGCAGTATCCACAGGCTTCCACGTACCATTCGTTAGCATTCGCACAGTAGGACCATCAATTGTTTGAGGCAGAATTGCAGTCAACCTTCTTGATAGGGGCTCCAAATGCTTCTGCCATAGATGATAAATAAGTGAACCGCCATCTGGAGATCTGTGCTCACAAACGCAACACCCCCAGTACTTCCAAGAACGAGCTTCCTCACCATGACCAAGAGCGCTCAACAAATCCTCGGCACCCAAAACACCCTTAAACTCATAACAATACACCTTAACATCATTGATTCTTGGTCTAACAAACTCTCGCTTTTTCTCAGCACTAAAAGAGTTCCAAAACTCCCGAATCTTTCTTGTCTCCAGCCTGATCTTCTCCACATCACCATTGCTCTTCTTTTCTTCAAGTTTGCCTTTCTTGTCCGCCTTCTTTATTTTTGTTAAGATTGGATCCTCTGTAAATCCAGACTTGTTCTCACCAGTTCCAACATTATTCTTCCCAGTCGCCATCAACCCAATCTTTGCTTTATTCAGAATCGAATTCAATTCTTTATCTATAGATTTAAGATCTTTTTCTGATCTTTTTTTAACAGGCAGAAGATTATACATCGATAGAGCTCGCTCACATTCTTTCACAACTTGTTCGTAATCTTGAACATTGCTCGACAATTGAAAGAGCAAACCCGCATGTGTACGAGCGAATTCAATCGAGTCGCGCGAGAGCGAGACGGCTTTCTTCGCAGACTCCAGAGCATTTTTCATAAGTTCTTGATAAGCGGCTCTGTCTCCGATTTCAGAAGCGACTCTGGCGTGTATAGAGGCTCGAGTGTGGTGTACGAGGCCGGAGTTTTCGTATCGATCACACGCGTCTTTGATGAGTTTCAGGGCTTCGGTTGGGTTTCCTCTGTGAAGAATGGCGAGCGAGCGCTCACATTCATCATTGATCGAACCATTCTCGAGTTGTTCTGCATTACTCTGTTCTTGGAGGAGATTGTCGGAAGAACTGGTATTCGGCGGTTCTCCTCCGCTGGCGGTAGCGTTCTTGGCCGTCGTCCGTGGTTTGGCGTGTGAATGAGGGTTTTTCCGGTTTCTCTTATTCTTAGGTCCCATTGGATGATGATTATTCGAAGAAGAATTGATTTGCAGTGTACTCGAAAGTGTGGAGTGTTGACGCAAAGGGAAAATAGGGGGAGAAAGGTGACCAGAGATTCCTGGTGATTCTTGATTTGGCTTGTGCAGGCGCAATACACAGAAAGAGAGAGAGGGATAGAGAGGCCATATATATAATAAATAATACATGAAAAACAATTGGTGCGACAGTTACGCCATCAGCATGCATCACACGTGGCGTAACCGTCTAACTATTAATCATGTAATACATAATCATCCTAGCAATTCTCGTAATTAAAGTTACTGATATTAAATTATAATATTGTGTAGCATTAGTCTTGTGTATGTATTAAAAGGGAGAATTATATCAAGAACCTGAAATTTATTGCTTAATCATTCAAACTCTTTAAAATTAGAAATATCACATAGATTTTAAAAAATTTGTACGTGCATAACATTTAAACACTTATGATCAATATCCATTAGTATATTTGTTAATAAATTATATCTAGACCTTATGAAATTTGTAGACATGTATTACATAGACTTCTTAAGTTTAAAATATTATATTTATACCAAAAATATTTTAATCAAAGTTAGAAATTTTGGTTATAAAATTTAAAATATTGATATTTTATTTTTGATTGTAGTATTTTTTGTCTAAGTAAAATATTTTAAACTTAAAAAATTTAAGTATTGTACGTCTATAAACTTTAGAGAGTTTGTGTGTAATTTACTAATGAATATACTAGCAAACATTGACGAAAGCGTTATGTGCGTACAAATATCATTACTCTGTGTATAATATTTCAGATGTCATGAAATCTAAGTAATTAAGTTATAAATCTCATGGAATTTGTGTGTAATTCTTCCTAATAAAAAATAGTCACATTTTATCTATTTTATAATTTTTTTGATTAAATAGTTACGCCACATTAATATGAGCAATGCTATAGGGATATAATTTGAAAACCTAATGATATGATTTTAATATAAATATTAAATTAGATGTGAGTTCTAATATTAGATAGAACTTACCATCGATCTAATGATTGTATTGAATTAAGTCTCCAAATTAAGTTCAAATAATATTTTTTCATCAAAAATACTGACATTATATAACTTTCACGCCAAATATTTACTTCTAATGAAAAAAATATATCAATCATAAGAAAATCGTTCTTGCATAGCTCAAATTAGAGCAAGGTGTCATTGCCCGTTCAACAGTCTCACGATCGAGCATATGTGTAATCCTTGTGGCATATTTATGTGTAATCCTTGTTGTAAATCTTCCTAATGAAAAAAATATTCAACAGGCTTTTAGAATATTTTAGAGTTTATTTATACAATTCATTCATGTATATAATATACATGTATCTAACTTGTACACAAGGGCAGCCCAACAGTATGAAAAAAAATATGGGCTTTAGGATCCAAATTTTTTGAAGGTCTCATAATTTTAGATACATTACTAGTTCACAAAAAAAAAATTTAATTCAATTAAAATTTTTATTTTAATAATTTGGACATATAATCAAATTCATAACATCGAAAACTTAGAAATTAAAAAAATATTCAAAAGTTAACTCATATTTACTTCAATCCACTCTCTCTTTCTCTCCCCTCTCTCTCTCTCTCTCCATCTAATAAAAAAATAAAAAACAAAAACAAATGTTGAAATCTTTTTCTCAACAATATTAACACAACCTTCTTTTGTCCCTCTCTTACATAGAAAATTAAAAATAAATTAATTTTTTTTAAAAATATAATACTAAAAATAAAAGGCCTCCATTTAATATTTTTGTTTTAGGCCTCAAATTTGCTTGAGCCGCTCCCTACTTGTACATGTATCTAATAAATATGATTCATTTATTAAAAATGATACATGTATTAGATAGTATTCATGTACAAATATATAGTTATACATATATATAATAATATCTATATAATAAAATAGCTTACAATTCAAATCTCAAAAGATAAACAAAATGGATTTTGCTATTCGCGGTTAAGATCGCTTTAAATTTTACTTTAAAGTTAATCTAACGACTAATATTAACACCCTAAATTTAATAGGAAAAATAGACCTCTAAGGTGTGTTTTGAGTAATTTTTTAAAAGTACTTTTAGAAATTATTTCTCATGACTACTTTAAAAAAAAATAATAGTGTTTGAAACCGTCTCACCACTACCTCTACTACCACCATCCCCACCACCACCACCACCTTCGTCGCCGCCGCCACCACCACGACCACCACTGTCATCGTCGCCGCCACCACCACCACCACCCCCACCGCAGCCACTATGGTCACCACCTCTGCCACCACCGTCACCACCCCCCCACCACCGCCCTCGCTGCCACCACGGTCATTGTCACCCACTGCAACCATTACCGTCTCCTATCACCATCACTGCCGTCCACCACCTCTCAATCCCCCACTATAAATTGATGCTTAAATTTTTGTATCTCTTCTCTACGTTTGTAATTTAATTTTTGATATGAAAATAAATATGTTTATTATTTACCATTTTTTATTATATTGTGCCTTCAGGCACATGTAATAACTAGTATATAATAAAATAGCTTACAATTCAAATTTCAAAAGATAAACAAAATGACTTTTGCTATTCGCGGTTGAGATCGTTTTAAATTTTACTTTAAAATTAATCTAACGGTTAATATTAATACTCTAAATTTAAAGAAAAAATAGGTCCCTAAGAGTGTATTTGGAGTGACTTTTTAAAAATATTTTTAGAAATTATTTTTCATAAATATATTTTTTTTAAAATAGTGTTTGAAATCGTCCCACCACTACCTCTACCCCCCTCCACCCCCCACCATCACCATAACCACTACCACCGTTGCCACCACCATTACCACTCCAACCACCACCACCGTCGCCGTCGCCATCACCAATGCCACTATCGTCGCCGCCACCGCCACCTCAACCTCGATCATTGCTACCCATCACAACATTCACCGTTTCGTATCACTACTATTGTCGCCTACCACCTCTCATTTTCACAATAAATCGATATTTAAATTTTTTTTATTTCTTTTTTTATGTTTGTGATTTGATTTTAGATATAAATCATAAATATATTTTTTATTTTTTATTACTTTGTGCTTTCAGATGCATGCAATAACTAGTATAATACTATGATACATTTATATCTATTATATATTGTATATAAAAATTCATTAATATGTATTATTAATTAGGCCTTATTTATAGGCTCTTAGAACTTTCTAGAGTTTATGTATCCAACTCATTCATGTATATATAATGTACATGTATCTAATTAATATGATTCATGTATTAAAAATGATGAATACATTTATTATATATTGTACATTGTATATACAGATTAATGTATATACTTTACTAATGCTATATTGTAATTGAATTAAATGAGACCTTGAATCTCACACGTGTTGTACAAGGATGAAACCGATAGATAAAATACTTAATAACTTCCTTATTATGAAATATTTACCTCCATAACTTCTATATTCTTTTCTATTTATTTTTATGGTGCTTTTAACATTAACAATTATTTTTCTTTTTATTGGGAAAAATCATAGTTTCCCTTTTATTTAATTTTCTCTCGGATCCAGATGAACCCACCCACCCACTCGATCCAGATTCCAGACTCCATACCCGTCTTCCGTCTCTTCTTCTCTCTCCGTCCTCTCTCGAAGATGATTGGAGCAAAAGCGACGCCACAGTTTTGTTAGGAAGTCATCAAACTAAACCGCTCAAGGTCACTCTCTCTCTCTCTCTCTCTCACACACACACACACACACACACCCTTTCTTTCCAAGCTCAGCTAAAGAGAGAAAGTGAAGGGCGCCAAAAGCCCTCATTCTCTCCCTGTCTCTCGATACGAATCTCACCACCATGACTTCACTTCCTGCTTTTCTCGAGATCCATCTGAAAGTTTCTCACCCTCTCTCTCACACACACGCACGTAAAAATATTTATATGAACGTATGACTAAGATGAAGTTGGTAATGGCTCTCTATTGATATTCGCGAGTTGTAATGGATGTACGAAGAAATCCCAATTATGTGATTGAGAGTTCAATCCCATTCACATTCTAAATCCTAACTCACGATTTCTCGTGTAGGGATTCGTCCGTTTTTTCCTTATGAATGTGTGTGTGCAAAGGGCAAATGATTGGGTGAGTTTTGTTGGTGAAGCTGAATGACTTGGTCAGTGACTGTTAATGCTTGGACAATAACGATGACTCGGTGTTCTGAATTAGCTAAAGTCGAGATAAATGCTTATTAGTAACAAAATTGGAGTAATGACTGCATTTAATACTACTGGGTTTACTTGATTGAAGTGTCTTAGACTTTGCTCGTTAACTTCTTGTTGAAACCCTCCGAAGAGAAGTGAACCGGTTAAATTTTGGTACTATTGTTTCTTGAAGTGCTATTTAAGTAATTATGTTGATTTTTGCTTAGATTAGTAGTAGCATATAATTTGTGTATAATCTGGTTGGGAGTAGCAAATGGCAAGTCTAATGAGTAAGTGAATTCTGATTTCAGGGTTGAATTTTGATATAAATAAACTTCAGGGTTGTGCAAATGAAGATGACTGTATCACGGGTTGGGAAGGAGGAGAAAAATGACAAAGGTTCTTCTCCCAAGGGAGGCGATGCCACACAAAGAAAATTTATTTTTGGAAGATATGCTGATGTGGATATGTTGTCTCAGCTAAAAGCTCTTGCTCTTGATCCTTGTAATTCAGAATTATTACAGGATGAAATCTCGCCATTACGGGATCAGACTCTTACAGTGCGAAATTTAATGGCTCTGAGTGACACTGAGTTTCCTTGGGTAAGGTCATATTCAATATTCATATTTCTATTTCAAGCGTGTTTTCTAATTTTTTGCAATTGGCTCTACAGTTAAAGCATTGCCATTCTGCTTTACATGGGACCATTTATAGGTTTCTTTTTTTCCCTTTGTTCTTTATCATAGCTCACAACATCAAAGGTCTTTTCTACGCCACTAGCTTCTAGGAGGTTGAGCACTGTCTTGACCAATCCACAAAAGTGCAAAAAAAAAAGGGATTTATAAAAAAAAATGTGAGTTCATGGATTGAACCATTACCAATTCATCTGTTTAGTGCTACGCTTTTGATGCATGTCAAGGAATGAGAATAAGCTGCACCAAATGTTAGTTCCTGTGTGCACCTAAGTATATCCATAATTAACTCAAAAAGATAGACTCCATGGAAACTCTGTTTTCACTTTTCAGTCAATTGTAGTCAGATTGAAGAACTTCAGGGCTTTCGTTATGGACCATTGGAACAACTTTAAATTTAGAGCTAGGTGGGAAAAACGTTAAGAGTACATGGTTTGGAAATAAAGACATGTTGTCACTCTCTCATTATTTGCAAATGGGTAAAAACTTTGGAACTTTACTTATATTTGTGACTAGTTCATCAATCGTGGAGATATGCAGATAAATGTTTCATTTTATGGTTGAAATTTTAGATTCTGACGACAAACTCTGAAAGGTATGAATTATGAGTAATGCAGTAGTAGAGAACTCTACATAATACTGCATATGAATGGCTTTGTGTCGGTTGAGGTTATGGGAATTTTGTAGGGTTACTAGATGGTTTCCAAAGTCTTACATTGCTGAAGTTTCAGTTTATCTGTTTATGGGACTAATGTGAAATGCTATAGGTAAGGGAAATGGTTTTGGTTGATTGATTAGGGACTAGTGAGGTCTATGTTTGGATTTGAAATTAGGAACTGCTCTGGTGTTGTGAACAACAGCCCAAGAATAGTAACAAAAGAGAAGATGTGGATTTGATACTGTAATTTCCGACTTCTGTTCAAACTAGATTCAGAAATAGATAATTTTGTTCATTTGACTTGTGATCCTGCTTTGGACATACTAAAGGATCCATGTAAGGATTCAATATCTGTAGTTGATCCAAAATTGGAGTCATGGGAAAATCATTGCAGCACATCCAGTTAATCTAAATTTACAACAAAAAAAATATATGAAATCATAAAAAGATGTTCCAACAGCATACTGACTTAAAATAGCCACATACATGCATTGAAATTAACCCAAAATTTCAGTACGAATAGAATTTTCGTGTTCAAGTATTTTGCTGATTTGAGTCTTACTTTTCATTAATTTTATTTTAATGAGTTGCTCGTGTAGTTTTACTTATGCCCTATTAGGTTTCATGAGAAGGGTATTTTGGCCTTCACCAGAATGGATGCATATAGGTTGTGTGGCTGATCCATAAGTCTATGACCGGGTCAAGTTATTGATCCATATCCTGTTTACGAGTACCCTATGTCCTGTGGATCTTATATGAAGTCCGAAGGTAGTCTGGATTTTTTGTCTCTTTATGTACCTGACGAGAATAGCATTAATCAATTATCAACATTCTAATGTGCATTGTAGCTTGGACAGGTCAACCAACTAATAAACAGCTATGTAGACTTCATGTTGAGTTGTGGAAATTTGATACTGCGCAAATATGATTTTTGCTTAGCGCTTGTTAGGGTCTTGATCTACATTTCTTTTCCTTTTGTTATGTTA
Source organism: Ilex paraguariensis (assembly GCA_963454935.2). Classification (NCBI taxonomy): domain Eukaryota; kingdom Viridiplantae; phylum Streptophyta; class Magnoliopsida; order Aquifoliales; family Aquifoliaceae; genus Ilex; species Ilex paraguariensis. Next base: position 68,432 of record CAUOFW020007602.1, read on the forward strand.
ACTCAATTCCTCCGTCTCACCTATGACATATATCCCTTTCTGTACCATCACAAGGTTAAGAGTTTGAATCTCTTTGATTAAGCTTCTTTTTTTTCACCTCATATGTCTATAATTTCTACTGAAATAACCTAATTTGCTTCTTAGATTTTTACAAGTACTGTTTAGGGGAACATACAATTAATTGAAGAAAATCCCTCTAATCCGCCCATGTTTAGATTAATGGAAATATCACAATTATAGGAAACTCTCTTGTTTTTGGGCGATGGGCATTAAGTTGCTATCTTGTGGTTGAGTTTTCTACATGTTATAGGCTGCAGTTGTCATCTCCTGAACATGAACTTCATTTTTGTCACTCGTGTTGATTAAAAGGAACACCATTTTCCTAACTCTTTTTTCCAGCGGAAGCGGAAATTGCACCAATTTCTGAAAGATAAGTTCGGAGTTGTCCCTGTATTGGCTTCAGGGGTATCCAACCAACAAAAGGTGACAATATTGAATATAGGGCAGTTATCTCAGACCTCGTCCATTTCAAGCTTGCTCAATTCAGTTGGGTCCACTGAAAGTTTAGGTCAGAAACCTCTTTTGACCTCACATAGTTCAAGCAGCTTGTTGACATTTGAGGATGATTTTCAAGAGAAGCAGCTATCTTCTGATTTCTCCTTTATGGATTATGCAACAGACTGGAGTCCACCGAACAGTGATGTTTCTCCTTTGGTTGATTCTGATGAATCAATCACAAACACATTAAGTCCAGAGAACCTGACTATCCAGGATACACCCTCCATGGATTTGGGCGACTCCGTTCACAGTTTAAGCTCCTCAGAATTGGTTTCGAAGCAAACGCATCTTCAGAAACCTAGGCAATCAATCTGGTTTTCAAACTTCATTGGTGATCATTTTCAAAGAATGGCTATTCCGGTTGGGCCACACTTCCAGGCTGATGTTCCAGATTGGACTGGTCCCTTCAACAAGGGTATTCTGAACAGTAAAATTTGTGATCCTGAAACTTCAAGGTGGTTTGGCACCCGGCTTTGGCCCATAGAAGACAAAAACAAAAAACAGACAGGTAAAGCAGTGGGAAAAGGGAGGTCCGACTCTTGCTTGTGTATGTCTCCTGGATCAACTGATTGTATTAACTTCCACATTTTTGAAGAGAGGTTCCTTCTGCAATATGAGCTCGGTCCTACATTTTTAAGTTGGAAGTTTGATGAGATGGGAGAAGTTGTTTCAAAGACGTGGACATTGAAGGAACAACAAAGCTTCGAGTCACTTGTGAAAGTGAGTCTTTCATCAAATGGAAAGAAATTTTTGAAGCTTGCCTTGGAATGCTTCCCATACAAGTGCAGAAGAAGTATTTTGAGTTACTACTTTAATGTGTTCATCCCTAGACACATGAGCGTCCAGATCAGGTCATCCCTAGAAGAAGTTGACAGTGATGATGACAAGGTGAGGAATATTAAGTACATGGGTTTAATGGGAAGGCATAATGCCAGGAGTACCATCAGAGGAAGTTCGAAAAATATGAAAACTCAATACTTACGTCAGCGTTCTTGATTGATCCCATGCTAGAAAGTATCTAAAACCCCTGCAATGTATAAAGACTAGAGGGTTTGTTCTATAATCCCGGGCTACCTCCCTCCTTCCTCGATCTTCATTCTGCAGCCATATTTTTTCCCGAATACTCCGCAAATGTTCCTTGCGTTTTAGGGAATATAGCAACCCCTGAAATTTTGGTTATGTCCGTAGCAACTGGGAAGCTCATTGGTTTGTTGCATCAAAGTTTTGGTTTTTCTGCACTTCTTTCTGGATTTTTGGAACATCATTTACCTTGGAAGTACTCAACTTGGAGTTCAGAGCCCTTGATGTATAGTAAGAGTGCTTTTGCACAAAAAACGACGTCATTTTGAGAAAACAGTAGCCCTGCTGTACAACAGGGGATCCAGACTAACTCGACTTGACTTCGATGTTCAAGGGTAAGACCATCCTACAAAAATTGTCGTTTTCAATTGTGTAATGGCTCTAGGTGACCGATGGTTTCAGCCCAAAAGCCTTAATAGGCTGACATGGGGATATTATTCGGCAGTAATCTTCTTTCGTTTCCAAAAACAGACTCTTTAACATTTGGATTAGAATGACTCTTATTTTACTAATCAGGCGGAGATTAGTATCCAAGTGCTTGCATTGTAGAATTAATGAAGAAAATGTGCATGTGCTTTGAGGTTGTTCTGGTTAATTGACTTCTTTTTTATGCTTGCCTTGAAAGAAAGAGAAAAGAAATTTCAGGGCTCAATTGGATCCCAGTGTAATGTTAGCCGTTGCAGAGGATGAAACACCATGATCAGTGTGTGCAACGTGAAATTTTGATGAAAATCATGTATTACTCGTGCAAATGCGACATTCAAGTACAAAATTAAGGTTTGTCAATGATAGAAAGTTATCTCTAGTTAAACTAGTGTATCAACCTAAAAGAGATGATAAATTTAAAGGATTATCGTGTCGTGGAGGATGAAAAACTCTAATCAGTGTGTGGAGAATGAAAATTTTCATGGAAAAAAATATATCACAATTGCGAATGCTACATCTGAGTATAAAGTTACGGTTAGTCAAAATTACAAAACTCAATTTGATTAAACTTATTGTCACAAATTGATAAATACTAAGGATCAGTATGTTGAAGATGCTGAAATACAATAATTAGTGCGTAGAGCATAAAATTTTGCATGAAAATCATATATTATTTATGCGAATGCGATATTAGAGTACGAAGTTAAATTTAATTAAAGTAATACTCAAGTTAGACATTGTTGAGACTTGAGCCTATGGAGAATTCTTAACTCTCATATTTGTATGCCATGTTGTCTATGTCTGCATCTTCAATCTCTACTATTTTTTAAACTCAAATTTAAATTTGGGTAAAAAAATTTTAAAAACCTTCTTCAATTTTATATCCAAACTCATACCAAATCAAGGAAAACTCAAATTGTTAAATCAAGAGAGATTTAAACATTTACTCAAATCAACAATGGTTAAATTTTATTTTCCTTCAAATATCTAATAGTCATATTATATTCTACTTTAAATTTGAATTTGTCCTTATTTAAATTTGAATGTATCCTTATGTACACTTGACTTTCTTTGTTGAAGTGTTTTGTATGAAATTAAATTTTTTACTTAAACGTTAACATAAATTTGAGTTAAAGTCGGATATGTATTAGAGACGTGATTTCATGGTTTGCTCATTTTCATAAGCTCCATATCTCATAAAATTTGACTTGGATGTCATAGAAGTTTTAAGTTGGGATTGGATGCACGACAATCAAATTCTATCGCAATAGTTATTTCCCTAGACTAGGCCAGTATTTAAATGTGACTACTGTTTTATGTTTAATGTAAACCATGAGTCTCTGTTGACTCGACTGAGTCATCTGAGATGTTTCTGAGTCAATTCAAAGTCGCTTAAGTCATTGTCACCGAAATGACTAGTCTCGTTTTACAACATCACTATATGGCCTAATTCTCTTTCATCATGTTCAATTTATTCTATGTGACATTTCGTGTATATCGTGTGTTACTGGCTCATACTCTGCAATCGATGCATCTCAAAATTGCAATACTCGATATCACGACCTTAAACCATGATTTAATGTGGAATGTAAACAAAATGGAGTCGTTTTCAGTGCTGCTGACAGAACCAAGGAATTCATTTCACAGGCGGATTGTAGTAGATAAATAGATGAGTGAATCCCTTGGTGCAAACAACATGCACAATGTGGACAATGAATAGCCTATATAGTTCTTTGTGCTCAAGGCACTTAAAGAAACTCAACTCCACCACATGATAGAATGTAGAGTGCATACATTCATAGCAAACATACATTCAAATCAACATTATTTTATATGGTCTCAAAGTTTTAGATGTAAAGCTCTTTTTTTTCATTCTATAGTTTTCAAAGTACAGCTCAGAGGAGGAAAATTCCCAGAAGCTTTAAGAAAATTTTTGGCAGTACTACAAACAAAATATCTAATGGTAAGAAGAAATATGGGACTACTGATAGGGTTGTTAATTGAATTAAGTTACTCAGGTTTAACTCGAGTTCGGTTAGTATTTTAAACGAGAAAACGAGTCGAGCTTAAACAATTTTCTATGCTCAGTTAGAAAAACGAGCCTAAAAGGCTTAGTTTAAGCTTGTAAAATTCAATTTGTTTATATGTAAAATAGTTGAGTTATTCGAGTTAGGCTTGTTTTGGACTCTGTTCGGGCTCATTTTCTAAACGAGCTAAACTTAAACATTATTTTAGGCTCGTTTAAGAATATAAGTTTGAAAAATTTAACTCGAACTCACAAAACTCGACTCAATTATCGATTCTTACTGTTGGACCAAGTAGATAACTGCTGACAAAGACACCCCATAGTTCTCCAAACATAAAATCTTTCCAACCAACTCTTATTGAGGGGTCATTGGGTAATGAGCCTCTTTTTATCTTTTTCTTTCCTTCTTTCTTCCTTTATTTCTTCTTGAAGGAATAATGTTGGGATGTTTTCCTTTGTCACTTTTTGACATTTGAGGCAAGCATATTTTGATCATGGAGCTTTTACATGGATGGGGAAAAAAAGACAAAACATAAGTTGAAACTCAACAGAATTATTGTGCTTTGTTTAGTTTGATTCAATTGATTTTCCCAATAAGAGGGGGGGGGGGGGGGGGGAAACTCATTTTTTGAGCATAATCATTGCTAGGTTTGATTTTCTGTTTTGGGCCATTTAGTGTTTAAACAACTTTGTTGTGACTTTCCTGGTCAATGTTTTCTTTTGCAACATGTAAATCTTCTTTAGAATTTAATGGACTAAGGTTCTTTTCCTTTTCTTGATTTCACATGTGAATTTACACTTGCTTCCCAAAAGGAAGATGCTAAAGCATCTTATCGTAGATTATGTACTTAGCAGATCCAGAGAATATACATGAAATGCATATTTTGCTTAAAGAGGCTTGGAGCGAGAAGGAAGTAACATAAGAAGATAGGCATTCACGAGAAACAAAAAACATTTTCTCTCTATTTGTCATTGTTATATAGACTTTCATTTCGAACCTAACTTCGCCGGATTCTTAACTCATCCAGTTTGTAAATCTCTTTCAAACAACCCACACTTTAACAACTTGAAGAATATAGGAGCCCTTAACACAGATTAAGCGTACAATCACACTTTGACCCACACTATAACAACTTAGAGAATATAAGAGCCGTTAACATAGATTGAGCATACAAATCAATTCATCACCTCAATGGCATAAACTCAAGCAGCGAAAGACATTAATCGTCCTGTGTACTGATAAATAAAACGATGAAGCATCAAGCAAGCCAAAACATCGTCGCCCACGAGTTGTACATTTCATCACTGTCCACAGAATTTTTCACTTGTTAAGAAAAGCAAAAAAGTATGAAGCAACAAGCTAGTCAGCACGAAGGATTGTTCTCCTGTAAGTGTTCATGGTTTCCTAATATAAAAACTAAAATGCAAAATAGACTATTGTCCACTGCTAGGTGAAACACAATCTCAAATCAGTTCATTCCTGAAACACCAAAAACAGACTTAAAAAGATGAAAGAGGGAATAGAGAGAGGGGGGGGGGGGTGAAATTCCTTTAACCATGTCATTCAGCCAAAAAGAAATGCTTTTGATCCTTTAAACTCGAGAAAAGCAGAACCCTCATAAAACTTACGACAGAAATATAGCTCTTAAGTTAACTAAGAACTACTCACATTCCCTGTTGCTGACTTCATATATTTACTCAGGAGCAAATATGTGATATAGGTCATAGTCACACCAAGCAACATCAATTCAAATTTTTATACTAACAAGGAAAATAGATATACCAAAACAAATAACAATCTTCCATATTTAACAAATCCCCCAATGCATTTCTTAGCCATTAACCAATTTCTATTAAAAGATACAGAACCAATTTAAGAAAGAAAGATAAAAAAGGATCCCGGAAAGAACTGAGCTCTTCTAGTTGATACGGTCTGGACATGGGCATTACATATTCTGATTCAGTAGCCTTTTGTACAAGTTTTTCAAAATAAAAGTTTAAATTTGAAGGGATAGGAAGCTTCAGGACATTGTATGTCCCAGTTTCACCTTGATTGATAACTTCAACTAACTAAGAATGGGACAGGATGGCTCGGATAATCATGGGAAGAAATGAGCTGCACTATCATCAACACTCTCGCTTTTGAAGCCCACTGCCATCATGAGTATTGGAAGTTCCTATGTTGTGTAAACATAAGTAGCTTTCTTCCATTACCACCTGATGAAACCGGGTTTTCAGATCTTTAACAACTGATCATTCTTTCTGCATACCAAGAGCTAGAAAAATGCCATTCTTTCTGCATACCAAATAAAAAGTGAGAAAAAAAGGTCAGTTTAGACAGAATAAAACTACAACCATAAGTAGAGAGAGAGGGAGAGAGCGGAAAGGTTCTGAAAATATATCACCCTTAAGTTGTCCTGCTGACTTCCCATTTTTCAAACTATTTACTTAATTCTTAAGAGATATAACACCATTTGTGCCAGTTTTGTTCAAAAGACAATGACAAACCAACCATGATTTCTCCGGAACTGATCAACTAGCAATAAAGAACTGAGAAAAGAACAATTACTAAGATCACTTCCACGAAACTAACATCCTTCGAAGTTTTTCACACCATAACCATAGGGCTCATGGAACCTGAAGGGAATCAGACAATCCTTTAGACACAACTACATTTGCATGCTATACTTTAATTCTCATTCGTATCCATGGGAAAACATGAGCAACCATCTAGGTCCAAGATTTTGGGTCCTTGCCAACAGGACTCCTCTACTGAGTTATGTCAGATTCAAAATGGGACGTGGTTGAAAGCTGACATCAGAAGTTGAGCATTGATATTTCATCGCATAATATCTGCCCCTAAACATACAAGATTACACAGACATTCAGAGGAAAAATTTCAGTTCAAGATACAAAAAGCAGATGGTGGAATTAACAAGGATTAATGAGGACATCAGCTTCCTAGTTTGTCGTTACACTAATAATGAAGGCATTGAGCATGTCAATACCATAAATGGATTTGTCGATAGCGATTGTCATAACAACAGAATTCAGTTGTATTACGTTATTCTGGACCAATCAGCAATGACAAACAGTTAGAACTGCATAGTTTGAGCCCACATCATCACTACTGTTATAAAAACATAGAACATGCCAATACTACAGGTAAACATCCCCTGAATAATTCCTTTCAACAGTTACAAATCACCAAAAATGCAGGATAAGATCAGAAAGGTATCAACATGGGAGCCAAACGTAAGCACATAGGGAAAATTTTACTCCATATGGCACAACTAAATTTCATAGCAAATATGGAAAAAAGTAAAACAATGCAATGCATAACATTAGTATAGTTAAAAACAGAAGAAACACCAAATTTGCTTGTTATTAATTGAAGTTCTCAAATAGGCAGCAACACATGATGCAGGGCACTATCATTTAAATTATCCATCAAGAATACAAAAGCATGTGTGCTTACACAAAGAAATGCATAAAATTAACATCAAAACAAAGAACAATTTAAAAGACCTTCAATCTCAGTACAGTCGCAGTATACTTCTTGCAATTGAATGTGAGTTATTCGGCCTGCTTTTCCCTGATCCACCTCTCCAGCTACTCCTCATTGGCGTCAAGTAAAATCTTAAGAGCCCATTATCGATATTGTTAGGCGAATACCTTGCACTTCGATTCCTCTCCAACACAAACTCATCTCTCCTTTTTTTACCATGCCCATTCATCTCAACACCAGATTTCCTTGTACTCCCAAACGGTCCACCATTATTATATGGATTCCTCCAGCTCACACTGCTATTACTCCGAAAAACTTTCCTATTAAAACCTCCTCTCACTTCACCATTCCCTTCCCGCCTCAACTCTTGCCAAGACTCTGAAAACGACCTCTCAACCCCATTTCCTCTGCTATACCTCTCATCATCCTCATCCTTGTTCCCTCCTCCTCTCCTATGTATAAACCCCCAAATGTTCCAACTCCACCGGCGTGATTTTTTCAACCCCTTGCGCTCCCCATTCCCAATAACTGAAGCATTATCCCTAAAACCAGCCAACTCAAAAGTCTCCGAACAATCATCCCTCAAAGAATTCGAATTTGGATCCCCCGTGTCTCTATCACCAACCAACACCTTTCCTCCATTAATATAGTCAATTGTGGCCGGAGAGACTTTAGCATTGGAAACTGCCTTCATTTCATCAATCTCCGCCACCACAGCTGCTGCGGTCTTCCTTATAGAACTAGACCTATCAAGACTCTTCCTCCTCCTCGACGAAGAATCAGAATAATATTCTTTAGTCTGAATCGAACCACCAGGAATCCCTTCCCCCTCATTGATACAATTGATTGGTTCTTCAACAGGAATATGCGTATCAGTACGCGAAACATGCACCACCGGAGCATCCTCCACCACGGAGACCATCGGTGGAAGCCGAGGAAAAGTCCTTCCAATGAAGTGACCATCCCAAGAAGCCCTGGGCTCATCAAATGAATACCTTGGATCATCAAAGCTAATCCTTCCAGCATCAAGTGAGAACCTCGGATCAGTATCGCAAGATCTTCTTCCAAAACCATAGTCCGCAATCTCTGACTGGGTCTCCCTATACTGCCTAGAAATGGGTTTTTCTACCGGCAATGCCACCGAATCCCCACCACCGTTCCGCTTCTTCAGCTTCTGTTTCCTCCTCCAATCTTGCCATTTCTTGCTAAACACCGAAGCTGCAGACCAAAAAGACCCAGCAATTTCCTTCAAGTCCATCCCTGAATTCTTTTTCACCTGCGAATCAAGATCTATGTGATCCTTCATTCTTTTAATATCATTCTCCATACCCTCCTCGACAATCTCGGGAACTGTTTCTTCCACCACATTTGACACGTTATTGGGCTCTTCCAAAACCCTAATTTCATCGTCATTGTCAGTGTAGGTGTCAGTGTCGCTATTATCAGGATCCTCTTCCTTGGACTCGAGAACTGGCCCGGTGACTTTAGAAGAAACCGGGCCTAAATTTTGGGCGGCGAAATTTTCAGTGTTGCGAATAGAGCTTTGAACGTGCATATGAGGGGGTTTGTATTTGGATTCATCGTCAAGAGTAAAAAGGTTCCAAAGAGTGTTTCGAACCCTAACATCACAGGACTTACGTTGGGGTTCGAAGATGCCTGAAAAACCAAGACCCTCGTTTTTGGAAGCGGAGAAGGATTTTGTACGACGGAGTTCGGCCAAGAATGAGGGTTTGTTGGTGGGTTTGCTTTTGATGGAGGTGGTGGGTTCAGTGGCGGTGGTGGTAGGGATTTTGGTGAAGAGGGATTTGAGGGCTGCTGCAGCGGACGAGGAAGAGGTTGAGGGGCGGCGAGAGGAGGAGGCAGCAGCGGCGGACGATGATTGATCTAGGCTGGTGAGACGTTCGCAGAGACATGAAGGACAGAAGCCAGTGAATTGCTCTTCTGGGTGTTTGCCGCAGCTGGAAGAGGACCTGTGGGGCTGCGGTGGTTGTGGTGGTGGAGGTAATGGCTGCAACGGCGGTGGTGGAGCTTCGGTAATGGGATTCATAACCGGTAGTTGTAGTGTGCAATGCGTAATCTGCTCATGTTACAGCAAATCCAGTACAAATGTGTGTGTGTGTTTAGAAACTGAGTGAGAGACTGTGTTTTTCGGGTGTTGTGAGACAGCGAGCTTTGGTTCTTTCTTTCTCCTCAACGGACAGTAAGTGTGTGACAGTGAGTGAGAGAGAGAGTGAGTGAGAGAGCAAGAGAGAGGGTTAAAAGGAAAATGAGAGCAAATGAAAGGGAAATCACCTCTTTCTTTGACAACTTTCTCTCTCCAGATATCACTTTACTTTAACGTTGGATGCTTTACTTAGTTTAGGACACTAATTATGAAAAGACTCTTTTACCCTTGATAAATCTCAAGAAAGGCAATGAATTTGAGAGGTCATTTTTCTAACACTAATGACAATGAGATATTTTTAGTTTATTTTTGATAAATCATTTATTATGAAGTATATGAGTAAATACCTTATTAATGCACGTCATGTAATTTACTAAATTGAATAAAATAGAATGATTTGTTTTAATTGCACATTGATTCGTGAATTTTAGAATTTTTTAACTCGTACGTGAAATTTCAATAGTATGAAAGTTAATTTTGAGACGATTCGTAAATTTTAATGTCTTATAATTTTAGAGCTTTAACATGCACATGAAGCCCATGAGGTAGAGTTAACTTTACCTTGAATCGTAAATTTTATGAGTTTTATATTCAATTCTCATTAATGACTTTGGAATTTAGTTAATACCTTTGATTGTATATATCTCATTCATGACTTTGGAATTTAGTTAACACCTTTGATGAGATATATGGGGATTATTATTTTTTTGGTTCAACAGTAAGACGTGTCTGAATCAGTTTACACGCACTTCGATTAATTTTATTTTCAATCCAGTCAAAGGTATGTTATTTATATCGATACTAAAGTTTATGAGCAATAAATTCTTCATAAACTAACTCCAAGAAATTGTTAAGATTTAAATTCAAAGCATTTTAATATACAATTCTTTGTATTACCACTTGGACTATTATTGATATTAATATATTAGGGTTATTGATTGAGTAAAAATGGATCCAATATAACCCACCAAAAAATTTCTTGGACTTTCATTACCTAAGTCTAAATGTAAATGAAGTGCCCTGACCAAAAGCAAACCTTTTTCCCTTTTTTTTGTTTTTTTTTAGAAAGAATTTTGTTTTTAAATTTTGTTTTGTTTGGGCTGGGCTGGGCTTTCCATTTTCAAAGATTCTTGTCGAGGGAAAAAGCAAAAGTAAATCACGCCATCACTGAGTGAGGGGGGAAGTGGGTCTCTCTCACTCTCACTGTACTGTATACAAAACACTTGTCTGCATGTTTCTCTCTCTTACATTCTCATTTCGCTTTCTATGCTTTTTCCCTTTCTTTGGCTTTTTCTTTTTCCGTCGTATGGGTTTCGTTTTGTTTTTGGGGGCATTCTTTTTCCGTCTCTTTTTTTGCAATTTCCGTCAAAATGAGTTCCACATTTGTCGGGTTTTCCCACGGACTAGCGATTTGTACCCATTCTTATTCCCACCTCGGCCAATACAGTACCAAACAGAACGTGACCAAACGTCCCCACACCAAGAATTTTTTTTTTTCCAACAGTCAGGTTAACTTATATACATTTTAATTAATTTTATTTTTAATTTGGTTAAAGGCACGTTAATCCTATCAAGACTAAAGTACTCGTGAAAGATAAATCTTATCTCCAGTCTGATTAAAAAGTCTGAATTTACAGTTTATTTGTATTATCACTTGAATTATCTATTAAAATTATACCAAAAACATGTTAACGTAACGAAATATAATTTTTATTATTGTACCTTTTTTTTAGCCGATAAAAATGCGTCAAGTGTGGTTTGAATAGATAAAAAATCAATTTCAATAAATAAATACCAATTATAAATCAGGAAACGAATAAAAAGCAAATTAGTCTAATGCGTCCAAAATGCGTCTCCTGGGGGAGCCTCTCGGAAAGGGATATGACATGTATCATGTTCTGCCAATCACAAAATTATTAAATCACCACGCACGAGGAAATATAAAAAAATAAAAATAAATAAAAAATATCAAATATGATCTGTGTATACTTGGTGAAAAAATTGACCTTTTTTACCCTCGCAAAATCATTTAATAAAATACAAGTTGAACAGTCGTAGCACATGAGAAGTCTCTTTGTTAATCAACACAATTTAACAAAATCTTATTCTAATTTTTCTAAGGTCGATTACATGAATTCGCTTTCTTGAGGGTATACTATTGAGGGTTATGTTTTCGGTTAAACCATGAGAGATCTCTTGGTTAATATGTTAACAATTATTTCTATTATTTGTTTTTCTAAGATAAAATTATTGATTATGAATTTAATTTTTAATAGATTTGAGTCTGTTAAATAAATAAATTAATACAAATATTATTATATACAATTTATACATAATATAAATTAAATATGTTTGAATTAAATTATATATAATCATAAATAAATTAATATGCATTGAAAAAATTTCAACATGATATGCCATTGGCAGCAAACAAACCTTCCATAATGAGACTTTGTATGACTAGTTGAAACTACAAACTTATAATTTTAATGTTTGGTTTGGTATGATAGAAAAATAGAAGGATGAAAAATTAGAAAAATAGAAAGTTTGAAGGATAAATAAAAAATTATATTTGGTAAGGAAGAGAAATAGCAAGGATGAAAAAGTGGATGAATTAACTTTCCTTCCAACTTACTAAAATTAGAAAGAAAGTAGATAGAAAATTAATTATTTGTGTTGAAATGTATCTTATTTGTCTACTAGTTATTGTCTGTGTCTGAAGGCACAGAGTAATAAAAAATAGTAAATAATAAATATATTTGTATTCATATTCAAATCACAAATACAGAGGAGAGATAAATGAATTTAAGCATTGATTATAGTGGGGGTGAAGGGTAGTGGGCGGCAATGGTGGTGGTAGGAGACGGTGATAGTTGTGGTGGGTGGTAGTAGTGGTGATGGTTGTGATGGGTGGCAATGACCGTGGTGGCAGTTGTGGTGATGGCAGTGATGGTGGCAACGGTGGTGGTGGTGGAGGTAGTGGTAGTGCGGTTTCAAACACTATTTTTTTAAAAAAATACATATGAGAAATAATTTGTAGAAGTACTTTTAAAAAGTCATTTCAAATACACTTTTAGAACCCTATTTTTCCTATTAAATTTAGGCTGTTAATATTAACCGTTAGATTAATTTTAAAGTAATTTAAACCACGAAAAATAAAAGTTATTTTTTTTATCTTTTGAAATTTGAATTGTAAGTTACTTTATTATATAGATATATTATGTATACATTAATTTCATATAAAAATACATTAATAAAATATGTATTTATATATATATATATATATATATATATATATATATATATATATATATATATATATATATATATATATATATATCTTAACTAGGGGTAAAAAATTTTAACTCAACACGATTACATGACTCGAACTCAACACGAATTTTATGACAAAAACTTGAAGATAACCTGACACGTGAATAAAAAATATAAAAAACTCATAATTTTATGACTCAACACGAATCTAACACGACACGATTCAATTGTCACCTTTAATTTTAGCCAGCATAAAAAAAAATTAATTATTTTTATTTTCCATCTATCTAACTAAATATAAAAGAAGAAAAATATATTATTCCTACTTTCCATGTTTAAAGAATATAAAATGTATTCTTCATATTTTTCATCTTTTCTACCAAACGAAGTGTAGGAGATTAATCCGCGCGTTCGGGATGTCCTCTTTCCACAAAAGGATTATGATTGACCTGGCGTAAGCCTACTCTTTGTGTCAATAGCATTTTTACCTCTCTGTCCATTGAGAGTCAGTCCCACATCGGAAAAGAGTCGTCTCCCCTCTCTCATATAAACTTGGGGGAGACGACTCTCTTCCGATATTGGACTGGTTCCCAACGGGCAGATAGGTAAAAAGGCAACTGGCACAAAGCGTAGACTTACGCCAAGTCAGCCATAATCCTTCTGTGGAGGGAGGACATCCCGAACCCACAGATTAATGCCCTACAAGAAGCATAAGAGATAGTTCAACTAGTAACAGGAATAAATTGTGTCATGAATTTAAATTTTAATAATTCTTTAAAATCAGGTTGTGAAAAAATTATCTTTCATAAATTCTTTAGTTTTGTCATGAATGACTTATCTTTAATCGAATCGATGAGAAAATTAATTGATGTATGTGTAAGTTAATCCAAATAATTCGGACAGTTGAAAAAAAATTATAAAATTTATGTATTAATTATTTCTTGGAATTTCGCAAATTCCAACAATGGAGGTGTCCGTACTGTATAATTAGGGTATGAGTGCCACTCGAGTCTACTACGTACGGATCACGTCATTGGCTACGACATGGATCTCTTTGTGTGTATACGTATATAAATACACACACATGCACAGCTCATCATAATCAATTCTAGATTAAGCTGATCCTGCGGCCGAAAACGCGCGTGGGGGGGAGGAGAAGGGTCGGGGGTTTATGGGCCAGGGCATCAAAGGCTCTAAACACAATGCTAGTCCGTACGATTGAAACTTGAGTATCCACACGTTGGGATGAACAGCTGGCAGTACGTTTTGTCAAGTGAACAGCGCACACTGTTTTGCGAATTTGTGATTTTTTTTAGTGCGGTGTGAATTGTTTTATATACACCCTAACTAATTTTTTTTAGTACACGGACTGGTGATTTAGTAATAAATTGTAGTACTTATTTAGAAATCGAGTAATGCTATATAACTTAAATTTATATTTCAAATAAAAAAGATTATTGAATCAACGAGTCTTATTTATAAAAATTGATAAGATTTACTCGTCTAATAATTTTTCTTTATTTAAAATGTAAATTTGAACACTTTAAAAAAATTAATCTAAAAATTAAAAAAATGAACACTCACATTTCTCTCTCTCATTTGGTGCGATGTTGATGGTTGAAAGTGGTGAGTTGTCAGTTTTGCGGTGTACAAGTTATGCCTTAGAGGCAATGGGTTCGATTCTAGGTTTGGTAGTGATGATTTGTAGTAGTGGTGGTATTGTTGGGGATTGGGATGGTAAAACTGGTGGTAAAGTAGCAGTGGTTGGTGGTTTTTGGTTGTGGGCGGCGCACATTGGTGGGAAGTGTTGGTGTTGTTTAGACATAATTTTTAGAGGTTATAAATTTGGTATAATTGTTGGAATAAGTAAGACATGGCTTAATGGCTTAAGTTTGGGCTTATTTAAGAAAATAAAATAATTTTATGAATTGATGTAATTAAATTAACTTTATTATTTTTTGGTATAAATTTTGTTTAATAAAGGTTGTTGTTAATTTAAAAATAATATTAATATAATTACTACCAGTGATAAGATTTAATTCGCATTGAGTGACAATATGATAAGGTTTAATTTGTCTTGGGTATTAAATGGAGTTTTACTTATTTAGGAGTATATTTGGAAATACCTAAATTTTTATGCTGTCTTCATTTTTCAGGGCTTGATTTGTAGTTTCTTTTTTTCAATTCTAACGGAAGACATTATTGTCATTTCTTCATCTTTGTTAATGGTATTCGGTATTTCACGACATTTGGGGTATTGTTGTCATTTATAAAATGTGAGGGAATGTTTGTATAATAAAACTAAATGTCAAGGGGTGTGAGTGATATTTATCCAATTTTATTTTAATATTTTTTTACATAGGTTATATAAATTGGTTGGAGGGAAAATAGAGAGGATAGAAAATGAAGGAAAGAAAGTGAGAGGGAAAGAAAATCTTTTCATTGGTATGGAGGAAAAAAGGGAGGGAATGAAAAATAGAAGGGAAATGTTTTCCCCTGATCCCACCAAAAATGGGTGGAAAATGGGCTAAAAATTGAGGAAAGATGGGTTTTTTTGTGAATTGACTATTTTACCCACCACTATCTGCTTAAGTGTTCACCAGTTTTTTTTTTTTTTTTGCTCAAAACATGTGTGGCTATGGCCTTTTTGATGAATGAGAACTAAAAATTTATTTGCCTCCCTTTTTTTTTTCATTTTTTCTTTTGGTTCCCAGTAGTCCCATAATTCAAACCTCTAATTTTTTTAATTATATAATTTTTAGTATTTAGTGTTTACCACAGAATATAATTAGATCTTAACTTATTAAATTTGCTTTTGTATGTGTAATGGAAGATTTAATAATTAAATGTACATAATGAAAAAATACATATAATTTCTAGTTAGATACACATTAAATAATTAAATGAAGAATTTCTTTATAAGTAAATTTAATTTTTGATTTTATTTTAATAAATTATACAATATAAAATGAATTTTGGTTATAAAATTTGAAATATTTAATATTTCATCTTTGATTGAAGTATTTTTGGTCTAATTATAATATTTTAAACTTAAAAATGGTCTAAATATTATATACTTATAAAATTTATAGGGTTTAAATATTATATACTTATAAAAAAAAATCTTGCATTTTGGTTTATTTTCTATAATCTTATTCATGTAATTAGATTTGAGGATATAATGGTAAATTTGGTTTATATATTTTTCCTTTCTATCCAATTTTTCATCCAATACCAAACAAAGGAAAATGTATCCCTTCAATTTTTCATCCATCATACCAAACATAATGAGGAAAAATATATTCTTTCTAATTTTCTATCATTTCAATTTTTCATCCTTCTTTCTATTCTTTCAATTTTTCATTTTTTCTATCAGACAGACTCTTAGAGTTTGTGGCTTAAATTCATGTGAAAATTGGGGGTGGGTCCTCCTAAATTGACTTGTTTGGAGATAAGTCCGACAAGAAAACTTATTAGGTTTTAAGTCTATTTTTCTTCAAGTTTATTATATTACCCCTACCTTTTGGAAAAAGCATAACAGACATCTGCCTTGACCGTCTTCTACATAAACGGACAAAACCCATTCAGCGATATACACTCCTTAATAATAGGCCTAAATCCGGCAATAACCATCCATGCAACAGAGTTTCCTTCTCCGTACAAAAGGTTTCTTTAAGGGTTTTAAAGAAACTTTTACATGATTTATCGTTTCCTCTCTCTCAATTCCCAACGGTAGCGGGACTGACACTGTGTTGGACAACCATAGAAATGGCCTGTAAACCATGTCTTGAAAAGGATCGTGAAGCCATAGATCGCAACCTCAACCCATATTACGACACCGACGATGACACCATTTGTGCCCCTCTCAATCCAAACCCACCTGCTTCTGTTTATGATAATGACTCTGATGCCACTTTTAGTGTAGTCAAAGCCGTCTGATTATCATCCTTGATCCTCAATTCAACCATCACATTGGCTGTGCATTTTGGTACTCTCCCTTTCTACAAACCCTTTTCAATTTTTGTCTTAAATGTATGTTTTTGTGTGTTTTTTTTTGTTTTTGTTTTTTGTTTTTGTTTTTTTGGAGAATGAGGAGAAGAAATGGACGAGAAAATAGGGTTCTTGTGGGTACTCTTTCTTGTCTATGTTTTGTGGCGTTTCTGTGTAATTGAGATATAGTTTGTGTTGATGATGATTTGACTTATATAAGTTTAATAACTAGCTTATTGATCTAAAAAAAAAATGATTTATCGTTCAAACTGTCAGCTGGTTTTTTTTTTTTTGGCATTCATAACCATAAAATTGAAATTTCCTTGTTACTATATTAAAGTGTAATGTTTTTTGATTTTGTTGTTTTGTCGTTGTGTAAGACATTTGAAATTCCTTCATTGTGTGTTTGTGAAATATATCATATTACTATGTGAGGACTTGAAAAATATATCTCATAATGTCGATATCTTGATGTTCTTGATTGGTGTTGAGTGTCCTAATTTAACTATTGACGGTGTGTTACTACTAGAAATTTTGTAAATATTCAATTTGTGGATCGTATTTTCACTATAATTTTTTGAAAATTGATGTTACTGTGAACACCATATAGTCTTGTAGTTTGTGAAAGTCGATGTGTTACTGAGTACAAAACTTTGGTGTTACTATGAAAGTTAAAAGTGCATGTTACATAATATACGTCTAAAAATGTTTGCAATTGGTAGTGAAAAGTGTAAATTAGGGTTGAGTTTGTATTACTATTTAGATTTCTTAAAACAATTCAATTTTTATTCGTTGTGTTATTGTGAAAAAAACACAAGGTTACAATGGACCGATACACTTTGATGCACCCTAATTTGTTTCCGAACTTTTGAGAGGGTTATTGTTTGCTTTAAAGTGTTGATTGGGAATGAGTCATTTTTATTCGACAACTGAAAATGATGTTCATGAACTAGTATAATCATGATATCACAAGAGTACTCATCAATTTCAATTTCTTTAGGACAATGTTATATATAATACAATCTTCAAACCATATAATTGTAACATGCAGGCACACAAAATTGTGTTTGTCTGATAATACTGAAGATGATGTTACTGAGATTTAGTTGAGAATTTAATGTTACTATATTTACATCATGTAATTTGGTGGAACTATTAATGTTACTCTTGCACAAAATTTTTCATAATTGGTTTTTATCCATTACGCTTGGTATCATGTTACTATATTCTGTACGTTACTATTTTGTATGTTACCATATGTTGTGCGGTACTATTTTGTATCATGATACTATATGTTTGTGTAGGATATTAATATTACGATTGTCTAATATATTCATATTGATATTTACAACGTCGTGCTACAGGTTGATAACAATTACAGGAAATAGAAGAGAAATTGAAACTAGTACAACTTAACGCTCTACAGATACATATGGTGACCACATTCATAAACCATAGAAATGCATGGACTATTGAAGAGTACAAGACAAGATCAAGGTCAAAAAAAAATACCAAAAAAATAAAAACTGGTGCTGTTGTAAAGCTATTCATTCTTTAGCTAATTGTAAACTCGATTAAAAATTGGTTGTAATTGTTTACTGTTTGATACTTTGTTTAAATGGAGTATTCAAACATGTAGAATTGTGGTTTGGATGTTACATCTTAATATTAAATTGATATGTTGATGTAGGTTTGAAAATTTGTTTGTAATGAAACGTTTGGAAAACAAAGGAAATTCTATCCAATTTGTAAGCGCAACATTAACTCAAACAGTAACATGTTAAAAAATGTTCCAACTAACATAACCATTCGATTTTAGAATGCTAAAATTGCGTTGTATCTGGAATTAATTTGTTAAAATCCATTGTAATTATTCATTATCAAGTGAATTTGTAACATTGTTGCACGATTGGTTACTGTATGTAATGATCATTAAATAATAACATTGGCAGTAATAGCATTAGTAACACAGGGTCTCACGACTGCTTTTATCACCTTCGAACCCCCTGCCAAACACAAAAGCCTATTATTCAAAAGTATAACAGACTAAAATTGATTAAGAATTCGAATTGATAAGGAAAACTTGTGATCTAAATTAATTCGTCAATCAAGTTTCTATATATAGCTAGCATAGTATATACATTTCATATTCTCTTTATTTAATTATCAAGATGTTTAACGAAAAATGATTTCCATATATAACTCAAACTAAGATTTCTATATATATTTTAAAGATCTAACTTATTGGACTTTCCATAATTGGACAAAATTAACACCGTTAAGGGTAATATTGAGATTTAAAAAAAAAGTGGACTTAAGTACCTACATATAAGTTTAAACACGAACTTAGACTCCAATAAATTTTCTTGTCATATTTATCTCCAAACAAGTTCACGTAAGAACACCGGCTTCCAGATTTCTCTAAATTAAATAGGAGTGATTGATGGGCTTTTTTGAGGCGGATCAGACCCGCCGCTGAGTCACGAGATAAACCCGTCGGCTTCGTACTTCCTTTTAGTAGGCCTGTCGGGCCCCCTGCTTTCGGTTGCAAATCACGGGGGTCCATTAACTCTCATTTATTCACATGCCCATGGGACACACACACATACACGCACACAAAAAGAAACTATGGTGTTTGGTTGTGGAGATCGAAGCCAATAGTCATCCTATAAGGCTATAATGTACATAAGCTGGAGTTTTTCTCCCTAAATTACCCTCAGTCTTAAAATTTATTTTTATTGTATTTTTTATATAATATATTTTTTAAAATAAATTTTGATTTAAACTCATGTTTTTTGATATAAAAACGTGTTCGTAAAATATGTTTTTTAAGTTTTTTTTATGTAAAATGAATTTTACAAACCCCCCTTTTACATAAAAAAAAAATCATAGATTCAAATTACGTTTTCGAAAAAATAATAATAAAAAAATAAAGATCAAAAAAATGAGGGTAAGATGGATATTGATTCACATAAGTTGTATGGATATAGTGATCTCATGCATGGAATAAGTCATAAAGTGATCTCCTGTCCTCAACCTTCTTTATTTCTCTATTTCATCCATACCAACAATATAAACAAAGGCTCTCTCTCTCTCTCTCTCTCTCTCTCTCTCTCTCTCTCTCTCTCTCTCTCTCTCTCTCTATATATATATATATATATATATATATATATATATATGTGTGTGTGTGTGTGTGTGTGTGTGGCTATAGGTTTTGTCTTTCTATGGTTTTTGTTTTTTTGGGTGATCAAGTCTAAATCCATCCAAAGTAGATGGCATACATAGAGGGAACTAAAGATTTGAGACAAAAATTCTCCCCTTTGAGCAGTGGGTCCCTCCTATGATCCAATCAATCCATCTTCGTCTTTCCTTCCACTAGAATTATAAATTCACATCTAGATGTTGTTTTCAAATGAAAATTTGTGATTCTTTGTGTCCCTAGATTTGGTACAGTGATAGTCCAATCTTACTACCCCACAACAATCCACTCTACACTGACTGATCCACTACACAAAACACTCTACCCCATGTTTGGCACAGAATAAATCCAAATTTAGCAAGACTTTAATATTTTATTATTGATTTTTGAAATTTATTATTTTGTCCTTATAAGAATTATTGTGGAATTAAATTACAAAAACTTTTTTAAGAAATACCAAATATCATTTCAAAATAATTACATTTAAAATGCGACTCAAAACCAACAGACCTTAGTTTAATGGTACTCCTTGTCTTATGATAAAAAATATGATTGGTTGGCAAGATGAACCGTATTCAAATCTCTAGTGTGAATTCGAATCTCTGTCAAAACTCAACTCTTGAATTAAGTAGTGTATCCAGTTCATACACTTAGGATTTGTCCTCGGTTCTACTCGAATTCACGAGTTTGAGTGACATAAACGCACTTCTACTTACTAGAAGACAAACCATGAATTTCTCCCGTTTTCCAAAAAATGCAACTCTAAAGTATTAATACATACAATTTGAAGATTACTCGCTCAATTATTACCAAGCGTATAATGAATACTATAAAATTATAAATCATAAAAGGATGAACAATAAACACCATGAAAATAAGTGTTAGATTCCCCCACACTCGAATAGGATATATATATATATATATATGTGTGTGTGTGTGTGTGTGTGTGTGTGTGTGTGTGTTTGGCATAATAATTGTCATCTATATAGTTATCATGGTTGTCTTCAAGGATCATATTATGCAAACTAATGCACATACAATACAAGATAAATACATTGGAGGTGGTCTTATGTTTAGCCAAATAATAAGGAGATCAAGACGACACGCGCATGCATAGATTGCACCAATTTCGCACAAGCCATTATACCAAATAATGCTGTCTTATAATACCCCCCCCCCCCCCCCTTACATAATTATTGCACATTATTGCACAAACTATTTTCCTAAGTAAAGTTATTCTCTTTATAATATGATTCAACTCACAACAATTCTTTTTTTTTTTTTTTTTAATTTAACGATCAGAAGTATAAAGACTAGCTTACACGTATTTCAATTAATTTTTTTCTCAATTTAGTCAAAGGTGCAGCCATCCACGTTAAAAATAAGTTATTAATGAAAAATAATTTATAAATCTTTCATATTCCAAAAGTTTGTTAAAATTTAAAATCAAACGTTTGAATTACAATTCGTCTTGTTTACCACTTGAACTACCTTCTCTTCAAATGGTTGGCGAGGAAGTTAAAACAAACAAGAACCAATGCACGAGTACAAAACTTATTTCTAGATTTTAAGTTTTAATCTCGTGACAAGAATTTTAAATTAACTCGTATACGTTATTTATAAATAATTGTGCATATTTTACGTTTATATTGTCACTACGTGTTCAATCAACATCTCATCCAAAAAAAAAAAAATAGAGGTGGATGGGCGAATAAAAAACTTAAAAAGTGAAAAGAGAAGCCATCATTGCAAGGATAAATGAATGGAAAAGGACAATTCATTGGAGGGTCCTTTACCCCACGCACAACCCAATCAAATAAATCAGTGCGTGTTCTTTATTTAAAGAACACTATGTTGAATGATAGTCCACTATAAACAAAAGCCTTTACTTTGGAACTAACATGCCTACACAAAACCTTATTCACATCTTGCTTAATTAGGAGGGGGGAGATATCGTATACACCCTTTATTTCGTAAAAGACATCTTTCCAGCAGTTATTTTTTTATTGGTTCAATGGTAAGAAGTGTTTAAATTAATTTACGTACATTTTGATTAATTATCTCGTTGATTCAATCAAAGACAGACAATTCATATCAAAATTATGATATTTATGAGGTTGACCCACGTATTTTTATCAAATTCTAACTCAACCCATTTTGTCAGAACTTTGCATGCTTAAGTCGTAACTTAATCCTAGTTGAATCATAACTTTCTGTATGTTGTGTTGTTTTATGACCCATAAAGAATACCAAAATAACCTTTCCTTCTTCGTTTGAGTGCAAGTCTCTAGTCTAGTACACCAAAAACAACTTTATACTATCATCGGGTGATTTGGTGGTGTGTCAAGGATCTGGAAACCAAGTTAGGCACATGGTCCTAAGCATCCAATGGTCATGATTTAACTGATAAGACTAAATTTTTTGATCGGGATGTCTTAGAGCAACGGTAAAGTTATTCTATTGTGATATGAAAGTCACGAATTTAAATTACGAAAACAACTAATTTCTTTGATTGTAAGGGTAAGACTGCATTTATCTAACCATGATAGGAGTTTCGTGTATTAGATACACTTACTAAAATTTTTGATTATAAAAGCTTAGTATGGTGTTTGAACCTTAAACGACCATAGGTTAGTGCAGCTGTAGGAGCTGTTATAATGCCATAGCCACCTCACTTTATAGCTTTACAAACTATATGACATGATTATACATGTAGAGTGAAGGAATCCCAAGAAAGAATTTAGAGTTTGGCATGTTACTATAGCAAGACAAAGGCTTATAGTAGCATACAAGAGGATCATTTCTAGGCATACATTCTTGGGGATTTACAAAATATTCCAAACTGATCTGTTCCTCCTGCCTATTATAAATGTTCATATAGTCACATAATTCACTGACATGCCTTGGGTTTTACCAAAAAAAGAAGAGCTTTCTCTACAGTTTAATATGCAGTAATTGATAAAAATCATCAGCACAATTGGCTTTCAAAGGGGAAGAAGGGATACAGAACAAAAGCAGAGATGGTCATTGCTTTTCTTCACTTTTTCTTTTTAATGCTGAAGCGCAGTGACCATTGGAAAGAGAAGAGAGTGCTTATACAGGAAAGATTCAATTTTTTCTCTTTCTTTCTGGATAGATTCTTTTTAGAGATGGAATATTACTAACCCATGGGTAGAATTTGTCCTTGAAAATTGACTTGTAAGAAAAGGGTACTCAAGAGTTTATATACACATATTTAATCTTATTTTTAAACAATGGGATCTTTTGTAGTCGACGTCCACGATAACCCACTCTTTCGTCACTGACCCAACGATAATCCTTTTTTTTGGCGTCTCCACTCATTTATTAGTATTCAATAAGATTGTACTATGCATATAAATAATACAAAATCATCTTTATCTAGCGTATAAGTTGCCCCTTCCATAGCTCGACCACAGAGAGCCACAGCTCACACTATATTTGATCCCATGTTCGACATGGTAGTTAACTCTAATATCAATTATTATAAATCCATGAGTAAAACTTACCGCTGAAAATCGACTTATAAGAGAAAGACGAATATACACATATTTAGCCTTATTTTTAAAAGACGAATATACACATATTTAGCCTTATTTTTAACCGACGTGGGATCGTAACAAAGAACCCATTCATGCTGCTGCAAAATCATGACTAGTTATTTCTGTAAATGCAGATGAAGTGTGCCTGAGGGATAGAATGGGCTCAACAAAAGGACTTTCCAGGCTGGGTTTTACATGTAAAGCTCTCCAAAAACAAAGGTTCTCTAAGCCCACCTTTTATCTGGGCTTTGGACAAAATTCAGATTTTGCATGCCGCAAGACAAGAAAGAGTGTTTCTGCTCTCCCCATTTACTGTTCAAGAACAGGTTTCTATACTGCAGAAAATATTTTGAAAATAACAGCAGACAGTCTAGAGGAATTTCTTATTAGAAAACGATAAATCGATGTCTATACTATATACTATAAGAATGAGAGTGGGATCGACAAGTTTTTCCTCCTTAAATCATATTTTCTGTTAATTTTGAATTATTTAATAAAAATGTATTGGCCTCTTCTAATTGAATTCCAAAATGCTTATCATGTAACCATTTCTAACTGTTTGATAACTATTTGTTTTTTTTTTTGTTGAACTGTTTTGATAACTACTCCACATTTGAATTTTCCATCGTCTTTACTAACTAAATCATATTTATTTTTTTAAAAAAATATCAATTGAGCACAATAATAAATAATTGTCTAATAATGTTAAAAGTGGAGTGGGAGTAGGGTTGGTGGTTGGAGGTGGAGTGATATTATAAATTGAATAATGCTACATAAACTTAAAAAATAGACTTGATAATCACAACCATCGAATCGATAGTAGATCTCAATAAATACTGGAACCCACAGTACTATCTATTCAATGGTTATGATTATCAAGTCTAGTTTTTAAGTTCATGTAGCATTGTTCTTATAAATTCTATGTATTGCAAAAAACAACCGCGAATTATTATACATAACATTTTACGTCACTTAAGCTTTATCTTGCCATAACATTTTCGAATAGAACCTTGGACAAAAGTTTTGAAGGAGATCTACGAAGGATCTTGCCTGAAAGTCATTCAAAACTTGATGGAAAAACCAACATTTATTTATTAAGGAAGTTATACAGTTGAATATAAAAAGTAGTACAGTAGTTTTAAAAGGTGGTTTAAATGGATCTCGAATAACTCAGTTTTGGGCCGCCTTAAATCTCTTCGCCAGAAGGCAGGCAGCCCAATTTAGAAAATAAATGGTGTGTGTGATCACGGCTGAATGGCCATTACAGAGACCGTCCAAATATGCAAGCATAAAGGTTATTTTCCTTCAGTGGGCTGGTTTTAAGGCCCGATGAATTATTAATGCAGATAATTTTGAAGGGTACACTGGGAAATTGTGAAAAAGTACACTATTTTATATTTATTTGTATAAAAGTACTTTAATATAAAATATATGTGTATAAATATCTTTGTGTGTAAATGTTTGGTGAGCAGATACACTTTTACTAATTTTTAAAATTTTCTTTTACAGAATTGCTCTTTTCCTTTATTAATGAGAAATAAATATGACAGTTATATTAGGGATTCAGTATCCTAAATTTATGGAATAGCATTTTTGAATTTTAAATTATATCTTCCTTTATTAATGGAAAACAAATCTGGCAATTATATTAAGGATTCAGTAACCTAAATTTATGAAATAACATTTTTGAATTTTAAATTATATCTTCATCTTTCATTCAATTAAAATTATTTAAACATTCATGTTTTTCCCACATTTGTATAATTTGTTTTTTTTTTTATAAACCGTAAAGAGGATTACATGTTTTCACCTTATATTATACCATTGATTGTTATAAGTGTTTTTTTTCATGGATATTTTAAATTTAAATTTATATGTATGTTATTCGATGTGTTTATAAGAAGCAGTGACACATGTCGCATTGTCATGGTCGTATATGTCATATTAGTACAATGGTGCATGACAATGTCACACTCATACCAACCAATGTCATACTGTGACAAACCAAATTCACACTGCTATAAACTAATGTCACACTACTACAAGTTAATGTCACATTACATACATTGACATAACACTAGACACAATGCAATATATCACAGTGACACAATACACAAAAAATTGTATGACACACATCATGAATAACTAAATATAATGTAAATAAGATTACATAGTATCATAAACAAACAAAAGATAGCGAATTGTGTTTGTGGGTGGAATTAGACTTGTGAGGAGGTGGTGATGTTGGTTGTGGTTTCAATCAAATAGTGTATGTGGGGTTGGAAGGTTTTGAGGGTGACGATGGCGGATAAGGTCTGTTATGAAAATGCAATTTTATATGGCCTCTTTGGTTTTTTTTGGCAAATGATCGAACACTTGGTGTGCATATAGTACCAAGCACCAGAAGCATAAAGGTAGATGAGAGAAAAAAGTAGATAAAATAAAAACATTAGAAGAAACAATATTTTTCTTGAGTTATCAATTTCTTTTCTAAAAACTTCAACGATCTCAACCGTCGTTCTTCTCCACAATGTACTTTTTGTTCTTCAACGATTGATGTTCTATGTGGTATTAACAGTTTGATGCCGACTTTTTCACTTCGTCACTATGAACCCTAAAAAAAATAATTTCTAAATGACGATTTTCAGAGAATGGTGGTTTTAGAAAAGTTTTGTCATCCCCGTTTGAAGTTCACACAATCTGGCGATAATGAAACAATTATGCATAACTGTTATCTCTTCTTTTCCTTTCAGACGTGTCCTAACTTGTTTAGGAAACTATTCAATTTCTACAAAAGGGGCTATTTTAGACTTTGGGTATGACATGTGTACTTTTTTTACTGATCTTTTCAATTGTGGTACTTTTTGTCTAATATTTCTAATAAATGATACCGGCTCCCTTAATTCCCTAAATTATACTTATTGGCCTTAAATTTCATAACTCTTAATGTTAAGTCATTTAGTCTTCATCTTCCTAACTTTATTGTGTTCATATATACTTTTTGACTTTTTTTTAAAATTTTTCTTTGACATATTTGCCCTCCCTTTAAATCATGCATATTAAATTTTGGAAGTTATTTTATTTTTTGAATTTGTTTTATTATATTAAATAAAACTCAATCAAGTATAAATGCATAGAGGAAACATCGTTATGCTCAGAATCACATTACGCCATAAATACTCAATTAATCATTATTTAATTGATTTTTCTCAAATATACCATTTGTTCTTAGGGAATAATACTATTTTATTCCACCCAAAAAGAATAATTGATTGTAGCACAAATTTAAACATGTTTTATCCAAAAAAATTTATGCTACTATTTAACAATTATGTTCAAGTATTCTAAATAAATAAACTAATATGCTAAATAATATCAACATACTCTAATCATGTCAAAAATACAGACTATAATATTTCAAAATATTAGAGTGAAGATGTAGCTCCTGGTGTACTGAATCAAAGAATGAATCTTCAATATTTTGCTCCAAACATGGATAATGAAAGGATTGTTGTTGTTCCTCCCAAAGAGGTTACAATTAATGGGAGTGAGGAATGGAAAAATTGTATTGTAGGATACTTCATTGAGAAGAAACTGCCATTTACTATAGTGAGTTATATTTCTCATAACGTGTGGAATTCTCAAGGTTTGTTGGATATTCGAGCAAATGATGGGATTTTATTTCTTTTGTTTCTCTTCATTGAAGCTTGTACCAGAGTGTTAGAATCAGGTCCATTAATTTTCTCTAGTAGACCTTTAATATTAAAGAAATGGCAGGCTGGTATGTCTTTTATAAAAGAAAATCATACTACTAGTCCTGTATGGATTAAGTTGTTTAACATCCTTTGGAATTTTGGAATGAGGAAGGGCATAACTATATAACTAGTGGTGTTGGAAGACCTCTTTATGCTGATACTCTTATCTTATAGAGTCAAAGAAGAGAGTCAACTTTGCTAAGGTTTGTGTTGAATTAGATGCTAATTTGGATCTGGTTGACAATTTTGATCTGGATATGAGAAATAATGATGTAATTGAAATTAAAGTTGAATATCCTTGGAAGCCAAAAATATATCATATATGAAAAATTTTTGGACATCAAGAAGCTACTTGTATTAAGAGAGTATTCCCAAAAGTTCTTCCTAAGTGGAAAGTTAAGCAGGATAATGTCTCTACCAGTGTTGATAAAGGGAATGGTATAATTTCTACAGTCATTGTTAGTCTCCAAGAGCTAAAGCATGTTATCCTAGAGAATAATAGGATGGAGATTCCTGAATCCAATAATGTAACCTCAGAACTAGTGCTAATGAATGGTGAGAAACTTGTTTATACTATTGTGCATTCTAACTCCTTAGTGTAAGATCATGTGGTTTCTACAATTATTGAGTCTAAAAGTACTTCAAATTCTCAGAATGGGTTAATATCTACTCTTAATAAGTTTCTCTCTTTAATAGAAGAAGAAGTTGATAGTAGAAATCAAACTTCATTATCTCCTTCTGATGTTTCTAGAGGAAAACATCTGTTGTTGTGAAAAATAATAACAAAAAAGAAGAAACAAAGTAATAAAATTCCTTTATTGGCTAATGAAGGTGATCTTGAGCACTAGAAGCCCAAACCTATCTGATATTCATGATCAATATTGTATTCTGAAGTGTTAGGGTATTAAATTCTACCCATAGACAAGAAGAAGTCAAAAAATTTATTTTTGAACAACAACTGGATATGGTGGGTATTCTAGAAGCTAAGGTAAGGCCAGTAAATAAGAATCTAATTCTGAATAACGTGTTTAGACAGTGGGAATATAGTGAGAACTATTCTTGTCATAATTTCAAAAGAATTCGGGTGGGTTGGAATCCTAATACTTTGGCTATTAGCAAACTTGCTAAATCGGATAAGATAATCCATTGCCAAATTTATCATATGGAAAGTAAGATAGAAATATTTGTTTCTTTTGTTTATGCATCCAATGATGAGATACCAAGGAGAGATTTATGGCAAAATTTTTCACATTATGCTAGTATATTTTCAAATAAACCTTGGTTTGTGATGGGTGACTTCAATATTATGATAATTGTCTACAACAAGCTGAACTTGTAGATCTGTGTTGCCAAAACTAAGGGGGAATTGCCAGATGGACACAAGCAATGGAGAATTTTGATAATTGTCTATAACAAGTTGAACTTGTAAATCTACGCAATTATGGTATCCTTTATACTTGGTAGAACAATAGGGCTAAGGAGGAATGTTGTGAGGAAATTTGATAGGATACTTGTTAAAGCAAAATGGATTCTGAAATCTTATGAAGTTTCTACAGAGTTCTTACCTACAAGTGGTTCTAATCATAGTCCCAGGATTGTTAAAGTGGGTCTTAAGGCCAAGAAGAAATCATGCCCATTTAAATTTTTTAATTTTCTTGCTGAAAAATAGGAGTTCTTGCCTTTAGTAGCTCAACTATGGAGCACTAATATATGAGGTACTATGCAGTTCCAAGGAAGCCAAAAACTTAAGTTGCTGAAACATGAACTCAAGAATCTAAATAGAAATAAATATTGAGACCTTACTACACTAGCTAAGGAGGCCAAAGTTACTTTAGAGTATTTTCAAAGGAAATTAAATATTTCACCACTGAATCAAGTACTCAGAGCTGAGGAGAAGATATTTGTATAAATAGAAATCTAGAATTCAATGGTTGAATTTGGGAGATTAGAATTCTTCTTTCTTTTTTAAAACAATGGCTAATAGAGGAAACCAAAATAAGATACTCTCTGTTATAAGAACTGATGGTTTTTCTGCTAATAACAATGAAGAAGTTAAGAATGAAACTATTCATTACTTTCAAAAATTATTAAATGCACAGGGGATTCTATAGCACATTTTCAAAAATTGTAGGATTTATTTCATAAGTCAGTATCTGAAACTTAAGCATCTGAAATGTGTATTTTGTCTTCAGTAGCAGAAGTTTAGCAAGTGTTATTTTCTCTTAAAGACAATAAAGCCCTAGGGCTTGATGGATACAAAACTTTTTTCTTCAAAAAGGCTTGGACAATTATTGGAGCAGACAATACAACAGCAATTCTTGAATTTTTTTACGACAGGTAAGTTTTTGAAAGAATTAAATGCCACTATCATTAGTCTTGTCCTATAGGTTCCAAACCCTTCATCTATGACTGATTTTCGTCCTATATCTTGTTGCAATACCTTGTATACATGTCATTTCAAAATTGGTTGCAAACGTAATTAAGAGAGTGCTTCCTTATCTAATAATTTTTAATCAATCAGTTTTTGTTCCTTAAACAAGAATTGGGAATAATATTCTCTAGTTCAAGAGATTATGAAAGACTATCACAAAAATAAGGGTCCGCCTAGGTGTATTGTGAAGGTTGACATCATGAAAGCTTGTGATACTGTTAATTAAAATTTTTTGACTCAGGTTTTGATAACTTCAAAATTTCCTTCTGAGATGGTACATTGCATAAAAACTCTCATAAGTACACCAAAATTTTCTATTGCTATTAATGAAGAGTTGGATGGGTATTTTGCTAGTTCTATAGGACTTAGACAAGGAGATCCTATATCTCCTTATCCATTTGTCTTATCTGTGGAGACCATCACCCAAATTCAATCCAAAAGGGTCAATGATGCTCCCTATTATTGTTTCCATTGGAGGTGTAACAAAATCAAGCTTTCTTCGGTGTGTTTTGTAGATGATCTGTTTCTGATGTGTCATGGTGATGCCAATTCAGCTTCTATTCTTAAGGATTCATTGTAGCAGTTTGAATTCTTTTCTGATCTAAAAGCTAACTCTACAAAGAGTCAAATATTTTTTTGCTGGATTTCATGAAGATATCAAGCAGCAAAATTTCCAAATTTTTTGTTTCTTTGAAGTTAGTATCCCTATTAGGTATTTAGGAGTACCAATTATTCAACTAGGTTGAAAGCAAAGGATTGTGATTCTTTTATCAAAAAAACAGAGGCAAGAATCAAGTGTTGGGTGAATAAAAGTTTGTCGTATGCAAGGAGATTACAACTCATTCAATCAGTCATAAGTAATATGCAAACTTATTGGTGTACCCACCTAATTCTTCCAAAATTTGTTTTAAAAAATGTTGAACGAGCTTTTCTGTAGTCTGGTGCTGAGCTAAAAACTTATTGTGCTAATGTATACTGGGAAGAAGTTACAAAATCAAAGAAGGAAGAGGACTTGGGACTAAGAAAATTACTCAGTGGAACAAAGCTTTGATGATAAAGTATATTTAGAACCTCTTTACAAATGATAGTAGTATATGGATTCAATGGATCAAGGCCTACTATTTAAAAGGTAAGAGTTTATGGGAAATTAAAATTCCAAATACATGTTCTTGGCGTTGGCTGAAGATTTTGAGGCTTAGGAATAGTACCAAACCTTTTATTAAGCATATCATATGTAATGGAAATGAGACCAAACTATGGCTTGATGATTAACATCCTCATGGACCTCTGATTTATAAATGATCTGAAAGAGTGATTTATGATTTTGGGTTATCCAAGGATTCTATGGTTAGTTCTATCATTCAAGGTAATCAGCAGTATTGGTATTTTATTAACTCTGATGCTTTAGGCAGTATTCAATTGGAAATGCCTCTATATCTACCTTGTAGTGAAAGAACATATCAAATATTGTGGTCCTCGTTTGTAAATGAAAAGTTCTTTGTTGATACAAACTGGAATTCCATTCGAGCTTCAGTATAGGAGTATAGATTCCACATGTATACTCTGCAATGAGGCTTTTAAATACCATAATCATTTGTTTTTTTTGCTGCTCCTATTCTTCTAGAATTTGGATAGCAGTATTACAAAAGTGTGATATTACATTTTAGTCAACATCTTGGAATGAGTTGGTAAATGAAGCTGCTATCAAATGGAGTGAGAAAATATTACAAAATACTAGTGTAAACTTTGTTTATCTACAACAATGTTCTACATTTGGCGTTAAAAAAATTCAAGAATTTTTTGTAACTCTTTCAAAGACCCTTGTACAACATTGAGGGTTATTAATGACATGGTTTCATATAGGCTATTCTTTTTAAAGATTTAACATTTTTCTTTATAAGAATTTGTAATTTCAATTGGTAGTTTTATGAATGAGTTGCTAGAAACTTGTATTATTGTTTGAAGAGTGGGGTATGAAGTTGAAACCTTATGGTAGAAATTTTAGTTCTAAGTGTTACTGCTCATATTAGATCATTCTGCTTTGCTAAATATATATTTGATTAAGGTTTTTTTTTTTTGTTATTTTTCTCTTTTCTTTGTAAAGCTTTCACTCATATCAAATAAAAATTTTGTTTATTTACCAAAAACAAGAATACCAATTATACTAATTTTTTGAAACTTTTTGTAATTTCTGTAATTTTCTAAAATTTTATATATAAAGCATAATAATTCATCCAATTATACCAAAAAATAATCATCATGCTCATTTAATCCAAAATTCAGAGATTACAAGATTACAAAACTTAGAATGTTAAATAAATGACCTACTAAATTTTTCTTTAATTTCTAAAATTTTAAATAACATGATAATATATCAACTATTCACAAAAATAGCTAATTAATTCCAAAAATTAAATTTTAAGAACACGTCTACTCCTTAGGTTTATTTATCATCCCACTGAACTTTGAAGAGCTTTTCAAACTCTTAAGTGAGGGAGTGGATTCTTAAATCTTTTTTTTGGCAATATAAAAAATATATAAATTTTCTTGAACTTCAAAAATTTTGAAATATTTGATCATCATATTATACACAAAAATAGATATCGTATAATCTCGTACTTTCCCTCACTCTCCATGCATCAAAGTCGACGAGGTTCTTCTTTTTCAACCTTTAACTACGTTATTTAAAAAAAACAATCTTGATCCCAAACTTTAAATGTTCATAACTCTATTTTTTATGTTCTTTATATGTCCTGAAAACTCTCGAGACAAGGATTTTAACCGCACAAGATTTGCTAAAAACAAATATGTAAAATGTAGTATATAAGTAAAGTTATGAATTTTCAAACTAAGGTTTGATTTTTCTCATACTACACAGATCCAATAAATCTCATATTTTTCAGATATGATCTAGCATGTATAGAGATTAACATATCCAAAAATTATGGCTTGCATTGATTGTTTCCTTTAGGTGTAATTATTAAGTTTGTAAACATATATTTTCATGGGATATGCATGAAAAAATGACCTTACTATATTTTTCATGCTATGAACTACATAATATACATTCTAAGAGCAAGAAAACAATATACTATGGCTCTGATAACAATGTAGGATTGCGGAAATATAAATACATAAAATAAGCTATATTGATTAGCACAAAATATTGTATTTTCCAAGTGCATTTTCATCTTTTTGTGCTAGTTTTTGTGGTTAATATGAGTGGAAATGCATCGTTTGTGCTATTTATGGAATTTCAGTATGTTTGCAAATAAAAGGTGATAAATGATGTTTGATAAGCCTTCTCATAGTGATTAAGATAAATGAAGATGAAGGGATGACTTGACGATAGCTCAAGAGGTGAAGTAACCCAGAAATCAGCAAGACAAGGGAAAACCTACCGGTAGGCCATACTGGTAGGTTTTAGCTACTGGACTTGCACCTACCGCCAAACCTACCAATAGGTTTTTCCACTAGAGTGAAACCTACCAGTAGATTTCCATCGACCTACCAATAGGTTTTGTTGAAACAGCTCACATTCGGCATCTCAAGTCTTGTAACGTTGGGGTCCCACCAAGCACTTTCCCACTTGTCCCTGACACTCCTTATACACTGGACATCCCTTCCTCAACCTACATTAGACTTTTGGAGCTTTGGGAATTAATGAGGAGAGAGGAGAGAGAAGATGTTGGGTGTGCCCTTTCAGCCTTTATTGATGGAGATCACATCACATAGCTAAGGGATGGCTCCATGGACGTTTTTGGCAAACTCTTACACCATTATGGATCATTATGCAATATACATTGTAATATAAAGAGAGAGAGAGTCCAAGGTAGAAGATGAATAGTGCTAGAGAGAAGTTAATATTTTTGCATTTTCTTCCATACATTATCTTTGAATCTCTTGTAAGAACTTTGTAAGCTTCATTTAATGTCTTTAAAGCTATTCACTGCAAGTTCATTTCAAGTTTAATCTCTTATTTTAGCTTTCACCATTAATGCTTTCAAGTTCTTCATTCCAAGCTTTAAGATGGGTATTAAATGCATTTCCCTATAGTATACGTTTTCATGCATTAACTTAGTGTCAATCTTCATTTCTTTATAATGTCTTCTCATCACATTGTTGTCTTTACCTTAAGTATGAGTAGTTAATCTTTTTAATTGGCTAATTTAAGGGAGACCTCCTCTTGAGTATGTCATTTCAACTCATTTTCTTTTCTCCTCTTAGAGTACGATGATTCAGTTTGACTGGGTTGAGTGTGGATGGGATTGTGAGTTTTTGATATGTCGTAGACTTGTCATGGGTTATGTTTAGATCCTCACTTCTACCTTGTCCCTCATTTTCCACAAATCAATCGTACATCTAAGCTATATTGGAGGAAGGTTTCGAGTTGACTTGACATTCCCATTGGAGTGAACTCTTCAGATTAGTCAACCCTTGTTTTCCATTTTATTTTCATCACAACACAATCGCAAACCAAACTTCAAACAACAAAAGATTTTTACACTTTACCCTTTTACTCAAAATCACCTTCAACACGATTCACCTCCTTCCCTGAGGAGACAACCTTGGAATACTCTTCCAAGTAAAACACGACACAAAAAAGACTCCTTGAGCTTGAGGTGCACTTTTGTGCACACAACATTTCCTTTATTTCATTCTACCACTATTCTATTGCCCTTTCTTTTGACATCATTCCAAGAAAGAGTGACACTCCCCTCCATACATACATTATACACATTGAGGAATGATGCGCGGAGATTAGGATATACAATGGAAACCATCAAGCATATACCTAGTTACGATTCAAACACAATGAATTAGCAAATTTGAATATTGTTTTACTTTTCTTCCGAATCTCCTTGATAATCACGAACACCTTTGAACATGAATAGTTCGATTCGCGGTAAGTTAGGCTACAAGAGCCAAACCCAGATTTCCACCATTCTAGAGTCTCACACATGTCATGATATGGAGAGAGAATGATGAATATTAATTGCAGTAATTTTATGTGTCTCATGTGTTGGCAGAGTCCCACTATATATCGAGAGATATATAACACATGGGAGAATAAGGTGAAAATATTTTAGGAACCAAACTCATTATTTTCTAGGCTTTACCAAGTTCAAGTTAATCCAAACATTAACCCACCCTTATCTATTCGGATTATGCCTTCCCATGGGCACCGATTCGACTCCATATCCAAATGTTCAATTCCTTATCTGTTACCAACCCTCTCAACAACCAATAAGAAGTGATGTATGCAATACTGTGAGGAAGTTTTTCCCTGGGAAGATTATGCTAAAAGACTTGAACAAGATAAATACAGTCCTAATCCCTAAAGAATTAGCCCCAGAAATAATGGCACAATTTCAACCAATATTCTTCTATAATTTCATCTATAAAATCATTTTCAAGGTTCTATCGAACAAATTGAAGCTGCTATTGAATCAATTGATTTTCCCTCAACAAGCCGCCTTTGTTCCTAATCGCCAGATCTAAGATAGTATTTTCTTAGCAAATGAAATTTTCAACCGCTTGAAGCAAAGGAAAAAGGGAAAGCAATGCAAGATGGCCATAAAGTTGGATATCAACAAAGCCTACAATAGCGTAAAATGGAATTTTTTGGAAGTTACCATGTTAAAAATGGGGTTTAGTGCAAGATGGATTTATGTGATAATGCAATGTGTGACCATTGTGGAATTTGATGTTAAAGCACATGGGAAAACTCGATGCTATGTGAACCCACAAAGAGGTTTGAGACAAAGGGACCCAATATCCCCTTATCTCTTCCTTTTGGTGGCAAATACTTTTTTCAAAAATGATCACAAGAGCAACAGAGGAAGGAAAGATTTCGAGCATTAGAATTAAAAGAAACTGTCCTACTCTAACACATTTATTTTTTGTTAATGATTCAATTCTTTTTATGAAAGCAGAGGCTAGAGAATGGGAGAATTTGATGGGATTGATCAACACATATTGTAAAGCTTCTGGCCAATTGATAAATTCAAACAAGTCGGGTATCATGTTTACAAAAAACACTCCGATTGAGAAGAAGGAAGAAATAACACAATTGATGGGCATGACCACACCTTCCCACAATGCCACCTAACCTAGAAATGCCTGCTTTTTAAGGAAAATAAAAAACTAACAATCTTCAATTACATTTGGGAGAGGATTATAAAGAAGATTCAAAGATGGAATAACATTTTCCTGTCCCAATCAGAGAAAGAAGTACTCCTAAAATCTGTGGTCCTAAAATCTGTGGTCAAAGCTATACCAACGTATGCAATGCCTTGTATGGCTGTCCCAAAAAAATTATATGATAAGATAAACTCTTTAATCAAACAGTTTTGATGGGGAGGTAATGTAGAGAGAATGAAGATATGCTAATCACAGAGTGGAAAAAAGATTGGGTGAAACGGTGTGATGTAATTATCTACTAATAAGTAAACAAGTTAGCAAGTAAATCCCACAAAAATTCATAATCATCATGTCATATAATATATAGTCACCTCCATGATAGAAAATGAGCCCCATTTTATTTATTTTATAATTTTTTTTATTGAATGGTTATACCACATCAACATGACTAACATGGTTTAACCGTTACAACCAATATTTACTCCACAAAGTAACATGTTTTAGTGAATATGAGGCACCTAAGATTTTTCGATCCACACAAGTAATTTAAAATAACCAATGAGTTTGACCCAATGGGTAAGAACTCAAATTTCTTCGTTTAATATTTGGGTTCGAGTCTCCATAATTGCGACAGTTCGTTAAGGGTTAAAATTACTCTTTAGCGTCCAGCGTACACGAAGAGACCTTAGCTTCAACCCGACGTAGATGAGATGGGATCCCCTACAGAAAGCTATGTATGGTACTGAAAGACAATACTCTCTGACGCGGATATATAAAGTGATCTATCTGTATATCCATTTTAAAGAATAAAAATAATTTTTATACTAAATCACCAAAAAAATTAACGAAAAGGAGCAAATATGGGTCAAACAGTCCGTTTGCCCGGACAATAATCCAAGAAGACGGACGGGACGGAACCAACCATTAGAATTCTGCAATTTGAGAAAGTCTTCACCTTTCACGCATCAACCAACGATAGGAATCATCATACTGTTGCAGATGAGACTCTTAGACCGACTGTGATCTATCTTCACAGCCAGACAGAGAGCAACCATTCACCCTTCAACCATCACGACTTATCTCTTCTTCGAATTCTCAGTCAAACCAATCAAGGCAATCTAGAGACCCCCATGTACGTTAGATGAAAAATCTGCTGCAAAACTCCGCCCGCCGGGCTTTTCTTCTTGATTTCGATCATACCCAAACCTATTTTTGCTCACAAATTTCTGGGTTTGCTTCCAAATTCTACAATTTCAATATGCCAAGAACCGACTAACTTAGCCTCTGTTCTTTCACATATCAGTCAAACCCAGAAACCAATTTGGGATTCATATACAAGCAAGGTTCTGATTTGGTCGTTTCTGATTGAGTTGTCTTTTTATCAGAGTTTGATTTGGGTTAAATTTGTTTCTGTTGGAGAAATGAATTTCAGGAGCATGGAGGAGTTTTGGCTATTCTACATGAACCAACACTCAAAACCAGCAACAAGGCGTTGGCACTTTGTGGGGACACTTTGCAGTATTTTGTGTCTGATCTATTCTGTGCTCTTTAACTGGTGGTTTTTGATATTTGTGCCTTTGTTTGGTTATTGCTTAGCCTGGTACAGCCATTTCTTCGTCGAAAGGAATGCTCCTGAGGCGTTTGGTCACCCTTTCTGGTCTCTTTTGTGTGATTTCAGGATGTTTGGATTGATGCTTACTGGTCAAATGGACAGAGAAATCAAGAGGCTTGGCAAGAGGCCTGTCTTACAGGTCTACTGATTCTTCTTGGAGAATCATTTTTATTTTTACTGTCATTTTTGTGCAAATTATTTTCTTTCTATTCAAACTTCTATAGTTTATTTCTTTGATTTCGAAATACAATAGTTGATGCTTTCATTTCCTTTGATTTGTAATAAAGCTTTTTTTTTTCTTATATATGCGCCAAGCTGTAGTTATAAATGAAGTTGAAATCTTTAGATACAAATTGTTGAGGGATTGAGTTCAGTTTCTTTGCTGTTTTTTTTTCCCATAATAATTAGGCTGAGTTATTCAATTTGAAAGCAACTCTTTTGCAGTCTTTCTCAGCTTCTAGAACCTGTAGATGTTTGCATTGGAATGGTAATTCGGGATGTCTGGTGTGTTAAATTTATGATTCTGTTGACAGCTTGGGAGCCGTGGGAAAGAGATTTTGAAATTGGTCTCAACATTTTGTGCTGGATGGATACAACAGATTCATATCCTTCCCGTGGTACTTAGAGCTGATCACTCAGATAACTTGAGGCTGGAATCATAAATTCAGTTTTTTCAGAAGGAATCATAAATTAAGTTCCCCTGGCTGTGTCTCAACTTGGTTCACCCTTAGATATTTGGTTGAACTCCTCCACTTCATCCCTCCCTTAGTAGTTGAATTACATTACGGATATACTGTGTAATACTCAGCTGAGTTCAGCTCGAATAATGCCATATCCTACTTCCAGACCCCTAAGCTCTAATATATACCTAGGGTTGGATGATGGATGATTATATTTATTGATATTTTCTTGGGTGCCAAGGTTTGTTTTACCCCAGTTCTCAATTGGAGGCAGTCCTTTTGACCAAGCCTGAGACTGGCAATGCCAAAAATGAAATAACCATACACACTTTTGCAGAAACGAATTTGCTTTTAGTGGTAGAGACTGGTTTTGTGGGGCACATGACCATCCAGTAAAACTCCGGTGCATATTACCTGGCTGTACAAGAGTATATATTTCACTGGAAAATTTGTAGGGTAAGAAGGCAGAAGAGTTGCTTTTCTTTGTTAGAAACCAACAAAATAGTTTCATCATCAGCTGTATAGAACTACTATAGGCTCAATTTTATTTTTTTTGGGTCAGTACTATAGGCTTAGTATCAATATATAGGAATACAAGACATTTCATGGGGGGTGAGTTCTCTTAGGAATGCTGGTTGGATTTTATAGAAGAGATTTAATTCTTTACGGACTACACGTAAAGCCCTTATTTAGAGGTATCCAACCAATAGCTAACACATCAGCCAAACTGCGACCAAATGAATAAAGTCACACTAAATTCAAGAAAACTCATAGCACAATATTCTATCCCTTTAGCAATTTGCATCGCCTCCTTCAGTGTGTGGGTTACAGTCATCTTCTCCTTTTATTCATGGATGCCACTGAAATTCTATCCAACTCCAAAACTCAGGTCAGCACTTAGTTAGCAGTCAAACCTCATGACCCACCCACCATCGGCACCGCTCACCATTCAACCCACTATTGGCACCCTTCACCCATAGATATCTCACCTCCTACTGGCCCACAACACTTATTGCACCATCACCTATCATCCCACCCAAAAGAGAGAACCAGATGGGGGAGAGAGAGGATGGGGGTCGGTCTGTGTGCGTGTGAAAGTAGACAAGAAAAGGGGAAGAAAAGGATGGAAATTTTGCTTAGGTAAGGTTCTGATGACGTACTTACCAGTAAGATTGCTGTAGTTGCCTTTTTAATTTTGATGTCTGTAGACAAAGTTGTGTTGTTTCTCCAAAATTGTCTAGGGTGATATCAGGAGTACATAAACAAAGAAGAATGACACCATTGATGTGTCTGCAGTAACTGGGAGAGATTTTACAAGTTTACCTAATTTGTACAATGCACTTGAGTTTTGCACTTCTGTTATTATTTTAAAAGAAAAGATTTTATAGCTATCCCTTTCTGGTCTGTTAACCCGGTTGTTGATCCTAAACGTGTTGCTAAAAACTCAGATGTGGTGAGATGCTCCATTGTGTAATACCATATCCTGACATTTCATTCAACAAATCTATCGAGGATGCACATAGACTGGTCTTTGCTACATGTCTCGAGATTCTCAAATACTGCAGCTCATAAATTGGCGAAGTGGGGGTTAAGAGTGAACTTCCCAGGCACTCTTACTGCTGAAAACCTCCCTTTACCTGGCTAAGGCTCGCATTCGACAGGACATCTCATCAGCCCAGCCTGTGCCACTACTTATTAGTTTATGTTATTTCTATTTTATGTTTTTCTTTCATATGTCTTTAGGTTTAATTTCCTTTTCCTTGTATCTCCTTCTCAACCAGCAAAAAAAATCTATCGATCTACAGTTGCCTTCTAAGTTTTTGCTTTTTTATCTGTAAGAACTGACGACATCAACATTACACAATGGAAAAGGACCAAACCATGGAAAATAAGGAGTTCTTAGTGTCATGAAAGACAATCTTCTTCTAATCTATCCCAGACTCACAATAAAAGAGAACATAGTGTGTGGGTGTGTGAGAGAGACAGAGAGAGATTTGTTCAAGCCACCATCTTATTAAAAGACACCCCCCCCCCCCAAAAAAAAAAAAAAAAGGTCTGTAAATACCTATTTCTTCAAAAATAAAGAAAAAGAAAAAAGCCAGTGCTGTCCTCGGAAGATGCTTCACAAAGAATCAAAAGCGAAATTGCATCAGACAGGACAGGGATGATGGTGATCAACAAATAATTCTGAACCCAAAATGTTACAAATTAACTTTCTATCCTAAAAAATCTAACTCAAACTTGTTTCAGGCAACAAATCTTTGAATATACCACGGTATATGCTGATGTGAGATCGTTTCAAACACAGTCAACAGTGTCTTTCACCAGCAACCCAATTTCAGGCCCTTGGATGTTTCAGGTGCTGAGCCATCGGGGCAACGAAAACTGTCTGCATTATAAGAACTCTGGCAAATGTGGATCACAAGTCGGTGTTTCTTGAAAATGACGGCAATGGCCTGGCCTCTTGTGGACGAAGGATGACAAGCACGCCAAACATCCCAAGCATTGGAAGGACGATAAGCCACTTCAACAATTTGTAGTAATGCATATGGAATGTAAGCGAGAAATCATCTGAGAAATAGAGTCCGTTCTTGTCAACCATTTCCACCAAGACGGTCCCTGTGGTCCTTACCCCCACGGTTGGAAGCTTAATCCGATGTTTTCCTGCACTCTCAAAGATCTGGTTTTGCTTAATCATTCTCTCCCCTTGGTAATTACCAGGCACTAACAAGGTTGTCTGCATTTTTTTACCGTATGTAAAAAACAATCAGGATTAGCTTGAAATACTTAATTTGTAGGCTAGGTGCTAAAATAAGAAACTTGGAGCAGCAAATGCCACCTTACCGTGACATTATAAGGTCCTTGAGACCCAGATGGAAACCTATGTTTGTCTATAATCTCTATCTCAACCCAGAAACTCTTGCCTTCTTCATCACGGAAAGCTCTTGATGCAGGTGTTACATAGACCCCTTCACGTTTGAAACGGTTTGCCACATTGTTTCTTCCCTGATTAGATGATCTCCATGCCTAAAAATGCATAATTGGGAACAAATATTAGTAACTCAGAGGGCATAAGTAGACCGATATTGAAAAACTCAGCGCAAAAGTCACTAAGTCAGAACAGATCCGGATTCAGACTTATCCTGCCTTGAGGGGATGATGTGGAGCAGGAGTTGAGAAACAGAAGACATTGCCATTCATGGTTGTCACAATAAGATCAAGATCATCTCCGCCATCTACATTGTCTGCTAATACCATGCTATATCTGTCATGAGAATTTTTATTGTTTTAGCTTTATTTAAAAAAAGAAATATGTGAGGAGTTATTCCCTCAAAGGGATTTGAGGAGTATCTTACGAAGTTTCGCCAATATCCACGACATCAGCACATGATGTAGGTCCATCTATAAGATACAAATAACCATCAAATGATGTCGTAACAATAGTGAGTCCCTTCTTTTTCTCCCCTCGTTTGCTCAAATCAACAAGAAGAACTTGATTCATCACTCTGCCGTGAGTTCTGTAAGGATATGGACGTACAAGTGATCCATCCTTGCCACTGAGAACATGTATATTCCCTGATAGTGTTGGAACAACAACATCAGTATGGCCAT
The DNA here is from genome assembly GCA_963454935.2 of Ilex paraguariensis. Taxonomy (NCBI): domain Eukaryota; kingdom Viridiplantae; phylum Streptophyta; class Magnoliopsida; order Aquifoliales; family Aquifoliaceae; genus Ilex; species Ilex paraguariensis. The sequence goes on from CAUOFW020007602.1 coordinate 110,450, forward strand.
CCCCATCCACATCACCGATACTGGGACCCTGAAGAAAACAAATAAAAGGTGTATATGGTATACAGAAACAAATTAATAACCCGAAATCACATTATATACTGACAAAACTTACAATAATATGGAAACAAGACACAGCACCATACCTGTGGAACAAGACTCTTAACATGAGCTTCCCAAATTTCTTTTCCTTGTGCAGTCCATGCAGCAACATTTCCATGTGTATCAGTAGTCACTAACTCAATTTTGCCATCGTCATTGATATCAGCTGCAACTACGGCTCCTTGAATTTCAGCCATTTCAAGAGGAAACTTCTCCCTCACCTTGCCTGCATGAAAATTTTTAGCTTAGAAATTGCTAAAAAGAATACAAACATGAAACGAGAACATAGCAGAATCATAGGATTTTCAAAGCATGGCTGCTTTTTGGAAGACCTTCAACAATGCAGAAATGGGAACAGATGCACTTAACAACTTGTTTAGATCACCCACATCCACAAATTTCTTGTAGGTCATTCCTATTTACAAGTACAGCAACCTCTAACCTCAGGATTTGTGAAGGGGATATACTGAATGATCGTGTAGGTCCTGTTTATACAAATGTATCCTTAGTCCATCAAACACAGTACTTAAACTCGTGCCTTTTCTTTTTTCCCTTCTCAAGGATAGCATGCACCAATGCTTAAACTCACGAATTGGACTAAATGAATAACTGAAGTCATAAATAAAAACTAGTGTTTTGGGGAAATAAAACTATTTTTTAGCAGAAGGTCAACTTATGAGAGAAGGGACGCTGAAGTGTTTGGAACCCAAGCTGCAGGGTGTAGAAAGCAAACCAGCCAATGGCCTGAGTAATTTGATAGTCATCCATGAATCCATCAGTCATGGTAAACTGCAATGAGATACTTTCTGAAATATCGACCCGCCAAATGTGGCCTCTAAAACTTTTAGGCTCCATATGTTTAACAAAAACAGGAAAGTAATGGGCAAGGTGTAATTATGGTTGTAATCAAGGAAAAGAACATTATTGCAGGAAATTTACAAAATCTAATTAAACATCTGGAGTGGAAATATGGTATCATGCTGGGAACAAGATCTTTAAGAAAGAAAATGTGAACAGATAAACCTAGACAGTAATATTAGCATAAATATGAATAAGCAGTAATCGATATAAAAACTACAAGCAGTCTCAGTTTATTACCCTTGTGATCCAAAACATAAAATAAGCCATAAGAAGTTCCAACAAGAATGTCCAAATTCCCATCGCCATCCAAATCAACAACTGTTGGAGAAGAATATATGTAAGCGCGAAAGTTCCCAGTATCCGTACTTAAATCCAGCTGTGCAGTCCACTTAACTTGCTTTGTGTCGAGATTGAAAACAACAATACCACCAGCAACATATTTTCCAATCTCAATACCACCAAGTTCCTTTGAATGCTCTGGATTGTCGTAATACCTGTCCATTTACAATTAGTGAGCTGCTTTACCACGCAGTCCACTTCCACTTTTTGCAACATCACAGAAAGAAATGTAATATAAAAAGGAACATAGGCTTCCATTATAACCTCATTATAGCACAAATAGAAAAAGATACTTTGAGTCTAGTGCTTGAAATATACAACGCACAACGAGCCCTTTAGCATAATAACCTAATTGGCTGAAGCTTCATATTTACTAAAATTCAACCTCGAAGGTAAACCCTAGGCAGTTTAAGCCATTGATGACCTTGACCACCACAATGCCCACTAAAATGCAATCCCATGTTACATTGGGAGGGCTTTGGTTGGCCATCAAGTCATCTGATCAGTCGGTGGCCAAACTCAATTAAGCCTGGCCTTCTGTGCAGTATCATTGTTGTACATAATTTCACATCGGAAGTTAGAATGTGAGTGGGACAAGTGGCAGGTATTCCTTAAGCCATGTAATGGGCTATAAAGAAACATGTTAATGGCCAAGAAACTGAAGGTAAGAATAAAGGAAAAGAGCACAGAAAGTTGGCCACATTAGTCTGAAGACACACACCAAAAAAAGCCAAATGACTCTGAGGACCAAACATGGTCCAAGTTAAGACAACTCTAAGGGCAAGGAAACGAACAAACTGAACTCATGTTGGGATTTGAAAATCAGAAAGGACAATTTCCGGTTTAGCCAAAAGAAGACAAAAAACCCTGAAAAAATCCATGTAGCCGCTTTTAGTACATTGAGAGTGCATTGTATAAAGGTGAGAAAAAGTGACAACTTGTTAAACATTTGAGAGGAGATTTAACTTAGCCCTCATGCGCTACAACTACAGCTGTTTGACTGTCCTATTGAGGCTGTCCCCTAAACTTACCAAATGAGCAAAAATCTTAGCCAAAAGCCTTTACATAGGACTTCATCTAATCATTCCATTCAGTTTCTCCACTCAAGTTATGTCAAGTTGGGTGGAAACCATGAGTTCTTTGTGTAGATAGTAGAGGGAACCATGAACATTGGGAAGACTAAATTTGAAGTTTCAAACTTAAAAAATAGTGGTAAAACAAGAAAAAGAAGGGCTTCAAAAGGAAGGTTTAAACACGAGCTGAGTATTTGGTTTTCTTCTAGGTTATTTGGTTTTTTTGGTTGTGGTCAGGCTCAAGGAGAGAAAGAGTAAATAAACTAGGGATTTCTGTAAGTTATAGCCATACCTCTCAACAACCGAGTTGAGCTTCGCTTGGGTTGGTTTCAACCCATCAAAGTTGCATCCTACATACAAATGTAAAGACAATAATCCCCAACCTACTTGGGTCCAAGTGTTCAACACAACACATAACTGAATTTCTTCCAAGTTTCCCTCAACAAATTTTAAACTAATTGTAAGATTTAGCATTTTATTGACCCAGAAGCTTATCACAAGTTGTTCTATGGTAGTATCATATTCTGTAAAACAAGTTACAGGAAATGTCAGTTCAATGAACACTGTCATAGGAAGCAAAAAAATAACAACGAATGACAATCAGAAACAAATACTTTTCATGCAAAGCCACTTCCAGGACATGCCTGGGAACTTTAAAACAACCAATAGCCTGACCCTCTTATCCCACGGGGCTAAACAATGAGCAGCAACACAATAGGTTATCGTAGTGCATCTAATTTACAGGTAACAGCACAGCAAGATGTCAGCATCTCCGAAAAACCAACCAATGCTCAAGATCAAACAAAAATTCCAGCTGTCTTAATTACTAGTACTTTGAACAAACAAAACAAAACAAAACAAACAATACAAGAAGGACACTCACTCATGATCAAAGAAGTAAGACACAGCAACAACCATCTCTGCTACCCCATCATTATCAATGTCTGCTATGATCTGGAAAACATGAGGAAACATACGTTCCAATTTAACATATTGAACAAGCATCTAGCAAGAAAGATTCATACGCTATTAGACCCATTGCTGTGCACTTTAACAAGCATCTACCTAGAAAGATTCATAAGCTAGTTAACTTACAGGGGTGCACAAAATGTGTGAGTCAATATTCACGTAATCCTCCAATTTCTCATGCTGTGCTTCAGTCCACCCCTCATCTCCCCACATAGATTCATCAACATAATCATCATAATCATAATTATACTCATCAGCCAGCTCATCACCATCACGGAATAACTCAAAAGATGCAGCAGCATCTGCTTCCAGATCACCATCATTTTCCACAGTTGCAGCATGAGACTCCTCATTATTGTTAGCAGTGGATCCAGAACCACCCCCCTCCAACCCTTTTGAGGCATTAACTTCAAGAAGCCTTCTTCCAGTGTTTGTTCCATTGCCTGATTTGCTGGAGTCCTCTGACTGAGAGCCCATAGAAGTGTTATCCATCTTCTCTGGTAGCTTAATTCCTGCTTCTAACTTACTATCATTCTTTTTCCCCTGATTCTCTACATTGGATGCATTTGCTGTGTCAAGGTGAACTTCTGCTGGCACAGACTGTGAAGTGTTTGATGGGTTGGGATGAACTTCTGTTGTTGTAGAATGCAATGTGTTTGCGCCACTTGTACTTCCATTACTGTCTACAAGCATGTATAGAATGATGCAGAACAGAAATCAAAGAATAGAAATTTATAAAACTGCAGTAAAGAATGCTTATAAGGACACATCCAAAATGGTAAAGCTCTTGCAACTTCTAACACTCAATCTAATCTAGCACTCAACATGAAAATAAAGGAAGGATAGGCGAAGAAGGGTGGAGAAAAAGAGAATATTGTCCAAAACTACAAGAAAACATCAATTACTCAACAGATAAACAATTAACTCAACCAAAAGCTACAAACAGTCTTGCAATTGCTAATGACTTGTAACAACGTCACTAAGAGGTAAATAGCAAGATTCTAGTTGAGAAAATATCAACGAAAATATCAAGATGCCTATCAGCAAGACCAAAGATATGTGACATTAACAATATATTATTCAAAATATTATGTGCAACTAAGAAACCCACTACTTAATCTAATGATTTATAGAAATGTCAAAGGGTTAGTTGGTCATTAAAAAATAGAAATGCTTGGTCTATGCTGTTGGAATTGAAAATCAAAAGGCCAGAAGTTGGTCAAAGTCTTCAACATTTCTACATATAATTTTAGGCAAATGAACTCAGTGATGTCCTATAGATTATAGTGAGTCTACTCGTTATCACTAAGAAATGGAAGATTTACAAATTTCCTTGCAGACAGATGCCAAAATAACCTACGAGGTATTGAGTTCATAATTGCCTCCTGAACGATTAAATCATCCTGAACATCTGGATGAGTACGATCCACTGGGTCCGGATGCAAACCCACATACCAGTCCTTCTTAACTTTCAACCGAGGAACCTCAAGCTTATCTGACATCATGTAGCCTGAAACCCTACAGAAGGATCAATAGAACCACAATATGGTTAGTACATGATTGGAGCACAATTACAATCACTCTGCAAGTAGAAAAAAGCCATAAAAATGAATGGTTAACAATTACCTGAAGAAAAGCACCTCACCATTGTAGGTAGCTAATGCTATTTCTCTCACACCATCCTTGTCAATGTCATATAGTAAAGGACTGGCATGAACAGTTGACTGATGAAAAGCAGGCCACCCTGACATTTATTTACACAGAATAATTAATAGTTCAGTGCAGAAAGAATCTTTGGCATTTCAAACAGTTCTGAATTTGCCTCAAATAAGAAGGGGATAAACTCCTTGACTTAAGAACATTAAAACTTGCTTACACAAAAAAAAAAAAGAACAATGACTCTGTTTCAATCAAAAAGAATGAGGTTTTTGCTAGGTCAAGAACTAATTCAAACTACTAATTAAATGGTGAGATTTCTTCATGTCAACTACATGTAATGCACCTTTTAAACAACTTAACAATGGTTTTAAGACATGAAAACCTGTGATTCCTCCTTTGCTTCCAGGCAATTATTCTTGGTAGATAACTAGGAGTGTGTTCAAGGTATGGAGCTTAGCATAGTGAATTAGGCATCTAATTTTATGTACACAACACCATATTTTGAGCAAGCCAAGCCACAAGTTATACCTGGCATTTTATCACCATCAGAACCTTCTAGAACTTCCAGATAATGAAGGAACGAGGGGACTACTATATCAAGCTTTCCATCACTGATATACAACACACAAATTTGATAGTCAGATTGTAATTGAATACCAAAAAGATAACCAAAAAACAGAAGGAAACTTATAGTCAAACACCTCAGGAAATAAAGTGGGGCTGATCTGACACTAATTTGTTCATTTTGAAGAATAATACTTTTGAAAAACCCTGTTGTAAGTGGCAACCTAGTCGATGGACATAATATTATGCGTAGATTGGGAGAGCATTGTCATTTCTCTTTAGTCAATCTGAAATCTATATTTTGTCAAAATTCTTGTCAATTTGTTCCATTTAAGCAAGATGGCACTGGTTAATGGCTTGTTTCTGCTATTCACAAATTTTCCACAAAAAAAATTTCTTCTTACCAAATTAAGAAAAAGCGAAAGCATTGCGCCAATAAACTAAAACTAAAGCTAATTACACAAAGAAAATCGAGGGATGCTTTTCTTCATACCTGTTAATATCAGCAATCAAGGGGGTTGCATAGATGCTAGAACTAACTTCTGTCTGCCATCTGAGCTCCAAATGCTGAGGACATTGTGTATTCAGCAACTCGTCCTCATCCCTTCACACATACGAAAACCAAAAAGGTGTAAAATTTAATCATCCCATCCCTTCTCACACCCCAAAAACCTAAAAAGAATGAAATTCTGAATGCAGATGTGAGCAACCAAAAGCAGCAAATTATAAAGATCAAGGTGAGAGATAAAAAAGTAAAAAAATATATATATAATTACAAGTGGGGATAACCGAGGGCATCGTCGGAGGCTTCTCGTTCTCGAAACTTATTCTTCTTTGTTTCCTCAGAAACGCCATGACTGAAACTCAATGATACGCAAACATAGAGCAGCAAACAGACCCCTAAAACCCTAATCCTCATGTAGATCTTCTAGTTTGACTCAGAAAGCACTACAAAAAGAAAATCCAATCCAAATTCTATGAATTGGTGGATCAGTACGCCTGGTTTGAGAAGAATGTTGTTTCTGTGTGATTGATTATGAGGTCGGAGAAGAAAAACCCTTGACAGGGGTTCTAGTGATCTGTGACTGTGAGCGACGACCGATGGAAGCAAGTTTCGAGCTGAATTGGAGTTACGGCCACCTACGGGTCCTGCTACTGTTCATGTAATTGTTATTAAGTACCATATATATATATATATATATATATATTTAGTGAATTTCTAACCTATATATCAATCGATACATAAACGAATTATATTTATTTTATTAATTTTATATATACTTAATTTATGAGATTCACTCGTTTACGAAATATATAATTTAAAAACGCTAAAAAAAATCTTTAATTTAGTATGATATTAACAAATCATGTTATATATTGATACCCTAGTTACTAGTTATATACTAAAATGTTAGGGGTCGGTGTGATTAAAAAACAAATCTTAAAGGATTTAAAAGATTAAATGATAAATCTTAAAAAATTTTAGTATAATTTTTTTCCTATTATAATTTTTTTTTCATTTTTGTGTTATATGAATTGTATATAATCGATAAATGAATTATATTGTGTATTTTTAATTGACTTCATATATACCCGATTTGTGAGGTCCACTCGTATACAAAATAGGTGACTTAAAGAAACTTAAATTCTCTAATTTTAATTCTTAAACTTCCACAAAAATAATTAAACAAATAACTTTTACACAAAATGAAAATTATAATATTTAAAAAATAATTTTTTAATATTATAATTAGACCGTTCACTTCAAAGTGCCAGATTTTTTGTTGCCATGAAAAAAAAGAAGAAATCACGCCGCTATTAACACAGGAATTGGAAGCGGAACGAAGGGTATTATTCACGAATATTGATATGTATGTTCTATAAAAAATAAAAAATATTTTATTTGTAATTAAGTATTTTCAATTCACTGGATCTTATCTCTTTTGAAAAGGAGTCAATAAAAAAATAAAGATATATACCAACTTAAATAAAAAATTTTAATTTTATACTCTTACTTATTGTGAGTCGTTCTTAAATACTTTAACTATTCAAACTTCAAATCAAAAAGTTACAATCGGTCAAATGATAAAATTAAAGTACTTAACTATATTAAATTTTTTTTTGTTCAATCACAAATTGCTATACATATAATTTTATTATTTTTAAAAATTAGTTATTGCATGTATTTGAAGGCATAAAGTAATGAAAAATTATAAACAATAAATATATTTGTATTTATATCTAAAATTAAATTACAAATATAGAAGAGAGATAAATAAATTTAAGTATCGGTTGTAATGGGGGTGAGAGATGGTAGGCAACACTGGTGGTGGTAGGAGATAATGATGGTTGTAGTGGGTGAAAATGACTGTGGTGGTGGCGATAGCGGCGACAATAGTGGTGGTGGTAGAGATAGGGTGAGACGATTTTAAACATTATTTTTTTAAAGTACTTATGAGAAATAATTCATAGAAATACTTTTAAAAAATTACTTCAAACACACCTTTAAAGTTGTATTTTTTTTATTAAATTTAGAATGTTAATATTAGTCGTTAGACTAACTTTAAAGTAAAATTTAAAGCGATTTGAACCATAAAAAGCAAAAGTCATTTTGTTTATTTTTTGAAATTTGAATTGTAAGTTATTTTATTTTATAGACTAGTTATTGTCTGTACTTGAAGGCACAAAGTAATAAAAAATAGTAAACAATAAATATATTTGTATTTATATCTAAAATTAAATCACAAATATAAATAAGAGATAAAATAATTTAAACATCGGTTTGTAGTGGGGGTGAGAGATGGTTGGCGGTAGTGGTGGTGGAAGGAGATAGTAATAGTTGTGGTGGTGGCGACAGTGAGGGTGGTGGTGGTGGCGACGGCGGCGATGACGATAGATAGTTATCTTTTAAAATTTGAATTATAAATTAGTTTATTATATAGATAGATAATTAATACAAAAATCTCATCTACACTTCCAACTCATTTTTTAACATAATACCAAAAAATTATTTTCCAATTTAATGATCATATCCTCCTCTGCTCTAACCATGTGTCATTTAAATTCGTTACCCGCTTAGTATCACTTACAAACTAGACATTGGACTTTAGACTCAGAAGCTGCTAGTTCAGTATCTGATCCTCCACAGGGACATCAACGCTTTAGTCTCCAGACTCTATGGGTGTAACTTGGAGAGGTCAATTTGAATTCAACTCGAACTCACCCCGAAAAAATAAGAATTTGGTTGAAATTTTTAATACTTGGGTTAACCCTGAACTTAAAAATATCGTAGTATCCGAATTGAGACTTCGGGTTATCGGGTTTAACCCGAATATATAAATCAGACTCAACTTAAATATTAAATTAGACTAAACTCAAATATATTTAAAAATAAATGTATAAATCAATAGCATGACTTAGGACTAGAGTTCACATTTCACAATTTCTTCAACTTTCACTCGACTACGCCTCCCTCACTCAGACCCCTCATTCTCTCAAACTCTTCACTCAACCTCTCTCACTCCCTCACTCGGCTCACTCACTCTCTCACCCAACCTCTCTCATTGACGCCATCAACGATTGACTGACAACCCTCATCTACCTTCATCGACGAACTCTACCACTCTAACTCTCACAACAAAGATCTTCGACTCTCTCAGATTTGCGCCTTTCTCAACGAAGACCATCACTGGTATATGAGTTTTGATTTCATTTTCATTTTCAATTTTTTTTCAAGTGAAATGAGACCGAATGAACCTAATCAGAAATCAACTCGAATCTGCCTGAATTCACCTTGGACAATACTCGAATTAAATACCTCTGGTTAAGATCGAATTAAGTTAAAGTTAAGGTCAAAGATTACATGCTTAAAGTTAGCCCCTGAACCCGTCCGAGTTGCACCTTACTAGACTCTTTAAGTTCTAAAACAATAACAGAACTCAAAAACATCAGAACTACTTTGATGATAGAGCAACGATGCTTAGCTGATCTTTTCAGTTGATCGGTCACACTAGGACTGAGACACGACCTGGACTTCCTCGGGGGCATGCGTTAAGGTTTCACCCTAACTAATATTCACAGAGAAGAAATGCAAAGCCATTACTGGAACTTAAAATTACCGTGTTGAGAAGACATTTGCACAACTAACCAATTACTATGTAAAAGAAGAAAAAACTAATAACACTAAATACACATGATGATCCTATTGCTAATTCCTTCAATCTGGAAAACAATCAGAAGGAAGGATGTCTCAGGTCCTGATGATGTCAAGGAATATTAAAGTGCACCAACTGGATCATAAAATATAACCCACCAGTATAGCACACATTACAAACAGGGGTAGTTGAATGGCTAAGTTTGTCATTTGATAATTCAATCAGGTTCAACACTTCTCGTACCTCTAGGAACTATTTGGTAAAAGGACATAGAAGGCTTGGCAAGATGAATTTGAAAAAACTAGTCCAAAGGACCCCCAAACTCCAATTTTCCCGATTGAAAATTCAATCTTAAGTTCACATACTCGACCCGTAATTGGCCCAAATATTAAAACCATGATCATGATTTTCGTCAAACATAAGGGAGGATGGGTTTGGAAATATGGGTTAAAGGGTTTAAAATAAAAAGATACTTATACACCTTAACTTGGGTAAAAATTGAATTGATTAAGGGTAAAATAATCATTTATAGGATAAATAGTTATTAATAATTATGATATATCTATAAATCCTATATGTGTATTTATTTTATATCAAACATCGGTATGAATCGGATTCAATGTTAAATCTCATATTTGTAAAGAGAAATTTAGATTTGGAAGAATTTGGGGAAGCCAATCCAAATCTTTCCAAAAAATCCATCCAAACAAGCCCTTAAGGGCCAGCCACCATTATTTCTCCGCTCGAACTACGGTTAGTATCCGAGTTGGTGGGAGTAGTCGGCATAAACCTGAACACCCTATAGCAAAAAAAAAAAAATTACAAGCCTTTAATTTACACAATTATGTCAATGACCCTTTCGCCGATGTTCCCACGCAAGTAGCCAACTTCAAAATGACTGGCAACTGCTTTGGCACTCAAGCAGCAAAGACTACACCAACGCTGGTTGTGTCCTACGTAGGATGTCTTCATTCACCAATAAATCCATCCATTACCGACGGCGTGCCGAATTAGACTGATGCTGGGGTTTGCTATCATTCCGTATTCGATCAGCATACATGGGCAGGCGAATAATCTCATGATTCTCAGTCAACAAGATGTCCTCTGTGATATTGTCTCTTATACTTCGCATAACCTGTTTTTAATTCAGCAAGCACCATCGTTTAGTCCAATAAAGGGCTAAATGGTTAAAAAAAAAAACTAAAATAAATGATGATTGAGAACAGTATAAACCTTCTTATACGTGTTGAAGTCATTAGGGGTTCCTTTATCTGTCCTGATCCGCATACAGATCCATACCTGTTCCTCGGAATCCCAAGAACACTCAATAATTTTCCCAGAGTATGTTGATGGATCAGAATCATCTGCCACATTTGCAAAAATTAAATGAAGGGAATGCATGATAAACAATAATTATAAAGACAGAATCAAATAAGAAACACAGTAATCATAATATGGTGGATGCTACATGACAAACCGGTGCAGAAAAAGTTTTGAAAAAAAAAAAAACCAGTTGCAAGGTTTTAAAAACAGAGCCAAAGAAATCTATCTCCGACGTACCTCACACAAACTCACATCCAGCTAAATCACGTGTTAACTGCAAATGTAGCAATTGAAAATCTGGAAGTCTGATTGGCCAAAAAGTTGTAGATAAATTTCTACCAAAAGCATGCATGGAGTGAAGCCAGGAATAACATGATCAATTTTTAACTAAAAGCCATGATGAAGCAAGATTCTGAATTAATGCTTGTAATGTCTTCAAGATAAGTGAGAGAGCACCTTGCACCTAAGCTTCCAGCCAAAAAATAAATTCTCAAACAATATAAAATGGAAAGTTGAATAATGACAACAGGAGGTTTTAATAGAAATAAAACAACTAATCAATTTTTGCCAAATTGATTTAAGAATCACGAATTTTCAACTAAATGAATCCACCTAGTAATTCCAGAAGAATCAGAGACAAGGCAGCTGGGGCAAAGTCCGGGTTTCTTCCCCTACAATGGACTTGGTGTTCAGCTTAGACCTTGAAAGATTATAGGGCTCGATTTTTAAATGTAGTTAGGACCTGGGCTTTAGGGCTCGAAAAAGGGGCTGAATTGGCTTGATTTCACAAGGTGTTTGGTTGCAGAATTTTGAAGGACAGGGTGAAGTGTGAATGGAAAGGCCAAAGGCCAGGGTAAATGCATGAGTTATTAGGGTTTAATAGACAGGTCTTCTTAGGTGTGTTGGGGCTAGGCTTGAACCTATAATGATGGGGAAGGTTTAGATTTTGTGGAATCAGGATTTAGGGTAGAAAAGTTATGGCCTCCAGATCGGATAGTAGGCAGAAAATTATACAGAAAACAAAAACAGAAAGATATTCTAAGAATTTCATCTATGATAACCCCTCAAGGTAAGGTAGCATAAAGCATTAGCAAAAGCTTCAAAAACAAGTTACCAAACTGAATACTCCTAATACTACTAGAAAAATGACACGCTAATTGGGAAATTGATTAGACTCTGGCCTCTAATAGGCACATCTAGAACCCCAAATAAAACCCATATAATTTGAGCCATCCAATTACCCATGGTCTATGAACACAATCATGTACAGCAATTATGATAAAGACTAGAATACCCTTACTAATAAAATACCAAGTCAATATAAACACAATAATTCGCCAGCTATCGTAACTACCAAAAAATACAACATAAATTTGAATCTAAACTTCATGACACATTGCTTCAAGACATCATACATGCCAAATTCCATAATTGCCCTGCCTATTGCAGATATTCCGCATCATAGAAGAACCACAAGTCTTTGTTGTTGCCTTTGTAGGATTTTTATGTTTGTTGGCTTTTGGTTTGGACTAGGAAGTGATCAATGCTTTATCATATCATCTGTTCCTCCTTACATTTTACTACATAAACCTCAAAACTGGAACTTTTTTTTGAAATGGGAGACAACTTGCTGCAAGATCTCTGAACGGAGTTCCTAGCAAAAATTACTGATCATTGTTGTGAGTACTTGTATACTTCACTGGTCAAATTCAAGATTTTCTAACAGTAACTATAACGCAGAAAAGTGAATTATATATATTTGAGGCAAAAAGGAAAATATATATGATAATGAAAAGAAATCCACTAACCAGGGAATCCAACCCTATTTCCTTCCATCAGCTTCTTCTTCCCTCTTTCATAAAGAAAAAGTAGCTGTTGACTCTCGCTTATCTGTCAACCCAGTAGGATAATTTTATTGAAATTTGTGGCTGATAGGAGGAGGATGGAAAAATGATGCCCAAAGTAGCTAAAAAGCAATAACAAAGTTGATACTACAACCTCAAACAGAAAATCAACAGAGTTCATTTCTGGATATTTCCACTTCAAGAGGCCTTCATGGGTTCGAGGAATATAAGGATCATCCCAACCCTGGCATACAAAGACCATCAGCCACCAGAAGTGTACTGATTAACAAACTAAGAACTCCAATAATCTAGAACACAGTAATCTTTTCGTATGGCCGCTGCAGAGAGCAAGTTGAAGACAGATCCAAAGGAATTAGATATATTGCATGACAATATATGAAAACCACCACAAAACAATATCACAAACAAGCTAAGCAATTCACAGTGATATTATTTATCTTGCACCATCAGTAGGCAAAGCTATGTATAAGTTAGTGGCATCAACGGGCCCCTGCAGCACAAAAAGAAGCATACATAGTCTATTAGGAATTCTTGGGTGAAGTTGCTTATGTGACCACCCCAACAGCCACTGGAATGATTGAAGAAATGTAAAAGAATGGGTCCCTAGGGTCAAACACATCAATAGCCACCATTTAAACATACAAACTTATGCAAGATCAAATCCGTACACAAACAGTGTCCATCGTGCTTGTTCTCGGTCAGTGAGTCAAGAATGAGAGCTCTTGATAAGAGAATGGATTTCAAGTTGGACATGTGGTGTGTTTTGTCACTAGCTTACTTTTCTTCAATTAAATGTTAAGATAAAAACACTAATGTTTAAATGTTTGAGCATTAAGGTATGGAAACTCATTGAGGCAATTGTAAGGGTGTATGTATGAACGTACTAGGACTATATTATTCTATTAATGATTTGAAAAAGTTAAGTGCGATTGATTTTTAATAGAATTTATAGAACTTTAACACTTTTGAAAAAATTCCCTGGCGTTCTAAGTGCACCAAATAAATAGGCTCTGATGGCCAAATAACTAAATTTCCAGGGAATAATTGATGTAAAGACCCATAAATTAGAGTCATTAGGAAATTATAAAAAATTCACAACATGTCATTATTTGTGTTTGTAATCCTTGAGCACCTGAAAAATAAGGCCATCTGCAGCATGTGAAAGCCTGGGAATGAATTCACGCAAAAGTTTGGTAACTGTAGAGAGCAACCAAAAATCCTTCCTCCTCACCTGATCAACGTTGGCAAGCCAGTAACCAGTTCCATCAGGCTAACAAGGGACAAAAGGCTGGAAATTCAATAAATTAGTGGTCAACTATCTCATTCTTAACACATACCCTGAATGGTTCCAAATCGTATCTGTAATAAGGATCTCTACACTGGTATGAATTTTGTCGTTCATAATTCCGAGGTTCAATCACTTCTTTCTCAAGCATTTTCCATCGTTCATAAAAGGGCCGCTACGGACATAAATCAAACCTTAAGATTAAGAGATGAAACATCCAGGATAGAACCAGTAAAACACAAAAATATATTACTTGTGATGGGGAAGAAGTTACAATTATAAATATTGGATGAATCTAAATTTTCAAAAGATGTGCAAAACTATAAAATCATACTTGTTTAAAGACCGTAAACAAATTTACCAAACAGTTGAAGCAGATATATTATCTGCAGGGTTTTATCCATCACTTCCAGGGTACCCGTTTAAAAGAAAAAAAAATTCTTATACTGAGCTTAATATCAGTTAATCAACAGTTTTCTGCACATCACCTGACATTCTCTGACGTTCAAAATTTGAAAAACGCAAAGATTGCTCTAAATGACATCAAAAGTATGTCCCAGTTCAATCTTCGAGTAATTTTTTACCAATTGCAATGCAGATAGAAAGCTTACTCTTTCCTTTTGACTGCATCGCGTGGACAAAGAAAAGACAGATACTAAATTTACCAAATAATGCACAACATAGGCTGTGTATATAACTACATAACTATACACTCCTGTCCTACAACTTGCTTGATTTCATCTCTTCCTGATAAACCATGGCACATCTCAGTCTTAACTCTACATAGACCTTTTCTTATATATAATATCTTTGATCGTAAGTTGAAACAAGAACATCGAAGAATGTGCTACTAAACAAATATCTTAATGAATTTTTACATGAATTTGGCATTTTTTCCATGAACCGTGCTACATACAGCAAAGTTTGAACAATCTCATGTATAAATAACGCTTCCAAAGATGGTCGAGTACAGGAACAACTATATGTAGAAGCCCCATGACATTCGATCGGTATTGCAGTGAGTAAACTACTCATTTCTGAGTCCAAAATATTAAAAACTTTTTACTGTTGATCCCTCTATGTTGGCCAATTCCCCCACCACCCACTTAGGAAAAGAAAATTAAATGAAAACTGAAAGAACAGAAAGGAGACAAAGAAAACTAAAAAGTAGCCACTATAAGATAGATTACAGTGATAACCGTGGGTCTTCCTATCATCCCAGTCTTCCTAGTCAATTCTCAGCAATGCTTCAATTTCATTTGATCAGAAAATGCTACAATAAAGGCATGCAAGAACAAGAATTATGACCAAGAAATAATAGGGTTGTAAGTCCGTATACCATTATGATTACAAAAATGCACCAACAAATAAAGCCAGGAGCATGCCTTGACATATGGTCAGTTAATTGCTGGAGGATGCAGAAAAATCGTCTGACAAGGGAACATAGTATACCAGTCAATAAATTTTTAATATACCTTTTCTCCCTCCAAAAACACAGATAGTATATATTAAGATGTATGTGTCCCAATCATTCCAAGCATGGATAACTACTCTTTATGTCATGCCAATGGCACGAAACCATGTGCACTTAGACAAGCATTGACAAATCAAGGGCATGTATAGCAAGTGCCAGCATTGAGTACTATGAACACACTTACCTCTACGAGAGGGACTTGATTAATTACAATCAGATCATATATGAGGTATCTTCTTTCTTGCTTATGCGAGTCTGGCATGGTATCAATTATCATCTCCCCATCAAGTAATGTAAAGTGATGAGTCTTCTCAGAAAAGCCCTTACAAAGAGAAAAATATAGTAACCATGTCAGATTTGTGATCATCAGCAGATGTATTGTTAGACTATGGGAACAAAAAACCCTCCTGAAAGCACAGCAACATGCATACTTCATTGGTGCGTCTGCAAGGAAACCTCATCTGGACCCTTCGGAAAGTGAAATGCCTGTCAATCAAGTAGCACCCGTCCATAGTAATTAGCATCATATATCGTGTACCATCTTCTTTCCATGTGGCATAATAGTATCGCTGCCTTAGCAATTGTAGATTGTCCCTGCACATCACACAAATTGAAGGAACTGTTACAGTTAAAGAAATAGAAAACAAACATTCAAGGAAAGGACTGAATAGAAAAGATAACTTGTAACATCCATGATACTATTCTTTTTTATCAAAAAAACATAAAATTTGATGATGTCAATAAAGAAACTATCAAGTAGCAGCAAAGTCCTCCAGAAGAAAAGGTTGAGGGAGGTGATAAAATTCATTTGAAAAGTCGGGATGAGCTGCATTCAAGAATGAAGTGCAGAAATTGGCCAAGAGAGGTAGCTCAGGATGAGCTCCACTATCTTAGTTTCTCTTCCCATCACAATTTTTTAGAGCCAGCCTTACTTTTCCATAGGGATCGGGAACTTCAAAACACAAAATTGCTAGGTGAAGCAACTATAAATAAACACGGCTTTAACATGCACGTCACATGGAACATTAGATTCATGCTATGTCAGGCACTTCGAAGAGGTGACAAGGGATAGATTGAGACAACACTTAAATCATGCTAAACACAGGTCTACCAATGGTTAAAGCATTGGCCCTCATAACAGCTGGGGCTTTAAAAACGTATTTGGACACCTCTTGCCTTCCAAGTTCTAAATTTTGTGTAGATAGTCTAGCTGTAGTTGCTTCTCCCAGGAAATACGTAAAATATATGAAGCAAAACATTTGGTGATATTGTATTCCAGCTGTTCCATGTGCAGATTCAGTAGGTGACATTCAAACCACAAAATAAAGATGGAGCGAATTAAACCTGTTAAGCGAAACTGGGTGTGACCCTGGAAATTGGGAGTTCCCTCTTGCCTGGACCAAAAATAACATTATACTGTGAATGACAAGAGATAAACACAATACCACAAGAGCACCTATATTTCATCAGCAGTAAGATTTAATATTATCACTTTGATATAAATTAATTTGAACTAGATTTCACAATACCGTGAAATTATTATAGGACACTCAGATTTATGTAACTTCAGGTCTAATATAGTGTGAACAAGCCGAATGCCATAATGAATGAGTAACAAAACAAAATATGATACAATAAGTAGATGACATCTAATGGGTCCTTTGTGTACTGAATTGTGACAATAAGAAATGAGAAGTGAGATACATCTTGGGCAATAAGAACTACTAACATAACTACAGGATAATCTATACTACTAATAAAAGTATCTTAACATGAAAAATTTTTGATTCACTATTTTACCTTTATAAAAAATTGTAACAGCTAACATGTGCTTTTGTATTTAAATATGCAAATTACTACTCTTAACATATCATGCAAATCTCTCTATCTTTACAAAACTTTTGAATGGTCATGTTATACTTAACATGATATATAAAAACAACATTATTCTTTTTTTCTCAAAAACCTAATATTAATGCATGTTGACAATATCATCTCCAATGCCCAAAAATAGATATATTTCTCTTATCTCTTCATTCACAACAATACGATATTGTAAAAAGTTACTAATGCACAAAGTAAAAACAAGAAAGACAAAAAGAAAAAAAAAATTGAGAAAAGAAAAATCTATAAACCTTACTATTTGATATGTCGAATGAAAGAATCACAGAAAATGAGTCAATTAAATGTTTATAGTTATAAAGAGAATACAAACAATTTAATAATGATAAATATGAGATACTTTCTAATGTAGCTACATAATTAGATTTTTTTATGTATTTTATCAAATGTTTCAACAAAAATTTTCAAGTGCAACGCACGTCGTGTATGGCTAGTATATAGAAATGGAACTTAACAAAATGTGTGAGGCTGCAGTTGCAAACATCAAACTGTGAGGTCTGATTATAATAGAAACTAATGGACAAATAAAAACAGTAATTCTTTATATCTGGAATGCCTAGATGGAATAGATGTAGTTAAAAGCAAACCACAATAGTTGAGAGATGCCTTGGAAGTTCCTACCCCAACACCTAACTTCAATGATTGATAGCAGAATTGCCGAAAAGCATCTTGCTGACATGAAGGTATACCATTGCCCAGAATGTCATCATTTGTCAATACTATGTCTTTCTAATGATTCTCTTGTAGAAATTAGAGACATTGAATAACTAGGGTCAAATAAACACACGCTAATTGCAGAATACTTAATTGGACAAATTTAAAAGAAACCAACCATAATCCTGGTGGTGTTGGCTTAGTGGCAATTTTAGGGTTTAAAATTTGATTTTAATTGAAGTCTAGTATTTTGGACCAAGGTGCCACAAAGGCGCGAAGAGGGCCACATTATAATGTAAAAGATTTTGAGTCTTGGATTTGACTGAGGACATGGATTAGAGGCAACAAGGTAGAGTAGAAAGATCAACATACCCAACCCCAAGTAGTTCGCATTTTCGCTACTTGAAATGAAACGAGCATAAGTCATCATCCCCGTTGCATCTTTGCCTTATATTTTAGTAAGCATCTTCTCTTATTTGTCCATATCCATGTTCTTGTGCTCATGCTACAAGGTTGTATCCTATGTTGCTGATTCTGGTATCAGCACTACCTACGACAATTATAACCTATTTATACATTCAGGGATATAGATTTCAACAAATCACAGAATACCATTGAATTTCTCCCAAAGTGTGTATCCTATGTTGCTGATTCTGGTATCTAAGACAATTAGCACCTATTTATCCATTCAGGGATATAGATTTCAATAAATCACAGACTACCATTAAATTCTCCCTGCCACTCTAAGTCTTACGTGAACTCTAATTATCCTTATAAATCCTCAAAAGAATCACATACTGCTGTCAGGTGCTGCACTCCCCACATCCCCTAAGAGTCTAAGACTGAATAAGTATGAGAACCATCGGTGTTAGCATCTACTGTTGTACTTGTTATTATTGTATGCATACCCGTTTTATTGCAGCTAATACGCCTCATATCAGAGAAATCTCAGGTATGGGCTTCAGGCATTGCTTAAGTGAGAGAGGGATGGAGATTGTAGCATGTTGGGTAAGATCAAGATCCTTGGACTATCGAAGTTGTGGTCACTTCAGAAGAAACATTTTGGACAATTTTGTGGCTTTGAAGAAAAAAAAAAGTTTACATGGCTTCCTCTATCTGCTGACCAGACAAGCAGTCTGATTTCTCAGCTGAAAAGGAAGCATCCACTATGATGCCTCAAAAGGGTTCTTGGAACCTACCAGGGTTTCTTGGAATCAGCGTTGATAGTGTATGTTCTACCTTCTTCATGATTCCTCAACCTTCCTCTCTGTGTAGTTTCATTTCCATAATACATTTTTCTTATCCAAAAAAACACAAAACAAACTGGTTTGACCCTGCGGCAAAGAATATCAAATGACACAGTGAAAGAAAACTTTTGAAATCCCTCCATACATGCAAAGGAGCAGCAGAACCTCCATCATCATGGTCATCCGGTATTGCATCACCATTCAGATCAAGTTCGGATGATCTTTTCCAGTCGGGTATTGCAGGGCAAATAACTCCATCAGGCTTCTTTTCATGATAAAAGGTGTATAAAGCATCAATGTAATCTGGTTTGTATATGCCTGGTGGGCGTGCTTCAGCAAAAAATTTATTGCCTGCACTATAGGCAAGCCAGATGATCCCCAAAAATTTGGGTTCTTTTGACTGAATGAACAACAAAGTTGAAACAGCATGCAGAAAAAACTGACCTGAGTGACAGATACTGATAGTGTACGCATCAGATAATGAACAATCATATAGCCAGTGCGGTTATGTCCATGTGTGCAATGCACAAGAATATAATTTTTTGTGTGCCTCTGTTGGGCAACAAATTGTAAAACCTGATAGAATGCAATTATTTATCAACTATCATTAGCAATTCCCTTAAAATAGCACATTGAAGGCATACCACTTCCTTGAAAAAGTATGCTTCCCATGGATCAACAAATAGAACAATGGAAAGTCACATCATTGTTATAAAGAAAAAAAATATAGGACAAGTATTAACAAGGTACGCAACAAATAAACATAGTGCATATGTCACTACATAAAAACAGAGCATTGCTGTAACTTGATTCCTTAATATGCCACACTGCCGGAGAATGAAGAACTCAAATTGTGGTGCAACTAATTGGCTATTGTAGATACAAGGAAACATTGCCCTAAGGACTTATTTATGTACCTTGTCATGTAACACTGGAACATTATTTCCTCTATACAACTACTGCCTCAAAAGAAACTTAGCTTCTAGTTTTATCTAAATACACAGAATACAGTAAGATGGAAGCCAGTAGAATCTAGATCTATTATGCTGAAGTACCATTTAGGGCCACTGGATCATTTTGGATTCTCTAAGAATGCGGTAGAGAACATCTATCTAATAAGATGGCTAGGTTTTTGAACTGAGAGCATATTTTTCCCCCCAAATTTCACAAACCCACAACACACACTCCAATACACGCATAGTATCATAGCTCGGTGTACAATGACTTAGTCACGAGGTATCACTAATACATCTATACTACTTATAAATGTCAGCATATGTGAAAAATATTTGATTTTTGATTTTATCCCTATTTATTACTATAAAGTCAATTACCCCCACATGTTCTTACTTCTTATTAATATCATTCTTTTTCCTTCCATGTCATATTAGCTTACAAATTTCATTTGAACCAAAATTCTCCTTATCAGATAGGATTAGGTTTCTAACTGTTTACTTAATCTGATTAGATTCTACAGTCAAATATATTTCATACTTGATTTTTGGGTATTAAACAATATAATAATATGAATACAAATAATAGTATTTCAATCTAATCAATCTCTTTGTTAATAAAATATAATAAAACTATAATATAGCTAGATATGTAAATACTCAATAATGACAATTTTTAAGTTCCACTATAAACAACAAAAAGAAATTTTCAAAGGGGTTGAAGAGATACCTAAATATGACAGATTAGGTTCTCCAAGAGGGATAGAATAGATCAATAATTAAATTTAGCAAATAAAAATTAATTATTTGACATCTAGTTTATTGTTCAATTTAATTACAAGTATAAGTTAATATTTTATAAAAAAAATCACTATTTAAATATGTCCACGTGCAATGTACATTGTGCATTGCTAGTTTTATAAAATGCATTGAGGAAAAATGGAAGTGCCAAAGAAGAAATTTACCTCATAAACAAATTGATTTACAGACCCATTATCAGGTACTGAATCACGCCCCCTGCAAAATATCTGAATCACAAAAGCATATTTTAAAGGTTGGGACCCCAATTATCACAGTCCAACAGAATAGCTACCAACAAGATTTTATATCATAATCAACTACCCACCTTAACATGCTTTATATCTTCTTTCCCCATATCTGAGATAGAATAGTAACGAGTAGTGTTCGTAAGATCGATCACTAAGCCAAGCTGGAAATTCAGTAAACAAAATTTATCAACATGCCGATACTGGAACACCTTTTTTCAATAAGTAATACAGGAATAATATACTAAAAGAGGCCAAGATGTTGCAGCTTTACAATACCACAGACCTACCTTTTTCAATAAGTAATACAAGAATAATATACTAAAAGAGGCAAGACGTTGCAGCTTTATAATACCACAGAGCCATGTCATACCTTTTTCTAAAGAAAGTAAATTGTAATACAACCGACCCGTGATACTGAAGCTTTCAGATTCATTGATTCATCTGGGATACTAAATACGGTTTGGTAGGAATTTCAATCACATTTTTTGCTTTAGGATACTTGGTGAACAGAAGTTGCACAACTGCAGGAGCTAGACTTTAGAAATTGTCTTTTTCTAGAAAAGTGAAAAAACTATTAAACAGCACCAAAGTGGAGGCATACCTCATGTGCACACAGGGTACATAATGGGACCAGCCACAAGAAATTTACAATTACGCTCCTACTATAACAACTCACAGTGTTCAATGTGCTCTTCATTACCAAGAGAAAGTTTTTATTTCTCATATTGTTAAAGATACACTTGACTTTTCAAAAGAGAAACCCAGAATAAGAAAGAAAATAAGGTTTGAGTTCAACATACTCACCTTTCTTCCTAAAACTTTCTGTTGATGAATCGCTTGCCTGAATGAGTATCTTCTACCAGGAACAACACAGTCATTGAAGAATTCATCAAGTGGAACTTTTGAAGGAATAATGCAACCTATTTCCTGACCAAATGCTGGACAATCCAACCAACCTGCAATAAAAGGGATTACAAGTTTGGATAAATGACAAGAGGAAATGGATGATGAATATTATATTAAATAAACAAAAATCACTTTTAATCTAAGCACTGAGACAAAAAATGTCCAAAATCAAACATAAAGAGTGATGCCAAAAAATTAGAACAATTGAAAGGACATAACAAGTCATTGCCTGCAACACTGAAAAAATCAACAAGGAGGGAGGGAGGAACAGAAAAGGGAAGAGAGATCTCTTACTTCCCCCAAACATACAGGGTCCATTTAATCAAACCAAATTAAGGACTCAAATTTTGTAATATTGTATTATTATTCCAAAATAATATTAAGTTCAATAGCTAACCAAGTGATCTGATTAGTGTCAGGAGAATATATTCCTATTTTGGTAAATAGAATGATTTAGAGATTGCGTCTCTTTTGTAATAATTGTTTATTAGATATAATATTAATAGGTCTAAAGTCAGGCTAACAAATTCAAAAAACTACAAGAAAATTTTCAAAATCGTTTTTTATTGTGTATAGCATCAACCATTAGTCATTTTTGATTACTTCGCACACGATACTTGCAGAAATTAGCGCCATTCACCAGTGTTCATATAATAGTAATTTTAAAGGACCTACCAAAAGACAATAATAACAATAATGATGATCATGATGTTGTAAAATGAAAATATCTTCCAATACCAAACAAATCAGTGTATAAGCCCAAAATTACCAGGAGGAAGTCGATCATGAGAACTTAGTTTTTTTGTTCGAAACATCTCATCGTGCAAAGTTGTTCTCCCATCCTCGCACCCTCTTCGCAGTCGCTGACGTCTTTCCTCACTCTTCTAATGCAAGAAGCATAAAAATCAACAATCTAGCGAGCAGATCCAAACATAAAGGTTTTCAGTTCAAGAATGCAGATGCAGAAGAAGAAAATGTTCCTTATATCTCCACAAAACATATAAATAGATTAGAAATTTCTATGAAGAGGAGATTTCAATTAAGAGAATGCATAAACAAAGTGCATCCCACTCCGCCACTACTCAACAAAGCCTTAATACAAACAATTCAGGGTCGGCTACATGAATCTTGTTTCTTCTTTGTGTACTGGCGGGCCATATTTTCCATTAGACCGAGGTTATAATATTATTTTTTTAATATTTTGTTCGAAGTTATTTTACACCTACTTGTACCTCTCGCATTAACACCGATATGTATCAAATCATTCTTCTTTACTGGTGCATTACTAGGTTTTCTATAAACATATCCAAACTAGCTAAGTCGTTTTTCTCTTAATTTATCTCCTATTAATGTTATTTCTACGATTTCACAAATATACTCATTTTTAATTCGATTTTTTCTCGTTTTATCATATATCCATTTTAACATCCTCATTTCTGCAACACTTAATTTTTTAGCGTTGTTGTTTCTTCATTGCCCAACGTTCTATACCATAAAGAAGTGTTGGTCTAGTTGTTGTCTTATAAAACTTACTTTTCAACCTTAGTGGTATACGTTGATCACATATTACACCAGTTATATTCTTCCACTTAGTCCATTATGTTTTACTTTTATGATTGACGTCATCTCCAAAAGCAAAAAAAAAAAAAAAATTTGTGATTTTAGTTTTTTTTTTGGGGAGGGGGGGGGCATGTGTCCCCATATCCCCTCCGGAGAACAAAAAAAACAAACACATACAAAAGACAAGGGGATGGAGAAATATATGAAGAAAGAATCTTTAGTCAAAAATATTTTGCACTAAAATTTAAAAGGAATAAATATAATATAATTAAAGTCAGCCCACTAGCCCTAGCACCAACATCCTTTTGCCATGTCTTGGACCTGCACCTTCCATAGAAAAAATAAAATATGGAAATCAAACAACCAGGCAAAAATCAATAAAAAGTAGCCTTTGGAAGAGGCCACAATATCTTTGTTTCTCAACACATGCACCTTTCTATATATAAAGACTTGTAACCCACAATGACAAACACACCAAAACCATGAAAATGCACTAGACCTTAGTTGTTAGTATCATACGATATGCAATACATATCGTACGATATGTTACACTACACAAAGAAAACGGTATGAATTGCTAAAGTGTATTGGATTTGCACTGTATCGCACGACACACCATATTGTTACGATCGATACGAAACCTATCTTACGAGACGTACGATATGCACAACAGCTGAAATTTCTTTCTTTCTTTTGTTTGTTTTCAGGGTTTTTGAATCTAAAACGATGTTATTTCACTTAGAATTAAAAAAATTACGCCCTAGATAGTGAAGAATTAAAAAAATTACTCCCTAGATAGTGAAAATACATCGTTTTATTGTCCAGGGCTATATCTGGATGTTCTTCCTTTGTACATTACAATACAATACACCTACAAATTTTATCTAGTCCCTTTACACAATGTAACATCCTTGTAAAATTCATTTGGTCCCTGTGTACACTATAACACACCAGGAAGTTGTTCAATCATAACTAAACAAATTTATGTCATTGTTATTCAATCAGTGAAAAACTTTTATGCGCTATTGTCAAGAAATTTTTATATTAATGCATTATTGGAAACTGTGATAGGTAATGGGACACCAAATATTAATGAAATGAAATGTCATTATTAATATATATATATATATATATATATATATTTAAAATTGTGTGTGTCTTACGATTCGTTATAATTAGGGGTGACAATTTCTAATACAACATGAAAATATGACTCAAACTCGACATGAAATTAGCGGGTTGGGGTTGGTTATTTCTCAACACGAACCCGTAAATGACACGACCCGTTAATATAAATATTAAATGGATTAGATTAGTGTCAAACATGAACAACACGAAATGGATACGATTAACATGTTTAAATGATATTATAGAAATAAAATGCTAATTATTTGTTATTATTTTTATTATTTATTTGACATAATTATTGTACAAAAAATACATTTTTACTCATTATTATTGTTATGTTTATTTAGTTAATTTTTAATTTATTAAAGAAGTATGAGCATGGATTCAATTAATTGATAATAGAATCTTAAACTTAAATCTTAGCGACAAGTTCTTTATTCAAAGTTTATATGGGTCAATACGAACCTGACATGAAAATAAATAGATCAATCAAATGACACGATTAGTTAAATAGATCGGATTAGCGTTGACTAGTACTTAACACAAATATGAAATGACACGGCACGAACTCAACATGACGCAATTGCCACCCTTAGATATAGTACACAATACATTATTTTTGTAAAATGATACACGTTCCGATATGCGTTTTAACACCTAGCACCAGACCACAAAAAAATTTCCAAATCAAAGCTGCTCTAGCTCGCATAGATGATCTGACCATCTGGTCAAAAACAAAACCCAGTAGAAGAGGCAATGGTATATTTGTTTCTCAACTTCTGCTCCATTTATAGTTGCACAAAAACTCGTAACCTACAAACAAAACTATGCACAAATACACACCAAAAATATAAAAAATGCACTAGAAGATAAGGTATCTTTCAAGTTGAAGTTTTTTTATCTCACACATGGTCTGAGCATCCATTACTTATGTCAAAGCCAAGAATCAAGAGTGATTATGCATTATTACTTGCATTCTGCTGGACTAGAAACAAGCATGGCCTTTTGCAATAATCAAAAAATGATATTAGCACACAAAATCATTCTTCCTATTACAAAAACACCAATACTTGCACAGTATATTGTTTATCTCCCTTTCCTAATAATATCGAACCCATTATTCATACCTCAAGCTTAGATCCACTACTTATATTACTTTAACACAAACTATCTAACGTGATACATATCATATGATACGTCACAATACACAAGAAAAACAAGACGAATTGTGTCTCTGTATCGTTTTTTTTATCATATTGTACGATACACATAAAATATGCATCTATGATACATAATTTTTTTTGGTTTTTGGAGCAGAAACGACGTCGTTTCAACCAGTATCTTATTTTTTAATCCCTCGCTAATGAAGCAACGTTGTTTTAATAGCTAGGGTTTAAAAAAATAAAAATAAAGGTGGCCTTCTTCTCTAATCAACGAAGACTAAAAACTGTCCACCGAAGAGTCGAAGACACCAAAGAAGAACGGCCTCAGTCTTCTTCATTGCAATGGAATATCGGAAAAAAATTCTTCTTCTCTGGTCTATCGTTCTTCATTGCAAAAAAGTCTTCAGTCTTCTTCTTGATCCTCTAGATCTGTGAAGAGTTCGACTGAAGGTTTAGGCCTTTTCCCTAGCTGAAACCCTAGGCCTTTTTTCTTCATCTTCTTCTTCCTCTTGACCAAACAAAGCACAGCTCTTCCTCTTTCTTTATATTTTGGTATTAATGAACCACGATACAATATACAATACGATACACTATTTTTGAGAAACATAAATCTTCTGATACGTGATTTGACAACTAAGTTTCCTATGGTTACCATTCTTTCTTTTTGAAGGATTGTGGTTGCAGCATTCTCGACTACAATCAAATGATCAAACATGGAAGTAAAGGAAAACAGGAAATACAAATAAACCACAAATCATGTGTGTAGTGAAACTCAAAATCCAATTTATTCATA
Source organism: Ilex paraguariensis (assembly GCA_963454935.2). Lineage (NCBI taxonomy): Eukaryota > Viridiplantae > Streptophyta > Magnoliopsida > Aquifoliales > Aquifoliaceae > Ilex > Ilex paraguariensis. The sequence goes on from CAUOFW020007602.1 coordinate 137,470, forward strand.
AGATGCCAATATGGGCTAGTTGATCAAAGGATCTATTTGAACAATGCGATTTAATAAAGATAATCTTTCTAGCAATGCCCTTTCCGCGCACACAAAAAAAAAAAAAAAAACTCACCATCTAACCAACCCAAAGTAAAAGGATTGATTACACTTTTCACCCTTTCAGTCCTCAATCTTCCAATTATATCAATTAGGTCTGGGCATGGATTTGAAATTTAAAAGTTTGAAGGCCGCATTGGTATGAACAATTGAAACAATCAAAAGATTGAGGACTGAAGTGCACATCAATATAAATTTCAAGGGTCAAAAGTGTAATTAATAAAAAAAAGGTAAGGAAAAATAGGAAAGAGAAGAATAGTAGCATTATAATGCTATGCACATATATGCCAAAAGCATAAGAAAAATGACATTTGTTTCCATAAATCCAGTAATAACTCGTGCTTGAAGACAGGGTACCACAAAAAATCTAAGCGTCAAAAAATCGATCCCAGTGTATCAAATAGAAATTTCTTTCATTCCTTTTATTTAATTACATAATTTAAAATTAATTTCTATCCATTATTTTTTTTAAAAAAATCAATAAAAAATTTCAAAATACATGACCTCAATAAAATACCAACATGTGAATACTGACGTTTATGAACAATGTTCGAAATAAAAATTGTATTGAGCCACAAATTAATTACCCATTATTTTTTATAACAAAATTTTATTAAAATACATGACCTCAAAAAAACATCAACATATGTACATAAGGGTGTTAATCGAGTCGAGCCTTCCAAGTTTGTCTATGCTCAGGCTCGACTCATTCAATTTAAGGATTGCACAAGCTCGGATTGAGCTGGCCTATTGGGCTCAAAATATTGTTCAAGCTCTGCTCAAACCAAATTCGAGCCGTGCTCGAGCCAAAAACAAGTAATTCAAAAAACAATTCAAATCCACAAATTTTAAATACATAATCTACAAAAACGTACACAAATCTGAGCATAAAATACCTTTGAATCAAAACAAAAATATACAAACTTAAATTTATATGTATAGCATACAAACTTAAAATTTTTGCTAATTTTACTACAATAAACTTAAGATCTGTAATAATTTATATGTATATTATGTATAAGTAAGACAAACAAGTCAGCTCACGAATAGCAGCTTCGCTCAGCTTGAATACTAAACGAACCTAAAAATTTGTTCAGATTCAGCTCATTTTATAATATAAGCCCGAGCCATTCGCGAGCCACTCGAATCATTTAACAACCCTATGTGTACACTATCGTATATGAACAATATTTGAAATAAAAATTATATTGAGTCACAAATTAATTAAAAATTAAATTATTCAACTTGTGACAGAAATGAGTGATGTGATAGAAATAGACGAGAAAAATATGTGAGTATAAAATTCAAACGCTTAACTCAATTATTGTATAGATGTTTTAAAAAGAAAATGCATAAAACACCTAAAAGAAGAGTCCAATAAGAAAATGAATGCTCAAAACGTAAAAACATAAAGAGCATCAAATGATAAACAATGAAATACCCGGCGCACAATATCAACTCTAGTCTCCACATGTTCTCTAAGTTCTTCCAAATGCGGCAACAAAGGTCTCTTCATTTTCTTCTGGTTGCAGCGAGGCGTTCAAATCCATTCTAGCTATCATTCAAGATGCACCGAGAACATTTGCCAAACATCCACTACGAAATCTATCATGGTACTATTTTCAATTCCGATAATTATGAATTACCTAAACTGGATAAGAGAGCAAATACAAGTCAAACTTGAGCTCCTGACAATGAAAAATACCGCCAACTACTTTTCATAATCGCTTCCCAAAAAAAAGGAGAGAGAGAGAGAGAGAGAGAGAACCCAAGTAACTTAAGTTCTATCATATATAATGGAAATAGTAACCCTGTGGACGGTGATGACAAACACAACCTTAACTAAAAGTACCACTTCACGAACAAATATCCCTGATTCCTCATTCATGTGACGCAATGATGCTCCATGTCAATACAAAGCAACAAATCAACTTCAATTGTACACACACCGGGTACATGAAGAACTTGTCTAAACCAACCACATAGTCTCATAATGTACTAGCCTTGGTTAAGGCCAACTCTCAATTTCTTATATCAGAATCAGGGCAAACCCTATCATTGAACATCAATCAATCAACATTTGCCAAATGCTCTCCAACGCATTCATTAGGGTGATATTGGCGACGCTGAAAAAAAAAATAGTTATATCACTTAAGCAGGATAAGAGATCCTGTTTGTGGGTATCTTTGTGTATGTGTGCATGAATTCAAGCTCCAATATCGAAAAACCAACACCTTGTTAAAATAAGTATCATTACATGTCTGCATTCAAATGAGAGCTCTAACCCTACCTTCAGACCCCGGCAAACTAAAACGGACAGAAATTCCAATTCGAAATTGCACATGCCCCAGAAACATAAAAGAAGTTAATCAACCAAAAACATCTCTTAGCCTCAGTTAACTAGAAACCACTGATTTCTAAGTATCAAGATCAATGAAAAACGAAAACTAATTGCATAGTCAGAATCAATTAAAGAACTAATATTCGCTATTTCAATTTGACACCTTTACGTACATTTTCTCATCAGCAATACGCAATAGCAGAAAGTAAGACAGTAAACCATCAGTTTTCACACATGAATTCAGGTTTTCGTGATCCAAAAACAGCCGAAAACAATTGGCATTACCAAAAAAAAGCTCTAGTGGGAAATGCAAAACCAATAATTCAGTAAATACTCAATCAAGACGAGCTCAAACCTAAACGATGGCAATGTAATCAATGACACCAGAAAACTTCAACCCATTGGCGTGACAAGTTCCCAAAAATATGGGTGAAAGTTCAACCCTAGAGAGATATAACTTCCACTCTTTTGGAGAGACAAAGAGAGCGAGGGAGAGAGAATCGGAGAGAAGAAGTAAAATAAAATAGTAATATTATTTCAACTTAAAATTTTGACCCGTCGACACGTAATAACGTGACTTCAGTAGAATTATTGAATCAACATCGAGTTCTAATATTTGATGAATCCTACAATTAATCCAAAATCATAGTAAATTAGGTCAGTAAATTAAGTTTCAATAGCATTGCTGAACATAAAATAGATTTAAAGTTTAAGGAATCAAAATTTGTGCTTCAATAAATCTATTTTCCAATTTTAAATAGGTTCATTCCTACCGTCATTACTCTCAAAATTATTCACATTGCATGAGTTATCTTTATTTATAATATAAAATAGAACCAACTTCAATAAACATATTTGACGATGTTAAATAAACTCATTCAAAAACCACCAACATGTATCATTCTCTAAAATTATTCATATTATATCATTCTTTCAAACACGAGTCACTCATAATTAAGAATATAATATAACAAACAAAATACTAATTTTCCTTATACTTTTTATTACTCTGTATAATGTTGATGAACCCTAGTCCCATTGTGGGTGTATATCTTTGATTGAATCGAGAATATAATATAACAACATAAAATACCAATTTTTATAATACATTTTATTACTGTATAATGTTAATGAACCCTAGTCTTGTTGTGGATGTATATCTTTGATTGAACTAAGAGAAGATTAATCAAGGTATGTATAAGTTAGTCTAGATGGACTGACTTTGATCGAATCGAGGAAGAGATTAATCGAGGTACATACAAATTAGCCTGGACACCTTTAATCATTAAACCAAAAATAAATAAATAATATATATATATATATATTTATATATTATTTGAATTCAGATAATTTATAATATTAAAAAATTGTTAAGATAGTTTCAGCTTTAAATAAAAAATAAATATGAGTAATTGCACGATTATTTTCAAATAACTGGTATGCTGAGATTTGGATTTGTTTTTCTATCAAATTTATACTGTTTCGTGTTAATATTTATTTGAGTTTTACTTATAATCAAGTTTGTATTGTGTCAAATTTATACTTTTATTGTCACATTTAATTGAGTTTATGATATATTTAATTTACTTCGATCTACTAATATGATGGATTTAATCATTTTTAAGTCTTGGGTTGAACTTAAACAACTACTTTTAATTCGGTTTAAATTCAAACAATATTAAAGGTGAATTTAGATGTTTCGTCGTTTCTATCCCAATAACTACTCAAATTGATCAAGTTGAAATTAAACAGCCAAATTCGAAAGATAATTTACATTAAAGACTCAAATAAAAAGTTTACACAAAATTTGAGAGTGATTATGCATATTGTTCAAATCATGGTCATAATTTACAAGTGATTGTGTGATCATATTCACGAGTCAAAATGATAGATGGTTAGTATGATTCTTTGATTTTACGGAAATGGAAAAAAAAAAAGTTATCACATTTAATAGCACCACCACCTCCACCATCACTGCCAGTAGTACCACCACTATCTTTCCCTGAATCACCACAATGCTCATGGCAGCAAAGTCAAGTGCCAAGTGCCAACCAACATTGTTGCAGTTTTCGCGACAGCCATAAGGCATTACCATCACCAACAACATTCCCAATTTCACAACTTTTGTTGTCACGGACAATACATCTCATAATTTTTAGTGAGGATATTGCATTTTTTTTTTGATTCAATGGTTAAGATTATCTAGACCACCTTATATGTCCCTCGACTAATCCCCTATCAGGTTCAATCAAAATCAGATCATCCACACCGAGACTAGAGAATTTATAAGAGATGAATACTTCATTATATGACCCCTAAGGAATTTATTAAGATTCAAACTCAGGACATCTGATTTTACAGCTCGTCCCTGTTACGATTTAAACCACTCCTCGGTGTTTGGATATTACGTTTCAATTGCAATTTATTAGTATAAATTCCTGTGGCGAAAGACAAGAAAGCATATAAAGTGCTTACAGAAAAACACAATCTCAATGAGAGCAAACTCATATCTAATGGGAATTTCATAACACGACAACAAACTAAGCAAGATAGTTTTTCCCCCTTTATTATAGAAAAGACCCATAAACTAGTCGGAACCTAATCTCCATTTTGCTCTTCCTGGTATTTGAAAGCATGAAGTTCAGCTTTTCCCAGGAACTCACACTATTTATACAGTGTCCTGTGTCTATCAAAATAAATATAAAGACAACTTCAATCTATCGAAACCTGATCAATTAAACGGAAGAAGAAAAATAAAACAAGGAAGCACTAAAGAAATTCAAAATCGGAAAATTTGAGGTTATAAACAGATATTCCTGCAGATGAAAAACCTCGGACCCTGGAAGGAGATGATGCTGGAAACCAGGAAAAAGAGTGCAAGTTGAAGAAAGTCCCATCTTTGCAGACACTGATGTAATTTCAACAGATTTATCAACCACCATGGTTTAGTTCCCATACTTCCACACCATTGCATCTACAATTTACAAACAAAAAAAAGATTACTGCATGATATTAGAAATGAACTGACGTTGTAAGTGATGAAGAGATTCAAGAAATAATGACCATATGAGATGAATCTACACAGCCAAAAGTAATATGAAGGGCCCTTCAAAATCCTCAAGAATCTGAGTGAATGAAATTCATCCTCCAGTATTCAGTTTGGTTAAGGACAGACATAATTTGAAATCATGCCATATACTATTGGACACTTCGTGCAAGAATTTGGGGCTGTTCCCGTTTACAGAAAGAGAAAAGCATACCTACAAAGAGACAGATATGAGAAGATGTGAACTTACATCAGGCAAAGCTGCGGTTTGCCTCTAAGTTGGTCTCTACTTTCGGATTTTCTGTGATCAAACTTCCATTTGATCCTCCAGAAGATTCAGCGGCTTCAGAAATCTCTGCCTTCAGCTTCTCGTGCTTATCTTTTAATGCCAGGGAACTCATAGCCTCTGCCAGGCTCTGTTTTATTTGCTGCTCCAAAGCCTGGATCTTATTTCTTGATTCCAAGTCAGGTGTTTTTCCTGCCTTTGCTACTTCCATCTTCAAAAGATCAATCTTGGCTTTCAATTCAGACGTACCGATAACATTTTTCATTATGTCATTAATTTCCTCATTAAACTGATCTACCTTTGACTTGACGTCTAAGAATGAAGGTGGGTAGACATGCAAACCTGAAGACTTAAGAACATCAGCGAATTCAAACTCTATGTCTTCCTTTATCTGCACAATTTTCTTCTTCAGATCCTGGTTTAAATCCTGAATTCTGGACATCCCAGAATTTTCGATTTCGGCCTTTAGTGCCTCAATCTTCTGTTTCACATCAGGCCGGTCAATGACCTCTTTGAATCTCTTATTTATTTCCTGCTTCATTGAACCTGCCTTATTGTTTTTCTCTGATACAATCTTGGCTTCAGTTATTTCCTTTAACATGTCAAGCTTATGTTTCAGGCTTGCATAATTAGGAGCTGTGGACAGACTTTGGCTGAACTCATCCATAAGCTTTTCAATCTTGACCTTTACAGATGGATGCATGAGCTGGTCCTTTGAATTCCTGGCTTTTGCAAATTCTTCCTGCAACATTGTAATTTTGTCCTTCAAACCCATAGCTTTAGCAGCGTCAGAAAGTTCATGATCAACCTCTCTTTTCAGTTTCTTTATCATCTTGTTCAGACCCAACTCTGAAGGCTCTCCAGTGGACTCTCTGGCTTTCAAAATCTGCTGTTTCAGTCTCTCAACCTCACCCTCCAACTCCAGGCTTGAAATTTTCCCAGGCTGGAGAATGGGTTCTTCTTTCTTTTTCATGTTAACTTTCTTTTTCGGATCAACTGGAACCCCTTCTTGGAACCCACCAAGTTTTCGAAACTTGAGCATCCGATGCTTTAACAGCTCTTGTGTGTCCATCTTTAAAAGTTCCTATACAAACATACATATGAGTCAGTTTTGATTGAAATTCGTGAATCTGGTAGAAGATTTGAGGGGTGAATAACTCACCTCCATTGTTTCAGTAATTGCATTTTTTATTTGCAATGAGCACCAGTATGGATCAGCATGAGCACCACCAAGCGGCTCCTGAAACAAATCCAAATATTCCCTTAAAACATCATAGAAGATGATAAAACTGTTATGCAATACAAGCGTCTTCATTGAAGCAGAAAAACAAATACCCTTTAAATTTACTTAATTGACAAGCATAAACAAGTATCTTCCCGATCTCATTAGGGATCTAGGGGAGAAAAGGATCTTTAAGAGGGGACATCATGTGATTGGCAAATCCAATAGCTTTTATGGAGTAGACTTCTATAGAAACTAGCAATGCACCATGTGCAAATAATTTTTGTACACAAAAATTAATAAAATCTTAGTAAAACTTACAAAATTTATTGTGACTGAAGAATTATACTAATAAGATACAAATTGAATTTAAAAAACTATATATACAATTATTTTTTATCTTAGAAATGAAAGAAATTAAATTTTTTGATGAAAAAGAAAATACACATATGTAGGTATAATATTATCTTTACAAATAAGATAAATAATATTAAATTGATGGAGTTTTTGAACATTTTATTGAAAATATAATGATGCATTTTTTTTAAGGGTAATATCAAGAAAAAAAAAGTTTTATAGAAACTAATATTTATACATAGAGAATAGATAATTAAAAGATATTATAGATAATTTGAAGATTTAAATACATAAGGATATAATGGTAATTTAGTTATTTAATTGTGAAATGATAAAATAGTCTTTGTAATCCTTTATAAGGGTAAAATAGAGATTCAAAAGTTTTTTATTTTAATATACTTTTTTTAGTAGTATAGATTTTTTAAGGGTAATATCAAGATCAAAAAGTTTTATAGAACTAATATTTATACCTAGAGAATAGATAATTACAATAGATGCTATAGATAATTTGAAGATTTAAATACATAAGGATATGATGGTAATTTAGTTATTTAATTGTGAAATGATAAAGTGGTCTTTGTAATCCTTTATAAGGGTAAAATAGAGATTCAAATATTTTCCATCTTAAGGTCTTTTTATTAGTAGTATAGATAGATAGATAGTATACATATCTAAATAAGCTATATCTCGTATGAGCACATGTCCAACTTTTTGTATGACATTTTCCACTTATTTGGAAGCCACATTACAATTGCAAGGGACCTTTTTTTTCCGGCCCGGGAGGGGGTGGGTGTTCAAGGGGGAGGAGTATATGTCTAAATTGATAGTTAGAGTGGAGAGGAATTTTACAGGGATGATGCCATCTGCAATTTGGAGCTTGCACAACTCTCCAGCAGTTATCTTAAGCTTCTCAGCTGCCTGAAAAGAAAGGCAACTAAATTAGCTCCAGCTGTTAATCTCTTTCTTTATTTGATCCAATTAGTGAATACTAAATATAACCTTTGGAGAGGCTTTGGCACTCTTCCACAAGATTGCAGCACATGCTTCTGGGCTGTACCATGTGAAATGAAATGAAACAAAAGAAAATCAAATCAATAAAATTCTTAAGGAAATATAAGCAACTATAGTCATTTAAATAATATAAGACTCTATGATGGAAACTCAGAAAATTCCTTGGGACATGAAAAGCCAGATGGTATATGGTTAAGTAGAATCATGTCTCACTTAATTACCAAGGTCGATCATTTCTTCCAGTCTACAAAATCCTTGCCATATGGGAGCCTCACAAATAATTTTACTGGTGATATTCATACTCAAAAACGATGTTGGGCCCGTTTTGTAATTAAGAAACTAGCAGATCAAACTTTACAGCCTAGAAAGTGACAATTGCAGATGCTGTTTGCTCACGCCTACATCAACAATATTGATAGGTTTAAGCTCAAATTTGTGTAAGATTATCGATCATTTATAGACACTCTTGCAAGTAAGCATCAAATGTTCAGATGCCAATTCTACATCCACAATTTTGTACTCGAAGTTTCAGGACCAATTCTGCATTCAGCACAGTGAAAAGTGCCCTAAAAAGACTTTTATTATTTGACTCACCACACAATCTGGCATAATATAAAATGTCCAACCAGTCAGTTTAGTGCATATTTTCTAGAAATACTTGTGAATTCGAAAATATACAGTTCAGGACTCATTTATTTGCAAATCTGCACTGCTAACATGTTAACATGTATAGTTTCTAGCCCGAGCTATGTTAATGACTGTACGTAGATGGGGTTGACTACGTTGAGGACAATAGTTTCAATGACGGCGCAGAATGGGAACTCTCATGCCCATTTGTGCAAAAGATCAAATGATGGTAGAACAAAAGCAGTATTCCTTGAAGCTAGACCGCAAAATGAAAAAAAACAAACAAAAGGACCGATCCTTTGCATATCTGGGTCGTGTAAACAACAGTAGCATAAAATTAAACTATGTATTGAATATTATTTTGCCACCAGTAATCTAAACAATTTTTGGAGGTCACGTGTTGCTGTTACTGATTGATCACAGGAGTTCTACAAACATCAGGTCAAGGGCAATTTCCCATTCCAAGTCAGCCATGCAAGGAATATTCTACACCAACAACTGAGGGCTTAGTCATGTGGACTTGCTAGAATATTTCAACTTAATTTACTTTTCATTTTCTAGATTGCAGATATTACGCAGAGAAACACAACGAGAATAAATCCCAAGCTTCATTGGACCTACTAGAATCTTACAAGAAAATAATTTCATTTGCTAATCACCTGGCAACATAGAAGACTGCATTTTCAAGCATCAACAATTTGTTAGCACAACCGATAGCCAGAGCACCACCAGAGCCACCTTCCCCCATAACAAAGGAAATAATTGGTACCTTCAGACCAAACATAGTCCTCAAGTTGTGAGCTATGGCTTCGCCCTGCACACAGGTAGAGCATAAGATTTGGTTAAACATCCAGCCAGCATAAAAAAAGAGTATGCACCGTGGAGACATTTAACTGCATACTTGGCCAAGTTCTTCGGATTTAAGGTCAGCATATGCCCCTGGAGTGTCAATGAAAGTAACAATGGGGAATCCGTGGTGATCTGCATAATACATCATTCGCAGAGCCTTCCGGTAACTGTTAAAAACTGATTTTCATAATTTGTAGTCATAGAGAAAACATTCTTATCCAAAAGCTTAAGCGTAAGGAATAAATCAACTTCCCATCAACCTCCAGAATAATACATGAAAATTGCTACAATGGCAACTTCTAATTCACCTTTTACAACATCTCAGGAAATTAAGGAATTCATCCACCCAAATACATACCCATGAGGTGTAGGCATCCCAAAGTTGCGTTGAATGTTCTCCTTTGTATTTCTACCTTTCTGATGACCCATAAACATGTAGCTTCTGCCATTTATCGTTCCAAGACCAGTGACAATAGCAGGATCATCATAACCTGCTCGATCACCATGAAGCTCTACAAACTGGACATTTGAGAATATAGAATGGTATATCATGAGATTTTTTATCGTAGCATACAAGTAGGTTTAAAATGGAATATATCTTAAATTGGAAATATGAAGCACCAAACCTTCTCAGTAATATTAAAGACATGATCAAGAAAAGTGGGCCTGTTAGGATGCCGGGCAATATTCACGCGTTGTATAGGAGTCAGATGCGTGTAAAGATCTTTAAGAGCCTGAAATCAATATGGTAAAGAAATTAGTAAAACAGACAGATAAATATTATAATGACACCAATTTGTGACAATTAAATCAAGAATTTATAAGATATAAGGTCCTGTGGCATTTTGTGACTATGATATTTTTATTCAAAGCCTTGAGATAGAGGCATAAGCATCCTACAAACAAATGGTAGAGTAAAAGCATTTTTCATACTCATGTACTTCAACTCAGAAATGTGATATGTGAGTAGCACTGACAGCTGGATATTGTGAATAAATAATAACAAAGTTACTTAAGCGTTGAGATCACACATATGGCCACAGGCATCACAAATGGCTAAGTATTGTTTTTTTGAACAAGGGCCAAGTATTGTTCATTATTTACTTTTTCTTCAGTCCTTCCAGATCAACGCACATGCAATGGTGGAATAAAAGATTACATCATTACTCCTTTGGATGAAGTCAACAAAATTCAACATGTTCCATGATACAAGCATATCCAAAAACATACACGCATAGGACAGCAGTAAAGCAAAGATGATAAAAATCTTATGTCCATGAAAATGCATCATCAATATGAGGTGAACAGATCCATCATAAGGCTCTCCTTTTCTTCTTCTAGGAGAATGCAAGAGGCAACTCCCTCTTTTCCATCTCGATTTGCAATATAGTGTGTTAAGAGTATTAGGATAGTATGTGTAAATTGTTAATAGTAAGAGAGTGTATGTGTAATTCTTATTATTGTGAATTAACTATAAATATAAGTGATGTATGAGAGTTAGGTTAAATTTTTAACCTCTCTCTTTCTCTCTAATATTATGTTATGTTATTTCTCTCAATTTAACATGGTATCAAAGCAAAACTAATACAAATATTAACTATTTTGGTTCGTGGTTGTGTGACCATTGTTGCTGTGCCTGGTCGTTCGTTGTGTTGTACTGTTCGTCGTGGTCTAGTCTGGTGGTGGTGATAGTCGACTGGTGTGGTAGACGTTGTGCTGTTCATCGAGTTTTGGTATATGTTTTTGGTGGTCGCTTCTGGTTCTACTTTCGGTGGTTTAGTCGATTGATTATCTAGTTGTTGGTTGTTCATCGCCGTCGACCATTGAAGGGGCATTAGGGTTTGTTGGTAAAAAAGACGACCCACTCGAACTGGGTCGATAGCGGGTTTGGGTAGTAGATCCAAATCCAAATCCAAGCCCAACCCAATCAAGATCCAAGTCAAGAACCTATCCATATTCAGCGGTCCAAATCCATATTCAGTTCAGACCTATATCTAGTAGCCTTAAACCAGACCGGTTCAAGTCCAGTTCAATCCCGGGTCAGTGAGTTTGCACCGATTTAGTCAGTTTTAGACTGGTTCCATCTGTTTTGTCTCCGGTTCAGCGGTCCAGTGAACTTCTTTGGTCCGGTTCAACGATCCAATGGAGTTCTCCAGTCCGATTCAGTCATCCAATAATCTTCTCTTCTTCGGTTTAGTAGTGCAGTAGGTGATTCTTGTCCAGTTCAGTGATCTAGTGATTTTCTTTTTCTATTTGCTGCATTTGTGAAACCCAAACAAGACACTGGATTGGTTACTATTACACGAGAGGAGTATGCTCAGTTTCTGTCCCAGCAACAAATTGTCCCACCTCCCTCCACCGCTACTTTTGTCTATTCAGGTATTTTTTTCACTTATTTATTGTTCTCCACTCGCAGTCCCTAAATCATAGACTCTGGCGCTTCTGATCACATGACTGGTGCATCTGATGTTTTTTTTACTTATCAGTCTACTACTTCCACACATAGTGTTACTCTTGTTAATAGTACTTATTCTAAAATTTCAGGTCTGAGTACTACTCACTTAAGTCCTAATATGTCTCTATCTTCCATATTATTTATTTCTCAGTTTTCTTTTAGTTTACTTTCCATTAGTAAGATTACTCGTTCTTTCAATTGTTCTATAACTTTTTATCCCTCTTATTGTGTCTTTCAGGATCTCAAGACGAAGAGAAAGATTGGTACAGGGCATAAAGCTAGTGGCCTATATTACTTTGATTTTGATTCACCTACTCGGGCTCTACAGACCTCGTTGTCTCCTTTTTAATGATATTGTCGTCTTGAACATCCCTCTCTCCAGAATCTGAAGCACCAAGTTTTCAGTCTTAATTGTGTGTCATCTTTGTCTTGTTAAGCTTGTCAACTTAGTAAGCATCACCGTGTGTCATTTCAGTCTAGAGTCAATAATCGTGTGTCTATTCTATTTGAGTTGGTATATTCTGTTATATGGGGTCCAATAAAAAATATTTTATCTAATAAATATCTTTATTTTGTGTCATTTGTGAATGACTATTCTTGTGTGGCTTAGTTATTTTTTAGGAAAGCTCGGTCTGTATTATTCTATATATTTGAGACCTTTCGTAATAAAATAAAAACTTAGTATAGTTGTCGTATACGTATTTTACGTTCTGATAATGCTCGAGAATATGAATCTAATCATTTTTCAACTTATCTTAGTAAAACTGACATTATTCATCAGACTTCCTGTGCTTACACATCTCCACAAAACAGTGTTGCTAAACACAAGAACCGTCATTTGTTGGAAGGTACCCGTGCCCTATTATTTCAGATGAATATTTCTTAATATTTTTAGAATGATGTTGTTCTTACTACTTGTCACCTTATTAGTTGTATGTCATTCTCTGTGTTAAATGGACAAAATTCATATTCTGTCATTTTTCCTAGTAAGCCCATATTTTTCCTAACTCCTAAGGTTTTGGATGTGTCTGTTATGTTCACAATTTGGGTCCTGGGTTTAATAAACTTGACCCTCAAACTACCAAATGTGTATTTCTTGGTTATTCCCGAACACATAAGGGATATCGTTGCTACAGTCCTTCTCTGCGCCGATACTTTATTAGTGCTGATGTCACATTTAAGGAATCTGTTTTATATTTTTCAGCACCTTCTCAGCCTTTGAATCTAGACTTTGAGTCATCTCTTGTACCACCATCTCTTTCCTCATTTTCAGATATTTCGTTGCCCACTATGTTAACATCTATTTTACCTCTTCGTGTATACTCTCGTCATCCTTGACCATCGACTGAGGTGCCTGTACCATCTTCCTTGTCGTCTTCTAATCTTGGTCCATCAAGTAATTTAAACTCTTTATCTATTGCTCTTCAAAAATGTATTCATTTGTGTATTACTAATCATCCCATTGCTCATTTTGTTTCATATGATGTCTTGTCTCCTGTCTTCTCTTATTTTACCTCTCAATTATCTACTATATCTATTCCTAAGCATTTACAGGATGTATTATCTAATCCGAATTGGAGAAAAGCTATGGAAGATGAGATGGATGTCTTATATCATAATGGGACTTGGGATCCCGTTCCTTTACCTCTTGGTAAACAAACTGTTGGTTGTTGTTGGGTGTATACTGTTAAATTTCATCCAGATGGTTCTGTGTAGCGTCTCAAAACCCGACTTGTTGCAAAGGGCTTTACTCAAATGTATGGTGTTGATTATGAAGAGATTTTCTCTCCTGTTGTCAAAATTTTCTCTGTTCGTATCTTGATTTCTTTGGCTACTAATCTTGATTGGCCCTTGTTTCAGTTAGACGTCAAAAATGCCTTCTTACATGGTAACTTAGTTAAAGAGGTATACATGGAGCAGCCACCTGAGTTTACTGCTCAGGGGGAGTATAGTAAGAATGTATGTCCGTTAAAAAAATCTTTGTATAATTTGAAACAGTCATCGAGGGCATAGTTTAGTAAGTTTTCAGATACAGTTTTAGAGTTTGGTCTTCTTCGATGTCAGACAGACCATTCTATGTTTCATAGACAGATGGATATTGGATATGTTCTATTGGTGGTCTATGTAGATGATATTGTGATCACTAAAAAATAATTCTGAGGGGATTGCTAAGTTAAAAATCTTCTTGCAGAATCGATTTCATACTAAGGATTTGGGAAAACTCAAGTATTTCTTGAGAATTGAAGTGACTTGATCTAAACAGGATATTTGTTTATGAGGAAATATGTACTTGACATGCTAGAGAAAACAAGTTTACTGGTTGGCAGACCGATTGATAATCCTATGGATCCGAATCGAAAACTATTGATGAATGATGGTGCACTGTTTGAGAATCCGGGTCGGTATTGTAGATTGGTTGGGAAGCTAAATTATCTCACTATTACTCGACCGGATATTTCTTATGCAGTCAGAGTATAGTAAGTCAGTTCATGGGTTGTCCTAGAATGTCACATTGAAAGGCAGTCAATCGTATTATGCGACATCTCAAATGAACTCCTGGACTTGAACTGTTATATCGAGCTAATGGACACCTTAGAGTGGAAGGTTTCTCAGATGCTGATTAGGCTGACTTTCCTTCTAATCGGAGGTCAACCATTGGTTATTATACTTTCTTAGGAGGAAACGTTGTCTCATGAAAAAGTAAGAAACAATCCGTGATAGCAAGATCTAGTGCTAAGGCTGAGTATTGGGCAATGGCGCATACGACGAGTGAGTTGACTTACCTATTACACTTCCTCCAAGAAATTGAGTTTCCAGTTCAACTTCCTTTACAGTTATTCAGTAACAACCAGACAGCTATCCATATCGCTGTCAATCCGGTGTTTCATGAGAGAACCAAACATATTGAAGTTGATTGTCACTTTATTCAGGACAAGATAGTAGTTGGGGAGATTACAACTCCATTTGAGAAATCTAAAGATCAGCTTGCAGATATGTTTACCAAAACATTGAATCGTACACGTCTTACAACGATTTATTCTAAGCTTGGATTATATGATATATATAGTCTAACTTGAAGGAGAGTGTTAAGAGTATTAGGGTAGTATGTGTAAATTGTTAATAGTAAAAGGATGTATGTATAATTCTTATTATTATGAGTTAACTATAAATACAAGTGATGTATGAGAGCTAGATTAAGTTTTTAACCTCCCTCTTTCTCTCAAATATTGTTTCTAATATTGTGTTATGTTATTTCTCTCAACTTAACATAGTGAACTAAATTCTTTTTGAAAAACAAAAATTTACAAGCATTTGACACACCGCCTATGCTTTAACCAAAGGCTAAAGTAGAAAATTTGAAATCAACAAGTAGAGCACATATTGGAAAATTTTACTATTAATCCCCATATTTCTTCATTTCCCAGCTAGAGAAGTAACAATCTTCCGTTCCATTAAATGTTTGGTAAGCCAAAATTTTGTTGACATGGTTTGATTGTTACATGACGAATGAAAATTTTCAAACAAATGAAGAGCATGGTCCGCATTACATGAATAAACTTTCAGTACAGGAAACAAGTCTGCATCATAAGCTCAATAAGTCTTTTGGGTAAGTCAGGAGGAAGTACTTTCATGCCAATAAACTGTAAAACAACATTTAGATAATGTTTCAGATAATTCATACTTGTCTTGGGTATGGACAAACCCATGGTGAGATGACATGAGTATTGTTCATGAAGTATATAAATCTTGGCTATGTCCATTTCTCACTTATTGGACTGCAGCAAATAGCTAAACGTAAGGAAGGTAGAGTATATCAGAGGCATGCAACATTTGTCTAACCTGTTGATACTTATTCTCTAACGAGATAATCTGATCACTGAAATCCAGACCAGTTTCATTTGCCATCTTTTGCACCTGAAGCAACAAAGCCATAATGTTGAACCATACCCTTAAAAAATCTCAATCAATTAAATATATCATATATTAAAAGCACATACATCAATGATTTTTTTCTGTAGATCCATAAGAGGCTTTTCAAAATCTAACGTCACGGGCTTCTGCTTCTCTTTCAAAGGCTTGAAAGGTGAGAGATGACTAAGGATTCCACCCTTTACATTCGGACCGGCATCATCAGGCCACGGATATTCGTGCTTCTTCACCTTCCTTAACTTTGCACATACAGTAAAATCCCTCCTCTTTGGACCCAACCGTGCTCTCCCTAGGGCTCTAAGTGGCACACCAGTGACAACATTACTTGAGCTTCGGAGAAGATCTGAAGCAGAAGTTCCAGAAGCCAAATTTCCAGTAAATGTCACCGGAGAATGTGACATTGCAGCCATCCTCTAAATACGCTAACAGATTACTTCAAATCCTCAAATCTATTACATCAAAAAAGCTATCATTAAAGTCTCCGATTAACATAGATCATTAGCAGCATCAATAATTGCACACAATCCTCCCTTTAGTTGCTGTGAAAGGAAAGGTACAGCATACAAATTCTGTAAACTGAGCTTGATACAATAACAATCTTCAAAATGGAATTTTTTCCTTCTTTGCAGCTATCTCAGCAACAAAAGGAAAAAGAAACAAGAGGGAATAAAATCAAGAGAGCATAATCAACATGCATTGGACTCAACCCCAAGATAAACGCATTGAACTAACAGTTTTCAACTAGAATAGCCCGGTGAATGCATAAATTTCTAGAAGACATAAATTTTCCCATAATTAATAGCACAGTATGCTCCACAAGCTGCTGAGAGGAATAATTATAGTATATTAAGTGTTAGATTGCCCTATATTTACACTCGGAGAACCGGAAATCAACTATGACCCAAGCCTGCCTAATAGAAGTAGCTGGCTTGCAGAGAGTTGAATTGTCTCACGGACCAAACAGAGTATAAATCTAATTAATCTAAAAGACAAGAGAACAAAAATCGACATGCATTGAATAAAAGCCTGAGATTGTAGAGAAACAAACCTAAATGATCAGATGTGAAGTTGAATACGAGAGGAATCTGAATAATCGAAGAGAAATATAGCTAAAGATTCTCCAGAGAGAGGTCGAGATCGCCAGAGGGAGAAAGATCTGAGTAGTCGATCGAAGGACCTTTTGGGTGTGCTCCTCCAAAAATGAGTGTGGAGAGATGAGAGAGATTATTAAGGGAGGAGAGAGAGGCAGAGCATCGTGAAGATCGTCACGGAAGGACTCGTTTGGGTTTATTCACACTTGTAGAGAGAGAACAAGGAAATGGCGATACGTCTTATGCGAGAGAGAGTGAGAGAGACTTGTGCTATAATGAGCCAGCTTTTTCCGGTTTGGCCGTTGAAGGGTTGGAACTTGGGGGGTGAAGAGAGTGTTCGAGCTCGACACCAGGGCTCACACCTGGTGCGCAATGGTTTTGGAACTTTGTGCATGTGTTTTGGCTCGATACGTTCCATGGTTTTCCTCATCGGCCTGGACTCCATTATTTGAATTTCCCATATTAAGGCCATTGGAGTCTTGGACTTCTTTTTTATTTTATTTTTTTATTTTTTGGTATCACAATCAGGATGAAATATTAAATGTACTAGTTACACTAATACATAACCACCTCTATCTAAGAAAGTTTAGTCTATTTTATCTATTTTTTAGTTTATATTAGATAGTTATATTACGTGATATTGATGACGTATGTAATCGTTATATCTAATATTTATTTTACGATTGGAGATATTTGAGTTAATTTATGTACATCTAGATTAATATTTTTTTTGGTGTTGTCAAAGGTAAGTGATTCACTCCTAGATCAAAGATTTCATAAGAAATTATCCTAATGATCTAGTCTTAAAAAGTTATTAATTTTTGAATTTAAAATGTCTATGTGATAATCTAAAGTGGGCATATAATCGTTCTATAATAATATTATTTATACTTAATTTAAAATTTTGGTTTTAGGATGTAATGTATTTAGGTCATTGATTGAATTTGATAATGAATTTTATTTGAGGTTGGTACTACTTGATGAGGCCAGATCTAATTATCTCTAGACCCAGTTTATGGATTTAAGACTAAATCATCAAAAGACATGTCAGGCTTAGCTCATGTCTTTAGTTTAATTCAAAACTCAAGAGTCTAGCAAGAGTTAACGCACGTGAAAGAGTAATCATCGGGACAGACATTATTTTCAAGATAGTGCTCATCCCCAATTGTGTCTGTCCTCCCCCGTAAATAAGTAGTTTTCACGTCACCGGCTCAACTACAGCTCTGTGCATATACATTGTAAACTCTCTACACATGGGAACAGATTTCACACACCTCACCTTGAGCATACTCTTTTTCTCTCTATTTCTCTTTCTACTACCTTGTACTCTCTTATTAATAAAATTCTCCTGTCACCATTGCGTCCTTCAATGGTTAGGTTAACTAGATCCAACCATCAATTTTTTGTCTCTTATTATTAACTATTTTATTAATTACTTTACACCACACCTAATTTAATTGTACATAATCAATTTTGTGCATTATCAGTACTTGCCGATAAATAACCATAATATATTAGGTGTTTATAGTAGATCCCAAAATTAAGTCACAAGAGCATGGTTGACGGTTCGGTAACCTATTTGTTTTCATGTGTTTGTAAGATTGATCATTATATTAATAATTTAAGCTAATTCCTTTGAGTGGCGTGTCAATATAGTTCTTTATGGGGTGTGTTTGGGTAGTTGGTTAATCGCTATAAGGATAAGGTAATAAGACAATGGGTCCTACAAAACTTTTGTTTGGGAAGCAAAAGATAGCTAGAATATAAATCCCGGATCTATCATTGACCCGGATGCTAGAGTAGTTTTTAACCCTACTACATGGGTTAAAATTAACCCACCTCCCCCATGGGTTTCAATCCCACCGATGGGTTATGAAAGGGTAATGACATATTTACCCACCTTCTCTCTTAAGAGCTATCTGTCTCACTTTGTGAAGGCAACGAATCCCAGAGCTCTGTCTATTGCTCTTTGTTTCTCTCGTCTCTTGTCTCTCTCTTTGAAAGCGACGAAGCCCAAGCCCAGTGATTTTGTTGGGATGGGTTTGGGTGCCTGAGTGGACTGAATGAAGAAGAGAACTTCACCTGTACCACCCTTAAACCTCGATCATTCACAGTCACCACATTCACAGTCGCCCACACCACCACGATGGTGGATGATTTTGAACCCTAATTTCTCCATCTCTCAGATTTGATGTGATAGTGGATGATTTTAAAACCCTAATTTTCCTCTCTGTCTTTCAAATTTGAATCATTTTTATGGTGATGGTGGTGGGTGTGTTTGTTGTGGCGGTGGTGGTGGTCTTTAGTGTTTTTGTTGTGGCGATGGTCGTGGTCTTCAGTGTTTCTATTGTGGCAGTGGTGGTGGTCTTCGGTGTTTCTGTTGTGACGGTGGTGGTGGAGTTTCTGTTGTGGTGATGGTGGCGGCATTTCTGTTGTGTGGTGGTGGGTATTACTTATGTGCTTTCTCTGTCTATGCAAAACTTTCCCAATTTTCTGGTGTTTTATGGTCTTCATACCAATAGGTACAATGGTAAATGTCTATAAAAGTTAAGGTGAAGTCCATCAAATTCAATTGTTCTTACCAAACAATGGCTTGGGTTGGATGACATATATAACCTATCCAATTAAGTGTCTAAGTGAGTTTAGGTGAGATGAGTTAGGATACAAAAAATCCTATCTATGTCGATTATCCAAACACACCCATAGTGTATTTTAGTGTTCATGTTGATGTACATTTGTTGTTTTAACCTCTTTTTTACCATATAGATGGGGTAAAAGGTTAAGAGGGCAAATAGGGGCTATGAATTGTTTGATTTAGTTAACGTATGATTTTGTAAGAATTAGTTTAGATAACGTATGACTTTGTAAGATTTAGTTTAGATACCGTATGACTTTGTACGATGCATGGATCATTCTTTTTCCTCTTAAATATCGTAGGAAATATTGAATTATAAAATTTAATGTTTAAAAAATTTTGAAGGTCATCAGTTCTCTCAACCTCCACCACTCCCACGCACCATTATGGCATTTGTTTAAAGAGAATCAAGTGGGAATTAGGAGGCCTAAGTCAAGTGTCATCCGTCAAATGTATTTGTTAGGTTAGGTAGTTTGTAGGTAGATTAATTGTCTTCTATTCTTTGACATATTAAGGAAACACACTTGTAGAATAATAT
This sequence comes from Ilex paraguariensis, assembly GCA_963454935.2. Lineage (NCBI taxonomy): Eukaryota > Viridiplantae > Streptophyta > Magnoliopsida > Aquifoliales > Aquifoliaceae > Ilex > Ilex paraguariensis. Next base: position 157,957 of record CAUOFW020007602.1, read on the forward strand.
TATTATTTTTAGTTCAACAATCAGGGGTGTCTGGTTCAGTTTTCGTCTATTTTAATTAATCTCCTCCCTCAATCCAAACAAAGACAAATTATCCACGCCGAAATTAAACTATTAGTTTGGTACCTAAAGTATTCATTTTGTGTTAAAATTATTCTTACATAGAAGGACCATTAAGTTTTGACGGAATGATAATCTGTTGGACATGTGATACCGTCTGAAAGAGTGACGTGTGATTACTTTTGTTAAAAATTTTGACTAATTGTCTGATTATAGGCCAAAGTAATACAAATTAAATATATTAGAGATCAAATTGATAAAATTAATACTTTAGGGACTAAACGAACAAAAAAAAAATATTTTATGAACTAAAAATATTATTATCCCTAACAAAAATAGAAAGGAAAAATTTCAATCACGCCCCCTCTAATTTACTATATCTTCAAGAATACTCCTTATATTTTCTGAATCTTCAATAACACTCCCTTTTAGTTTAATTTAAACATCACTAATACCCTCTACCATTAAACTACCATTTCTAACAAAAAAAAAATCATTTAAAATGCCAAAAATGCCCCAACAAGTAATTTTTCTACAAAAAAATTTATTAAAATTTGAGCTGTTAAAATTTTTAAAAAAATTTGTAAATAACAATTTTAGTAAATAATTTGTTAGTAAATACTAATTTGTTATTTAATAAATTATAAATTTTTAAAAAAATTCAAGCCTATTAAAATTTGAACTAATTAAAACTTTACCCGAGTTGTTAGCACCGATTAAACTTCTCTTTTGAGTCGATTAAAATTTATATTTTTTTACTTATTAAAATTCGATTTAATAAAATTTGAGTCAATTAAAATTTAAATTTTTTTTATGTATTAAAATTTGGGCTGATGAAAATTCAATGCGAATTGATGAAAATTTGATTTGAGTCGATTACAAATAATTTTTAATTAGCCCAAATTTAATACGTAAAAAAAATATAATTTTTAATTGACTCAAATTTTAATATTTAAAAAAATAAATTTTAATTAGTTTAAATCGAATTTTAATCGACTTGAATTTTAATACGAAAAAAAAAATTAAAGAGCAGAGCGGGTCTCATTGAAGATATACTTATCTAAAAAGGGTCTCATTGAAGATATGTTTATGTAGAGGGGGTGTGGATAAAGTTTGTCTTAAAATATATCACGGACAATTTAGTAAAATTGAATTCTACTTAATATTTTTAATCTGACAAGTGTCATTGAAGATTCAAAAAATAGAGGGGGTGTTTTTAAAGATATGATAAACTAGAGGGGGTGTAGTTGAATTTTCCCAATTAGAAAAGAAAACTGTAATAAAGATATTAAAAAAAAAAAAAAACCTTAAAAAAGTTATCAATCGGGAGTGTTCTACAAATACGACGTAGTATCACCAATGCTCATTACCTGCCTCCTGCTCTCAAACTTCAATAGATTCACTAATTTTCTGCCTCCTACTTTGTACCTGGTTCGTGTACTCTCCAACTTCAAAAAATTGAGTCATGGCGGGCAAGCTCTCAAATGGTAGCCTCACACATAAATAGCTCTAGATTCACACACAAACACACTTTCATATGCGTGTTCACTCAAAATTTCTTCGTTACTATCTGTGCTGCTAATTATACATTCTTTCAGAGACTGTTCTTGGGCATTTGAGAAATGGGCTCGCTGAGTTTGAGCTTGTCTCCTTTCCGGTTCCTTCAATTTCTTGTTGTAAACCTCAGAGACCTCCGTCTATGTTCCTGACTGACAACAGCCATCGATTCTTCGCCAGAATCGGACCACCGCTGTAAGTCATATACGTTGTCTTTTTTTTTTTTTTTTTATTAAGTTACTCTAATCAGATACTGTTTCGTAAGTAACTACCCTGCTGGACACGACCTGGGTTGGGTCTCATTGGCCGTATAGTGTTGGGGTTTCTTTCCTTTCTCTCCGAAGTAAGTTTTTTCGGTAGGTCCCTCCGCAGTAAGTTTGGCTTGCATGAATATAAAAGAAAAAAACCCGAACAATTTTGATTATGAAGAGTTTAATTTGATTCATTTCATCACAATCGACTTACAAGAAAAAGGTGTCGAAGAGTTTATATTCACACATTTATTGTCATATTTAACCTGGGATCGTAATATTCTACGCTTCCATAGCCATTAGCCAACGTTCATGGTGGTCCCCTCTATTGACCCCACGGCAGCCCTTTCCTGATACTGCATTTGATCACATACTGTGGCTAGCTTTGATATCAATTGATAGGAATAGTGGGTAAAACTTGCCTCTGCAAATCAACTTGCAAGGAAAGTGTGTCTTAGAGTTCATATGCATATATCTGTTCTCTCATATTTAACGGATGTGGGTTTGTAACCGTCAGTCTTCTGTGATTTTGGCCTGTGAGTATCCATGCATTAGGGAATTTGAAAGCTGATACCCGTTCAGCTCTGCTTTTTACCACCAGTCCAAGGCAGCAGTTACTAACTTCTTCAGCTATGTAGATAACATTCTAGACTTTTTGTGAATTATGAGTATCCCCAATGTGATGGTTAAACCCTCTTCCACATGCATATATCTTCACTGACTCATTGTTTTGATTAACTACATTGCAACAATGTGACCTTTTCCTTGCAACCCTTCCTTGAAAGAAAATTTGTTATGTGGTGTTCTCCAATATTATAATTCATATGAAATAACTACCAAACACAACGATTACTAGTTGTGGAGTTTGCTATAACATGAAGCATTTTTAACATGTTTGTTTTGGTTTCTTTTATGGCTATGTGATTGTGTTTATTAGAGGTGGAGTCTCGTCAGCAATGAAGAAAGTAGAGCGTCATGCAGTTCAGAAAGTAACTGGTGATGGACGCTGCATGTTTCGTGCTCTGGTACTAACTCTGCCTGTTCCAATGTACTTTTTGTGAATAGTCTTCAGACGTATGTAAGACATCATTGATAGCAAATAGTCTTGGGGGGGATTGAACTTGATGGATTATTTTATTATTTAATCAGGTAAAAGGGATGTCTTTCAACAAGGGTATAACACTTAACCCACAAGAAGAGAGAGATGACGCAGGTATGCCAAATTCTATGCATATTTTCAAATATTGGTCTGAGTCCAATGGAAACTTCTGTGGTTTAATCCTTCTTCAGCTTTTATTTTGCTTGAATATGTTAAACTGATGCCTTAAACATTCTCACTTGCCATCTCCATGATTGACTAAGACTGAGGTATGTTGGCAATCATGTGAGGCATACAGATCGACTATTTGCATGGGTTTCTGAAATTTAAGCATCTGACAGTTGGAGATGTGAGGAAGTTGACTTTTTCTCTACGTGGCTGTCAAGCTAGCTGGCCTGATGTGCATTCCGGTGGAAGGCTAAGTACTAGAATATAGCAGTTTTTTCCATAGAGTGGGTGGTTAGGAACCTTTGTTTGGCACTCTACTAAAAGCTTAGATTGTCAAATGTGAGAGCATGGTTTGAGTTTGAGGGCAATTTTGCAAACAGTTGGTGGTTAGGTCTGCACTAATCCACATGTCCCAACTTGATACCTAGTACTGATGGTCTTTGTTTTTATTTTCAGATTGTGTGATTTGTTTTTGTTTGGATTACAATTTGCCAGCCCCTCAGGCCGCTGTTGAGGTGTATATGAGTTGGTTGAGCTTAGTGCAGCTTCAAAGTTCAAACCACTTTATTCTGTTTGTCCAGGAGCTTAAGTTTCAATTAAACAATCGTCATTTGGACTTGAGGGTCTGTCGGAGAGGCTAGCCCCTCCAGTTGTGCACCTTAAAGGTGTTCGAATCCATGTCAATTATATATTAGTGATTGTGTCCTCTGCTTTTTTATCGAAGCACCTTCTCTTTTTGAAAGATCCACTTTCTTTCATTAATATTAATAACCATATTATATGGACTCTTCTCCCCTAGATTTTTTCAAAAATAAAGGCCGCTCCCCAGACCGACTTTCTGGATTCCTCCCCTGATTGTATTGGGCCAATGTGTACGAGAATATAAGCTTCTCAGTTCATACACAGTTCGCATATAGGGTTTGCAGTAGTAATTTTCTTAAAAGTCCATGGTGCTTAAAAGGTTGGAGCCGTTGAAATATCCTGTTACTCTAAACTTGATCTCCTTTTCTGAATTGGACTTTGTATGAGGGTTTGCATCTTGTGTGTGCCTATTGGCAGTTTTTTTTTCCACGTTTTTTTCGTTTTTAACTTTCGCTAATACACAAACTTTAATCATGTGGCTTGTACATTGCAGATGAACTAAGAATGGCGGTCAGAGAGGTTATATGTGATGGTGATAAAGAACATCTTCAATATGAAGAGGCATTGGTTGCAATTACTCTTGAGGAGTCTTTGAAACGGTGAGGCCTTGAACTCAGCACTAGTTATTATAGTTATTTTGTGGTTTTAGGTGTTCTGAGTGATGCTTTAGTTATTATGAGGATTCGATCTATTGACCATAGTCTCAAATGCCTTTGCCTAGTTACTGCCAACGCATTGGACGATCTGATTTCTGGGGAGGAGAGTCAGAGCTACTGGTTAGTATAACGTTATCATGAGTTGCACAGAGTAATTTCATGGAAGCCTTACAAGCTTTAAGGGTCTTTTAATTAGAGGTTGAGAACCTTTATGCTGTTGAATAGGTAATGAAAATTTTGATTGTAGCAAAAATCTGAATTAGTCTCAAAGAAAGGCTTTTATCAACTAGTCCTTACTCTTTCCTTGGTGACTTGAAATACTGGTTTCAACCCAACAAATCATGGGACTTTCTAAATATCAACTTGTGGTGCCTTTCCATTTTGAGTTTGGATGGATTAGACAATAAGATGATGGCTCTTTGTTTTTTTTTTTAATCCGGAGCTTTCGCATCAATGCTTAATTGCATATTTTGTGTATCGGACATGGCAATTATATATCACTGTATTTGCAGTAGATGTTCTTTTCTCACCTTTTGAATTTTACATGTTTTTTTTGGTCGGTTTGAATTTTACATGCTGAAATGACCATATCTGGCACCAGGTGCTGTCGAAGTTGTGTAGCCAGCCGATTATTGTATACATTCCAGAACATGAGGTATCGTTCCTTGAATACAATTTCATATGATGTTTATAAGTCAGCCATTGATTTGGAAAATGGATTTTTACTTTAGATTTTGATTCAACCTGACCTTTTTGTTGGTCTTGCTTGATATTGGACACCACAGTTTTCCTGCCACCTACATAATTGATGTGGCCATTGGATCTCATATACAAATCTATAGGGTTTTACATATTCTCATGTCCCTGACAGGTGGTTAATCAGGTAGTGGTACAAACATTTGTTTCAGGCATGTACAAGTATGTCTAGAGATAGCATAGTCAGTATTAGTGGCTCTGAACAAGTTTAGGGACATAGGGAGGGGGAAGTAAGGAGAAAACAGGAGTGGGTGACATTAGATAAATAAGGTAAGTCTTCTTGTTTGCTATAACTTATGGATTTAAATGAGACAGGAGGGGGTTTGAACAGGATCAGTTGATGGACTTCTTTGATGACGAATCTGATAATTTATCATAGGAAGACCCTATTGTCATGATATATTCTTTGCTTGTGTTTATCAGGATCAGAACTGTTTGTTCATACATTCAATTTCTTGTTCAAAGCTTGGTTGCCCGAGCATTTACTATTGTACTAACTGATGGCCTCTTCTGGATTAATACCGTGGCTGTTCATCTTGTAAGTACTATAATCCGAAATTCTGAGGACATTTTCTCCGAGTAGATTCAATATAAGGTGATGATGCACAAAATGACTTTGCACACACTACCTGTCAAGTGATTGAAAATAAATGCAGTAATTTAAAGTAAAGAGAATTAGAGGAGACGAGATTTATAGTGGTTCGGTCAACGTGACCTACGTCCACTTTTGAATGGCCTTGGTTGCCTGGTACTTTATTAACTCATGGGTGCAGGGAGTAGAGAGTACAAACTTAGAAAGAGAAGAGAGAGTCGTGCTCAACAGAGTGAGATCTGCCCCCCCCCCCCCCCAAGTGTTGGTGGGGCTTACAAGTTATAGTCGCCCTCCTAACAGATTTGGACAAGATATTAGTATGTAGTTGACTAGTTTGTTGGATCTGGCGAGTTCTTCTCAACGTGTTAGGCAGTTGCGGTGCTCTCCATTAGATTCGGTCAAAGGATAAGGTGGGGTGTTGACTATCTCCAGGGCAGCGAAGATAAGGTTTTGGATGACCTTGCTTGCTCCTTGAGCTGCTGAGCTTAACGGGGCTGACCACACTGATGAGCTTGACTGGGTAGAGTTGATGAGCTTGACCGGGTTGGCCACACTAGGTTGGATTCGTTGGATCTCTTGAAGTCGGACTATAAACTTGAACTGGACTTATAACATGAGTTTGGTCTTTGGGCTCATCAGTTTGGCGTCATCTGTGGGAACAACTAAATTCTCACTTTTAAACACTCTCTCTGTTGAACCTATGACGATCACCACTAAATCCATGAATCAACTTAAGGATAATCCACAACGAGAGGAGGAGGTTGCTCCTCCACCTACCAACCCTGTCCCAAATGCTCCAGTTCTAAATTCTCAGCAAATGTTGGAGACCATACAGCAGATGGTGGCCCAAAACTCACAGATCTTGCAACTCATGCTCGTTGGACAAAGAGGAGCACATCTTGGAGGACCTTAAGGAGCTCCACGCCCTGGATATCAAGGAGCTGCACGCCCTGGGCATCAAGGAGCTGAACACCCTTGGCATCAAGGAGCTGCACGCCCTAGACATCAAGGAGCTCCACGTCTTGGATATCAAGGAGTTCCACAACTTTTTGCTCCCTATTTGGGCACCCATGCAAGTCTGGGCGCCCCACACAGGGGAGCCCATCATGAGAGACCTCCAGCTCTTCTTATTTTCCATGGTGAAGATCCTCATCTCCAAGAAGATGATGACAAAAACCAAAGCTTGAAGCATGAGAGTCATTTCTATGATCATTCCAGAGGAGCCCCTAATCATTAGGATGAGAAAATTAAGGAAGTACAAAACCAACTGGGTGACGTCTTCAACACCATGAAGGCATAGGAACCCGAGACAGTGGATTACCTCGTAAGGCGGACATACACGCCTTTCAAACCTGACGTGGCGAACTACCCCTTCCCTCAAAAAGTTCAAAATGCCATCCGTGGAGACCTTTGACGGAACGAATGATTCACTTGATCACCTCGAAACCTACAAGACCCTAATGCAATTGCACAACGTCCCCGACGAAATTATGTGTAGGGCATTCCCAACTACTTTAAAGGGATCAGTGCGATAATGGTTTGCTAAACTCACCCCAGCCTCCATAGGCTCCTTTGCCGAACTAAGTAGATCATTTGTGGCACAGTTCATTGGTGGATGTCGCCAACAAAAGTCTGTCACCCATCTGCTCAACATAAAATAGGATCGAGATGAGAGTCTGAGGAGTTACCTCACTCGTTTTAACGAGGAGGTCCTCCAAATCGAGGAGCCCAATGATAAAGTCACCATGACTACCTTTCTGGGAGACCTCTGCTCATCCAAATTCTTTTTTTCAGTAATGAAGCGACCATCAAAAAGCATGCCAGAACTATTGGCAAATGCTCAAAAATATATGAATGCTGAGGAAATCAACAGGTCTAGGCAAGGTGAATCATCTCTCAGATCACTAGAAGCTTGACCTACCTCTACACTGTTCTTAAACAGGCACCTTATCTTTAGATTAGCGGCTCTCTCACAGGTTGTCAAAAGGCTTGGCCTCTGCACTGTTCTCAAACAAACAATCTATTTCCAGCTTAGCGGCTCTCTCACGAGTCGCCAAAAAAGCTTGGCCTCTGCACTGTTCTCAAACAGGCAGCCAATATCTTAAGCTTAAAGACTCTCTCATGGGTTGCTAAAAGTTAGGTCTCAAAAAGTGTAGCTCTCTTACGAGTAGTTCTCCAATTTTGTCTTTGCTCTCGCGCAAATAGCCTATCTCTCTCTCAGGTAATTATGTGAGATATTTTAATGTTTGGAATAACATTGTGTCTATCATCACAAGCAGACTGTCCCAAGGCAGCCCTAGGCTTGCCCAAAGCGCCCAAGGCAACCTCCCAAAGCGCCCTAGGCAGCCCTAGGCTTACCCAAGGCGCCTAAACGAGGCAGCCCAACACCTGGAGAGGTGCCTGATCCTATGTGCTCGCTCAAACGAGGCATCTCAACACCTAGAGCGTGCTTGACGCTCTCTGCACGCCCAAACGAGGCAGCCCAAAGCCTGGAGAGGTGTCTGACGCTCTCTGCTCATCCAAATGAGGCAGTCCAGCACCTGGAGAGGTGACTGACGCTTTTTGCTTGCCCAAACAAGGGAGCAGCCCAGCGCTGCCTGACCCTCCAAAGTTGCACAGATCAGCGCTTGAAGTGGCGCCCAGATCAGCGCCTGCAACGTCTTCGGCACCCAGGCAGCCCAGGTTGGCGCTCAGGCTACTGCCCAGCTCTCTGGCAAGATTTCCTACACTTCCAACTGAAGAAAAGTTGTTGTCCAGTGCGCTTGAGCTGCCCAAGATAGCATTATCAGCGCCCAGGTAGCCTAGATTGGCGCTCAGGCCGCTGCCCATCGCACCCAAGCTGTCCAGGACAACATTATCAGCACCCAGGCTGCTGCCCATCGTGCCCAAGCTGTCCAGGATTGCATTATCAGCGCTCAGGCAGCCTAGATTGGCGCCCGGGTTGCTGCCCATCTCGCCCAAGGCAGCCCCAGGCTCGCCTAGAACACTGCTTGCTCGCCAAAAACTTGCGCCTAGCTGTCTGCTCGAAGTTTTGACCGTAAATTTTACTCTGTAACTTCAAATAGGGGCTTATTATATATCAAATCAAAGTTCTCGACGAGACCTACAAGATTCACAACCTTTGGCTTTGACAGATGGTGTAAAAAGTCATAAAAACAAATGTTTTGGCCTCTCGAAGTTTTGACCGTAATTTCTGCTCTGTTACTCCAAATGAGGCTTATTATATATCAAATCAAAGCTCTGAGCGAGCCCTACAAAACTCACAGGTTGTGATTGATTTTGTAAAAAGTCCAAAAAAGACTTTGAAGCAGATGTTTTGGCCTCCTTAAATTTTTTCGATTGTGCTGGTCAGTCGAAAATTCAAATTTAATCGAATGTCCTCCTTTCCAAGCTTCATTGGACACAGGGCATTGTGGGGCAAATGATGGACCAAGCCCAAAGACCTAACTCATGTTATAAGTTCAGTTTAAGTTTATAGTCCGACTATAAGAGATCTAGCGAATCCAGCCCAGTGTGGCCAACCCATTCAAGCTCATTAGCTCTACCCGGTCAAGCTCATCAGTGTGGTTAGCCCCGTCAAGCTCAGCAGCTCAAGGAGCAAGCAAGGTCATCCAAAGCCTTTTCCTCGCTGCCCTGGAGATGGTCAACACCCCACCTCATCCTTTGACCAAATCTAATGGAGAGCACTGCAACTGCCTAGCACATTGAGAAGAGCTCGTTAGATCCAACAAACTAGTCAACTACTTACTAATATCTTACCCAAATCTGTTAGGAGGACGACTATAAATTGTAAGCCCTACCAACACTTGGGGGGTAGATCTCACTTTGTTGAGCATGACTCTCTTATCTCTTTCTAAGTTTGTACTCTCTGTACCCTGCACCCATGAGCTAATAAAGTACCAGGCGGCCAAAGCCATTCAAAAGTGGACGTAGGTCATGTTGACCGAACCACTATAAATCTCGTCTCCTCCAACTCTCTTTACTTTAAATTACTACATTTATTTTCAATCACTTGACAGGTGGTGTGTAAAGTCATTTTGTGCATCATCGTAAGGAATTCATAATTCTGAGGCTTCTTCTAATTGATCTTGCTCATTCATTTGCTTGTTGAACAAAATTTACCGCGTGGTTGAACTTTGGATGCAAGCTTTTCCCATCCATGCACTTGAGCGTCTTACACATTTGCTCTGTGGTTATTTAACAGAATTCTCATGGTGAAGTATATAAGTTACCAATTCATATGTGACAAAACTGTTGTTCGCCAATTTTCAGATTTTGTTTTACATTTTGGTGGATTGATGTTGCTGTTCCATACTCTAATATCCACATTTCTGACCAAATTGCAGCACGGTGGACGGGGATCAGGTTTTATTCCCATTGCAGAGTATGGAGCAGAGTTTCGTAAGGGTTCAGGGAAAGGAAAACCTAGGAAGGTTGTGAGACTCCTGTACAGTGGTAAGAACCATTATGATCTTCTTGTCTGAAGGCTCCACACATTAGACAAAAGCTGCAAGTGTGATGAAATTTTGTACCCAAAGGAGGAGGTCCTGAACAAAACAGTAATTGATTATGATGTAGCAGAACATCTTCTTCTCCCTTTTTCTTTTTCCTTTTCCGTTGTAGGCTTGTCGATAAATCGGATTTCAATCTGAATTCATTCTACGATACTTCATGTATTTGGATTTGTATTCATTAATATCCGATCCAATTATAATTTTATTCGAAGTATATAAATGTAAATAAACTTAAATTTAGTGGTTATATAATAAATTTGAGTTGAAATTTAGGTGGAATTTGTTAAAAATCAATTCTAATTACGTTAATTTAGGTGTAATTTGTTGGATAATTAGATTAAGATTTGAATTAGTGTAAATTCCATCTAAATTAGATCTGTTGATAGATTTACTCTCTCGTCGTGGTTTGTTGGTGAACTATGTCATGCACTTGAGTTGATATTGGAGACTGTTGAACACGTGGGCTTGTTTAGTAGTCAAACAAGAAGCGAGACTTAAATTTATCCTAGTGATTAGTGATCCAACACAATGGGCTTCTAAGTCCCCACGAGTTGTTAGTCACAAGACTAAAATTGAAAAAAAAAAAGTTTTTTTTTCCAAGAATAATATTTAGTAGATCTAATTTGTTCATTTAATTAACTGATAATCCATGACCATTTTGAATTAACCATAGATATTATTATTGAATAAGTTCATAATCAGGGACGAAACCAGAATTGTGTTCTAATAAGGGAGGCCAAACATAGTTAAAATTTATTCCACCGAATTATTGGATAAGTTATTGTGAATGATGAACTTTTAGCTACACAAAATCTATAAAAATTAATTTTCATATAATATCATTATAAAATTTATTCATTTTTGTAATAAAATTCCAAAATTATTTCCTACCATTGTAAAATAAATTAGTTTGTGACAACCACAATCCTCATATTTTCACAATGTTATATGATGTTGTGTGTATTGAATTATTTCACGCGATATCATTTTAGAAGTGAGTCGTGAGTAAACATGTTATTTTTGGTATAACCCACATTTATAATTTGAATTTTTAGAAATTTCAATTGTTTTAAATTTCTATTGGATTAAACTCATCCAATCAAGTATCTCTCATCAAAAGAACATCAAACATCCATGTGATTGCATCCCATTTGTTATTAAATATCAACTCATTGATATTTTAACTACCTATGCATAACATTTTTTCGAAAATATAAGGAGACCCCATAAATTATATTTTTAAAAATTTGATGGGAGTGTTGTAGAGATTTTTGAAAATATGCGGGGACCATGACTCCCCTAGACCCATGCATAGTTCCACCCATGATCATACTAGATTAGATAACTAATAAACTACACTATAAATGAGGGAAAATGAATGAGTTTGGTATCCACTTTTAAAACGTCCACAATAATCTCCTTAATAACTATCTATTACTTCATTTTTAACTCTACTCATTCGTCTTTACTTACAAAATATTAATATTACTCTTTGTTTTTTTTTTTTTTTTCAAATAATAAGTCAATTCTTTTATTCACTCCTATTCAACTGGCCATCTTCGTATGTGTAGGACATCTAATTAAATCTAAATGGTAGTATGAACTGTCAAAACAATGCATTACCAACTTGCTTACTAAAAAAAAGAAAAAAGAAAAATGCTATTTAAAGTTAATTTCAGGACTTAATCTGAAAATATGAAAAATTATAGTTTTTGCATTAATAACGAAATCCATCTAACATTAAAACTCATAACTAATCTAAGAGCAATGCTACAAGAATCTAATTTGCGGACTTAATCCAATGTTATATTTTGATTGATTGTGAGTTCTAATGTTAGATGGAGCATATTTTTAATCCAATAAATACATTAGATTAGGAGTGACGCCCCAAAATTCGGGGGTCCGTTGATCACCTATGAACCCGCGGAATACCCGTGAATATCGAATAACTCGATATCGCACTGTAATATCCCATTTATCGGGATCCATAATTTAACAAAATTTGAGCAGAGTCTCTTTTGTACGGGGAGCTCTACCCAAAATCCAACCTGTGCAATATACATTCATATGACCCATTCGAGCCCTAATATGAAACAATGACCGCACCGGGTCCATTTATGAGTAAACATTGACCACACCAGGTCCATTTTATTTATACTCATATAAAACACATACAAGGTTATATTAAAAAGAGTCCATATAAATTCAATTACAACTTCAACCTTGCGGCCCCGAATGCAAGCTGTCAACTGGCGTATATCCTGTACCTAAAATGTTTTTCCATACGCCTAGTAGAATATTTCCTACAGAGGCTACTGCCCACCTAAGTGCACATGCAATGTTCACATTCAACATTTCATATTCACATCAACATTTCCAAGTAAGAATATGCAATTTTAGGTTGAAATTCTATCATGCCATGTTATGAAATGAGATGAAACTCACTCATGCATCATAACCCGAGTCCTCACCGACTCCCACAACACAATGCAATGCAAATGTGTAAAACATTTGTCACTAATGAAATACATCCAATGATCGTTTTTGAAATACAAGTCATGGTGTTTATAAAACCAATTCATTGTTGGATGTTTCCCATCGAATGAATACTTTATAAAACAAGCACACTTTTCTGGAATTTCACTTTAGGGGAGTGTATGAACCAGGTATTTTTATAAACAAAATCATGTGTCTTTGTTGGATAGCGGAGTTTTGGAATCGCACCGCAGGTTCCGCAAACTAATACATTTTTTCGAAATTTCACCTCAGGGGAGTGTATGAACCAAGTAGCCAAGTCTTGCACCCGAGGGAGAGTCTAGCCCTTCTTGCTATACCCGACACAAGTTTTCCATGTATGCAACCATGTGACTCAGTAGGATATTCAACCCCACTTTTTCGATCCCACCCATCAAACACCAAGTATGGTGATTGATCTAACCATGCACTCACACACTCATACTCATGGTCATGGATACATTTTACCCGTGCAAATACAATGTGATGCATCATTGCTCAATCAATGACATGCTCAATGTAATGGATGTCAATGAGCCAAATTTAAACCACACATTTCATCATGTATCATGGACAATTATATCATACGCATATAACATCCAAAAACTCATCACAATGTCAATATATTAATACACATATATCAACATTTTATTTAACAACAACAACCAAGTATGTCATTACATAATCAAGCAATAACACACTTAATTCTCAAGGCATAATGTAAATATATAACATGCCTACAAAACAGCCCCTAAACAAGCCACATAATAGCCCTAAAATATGCCACAAAACAGCCCCTAAATAGGCCACATAACATTCCAAGACAGGCCACATAACAGCCCCAAAATAGGCCACCAAAACAGCTCATAAACAAGCCACATAACAGCCTCTTAAATCAGCCCAAAAGGTAGAAATAAAATAAAAGTAGGAAGAACCCTACCTCTTGAAGCGTAAACCGAAGGCTAGAACTTCAAGAACACCCACCAAAAACTCAAAGCCTTAATTTTTTCAAAATCTACCATTGGAATCTTCGGTGAAATCCCTCGTTCTTGGTACATAGACATAGCCCTTGTGGGGTGATCGACTTTAATTTTTAGCTCGATGGAATTCGACCGACGGAACCCCGAGAATCAGCGAAATAAATCTTGGTTTCTCTCTCTTTTTTCCCATACGTTAAAACCAGAAGAGTTCAGTTGACATTTTGTGCAAAATATCTAATTTTAGTCCGTATTTGTAATTTTCAAGACTTGGCCCTCGTCGTGCCAAGTATTCCCCACTTGCTCGGGTCCATTTTCACTCCAAAATAATTTATTTGATCCCGGCTTAAGTTTTATTTGAAATTTTATTCAATTATACATAAATTTTATAAAATTTATATTTGGGGACCTTTGTGAGGTTATCCGCCACCCAACTGCCTCGAATAACATGCAAAAATTTGACTATCTCGGAATTTGATGAAAATTATTTGGATAACTAGATTTTGCGATACGAATCCAACGGCGAAGTCCGTTGTGTTATATGAGCTCTATAGAACACGTATTTTAATTCCGCATTATAAGTGACAAATGACCATTTTGCCCTTTTTAGAAAAATTTCAAAATTTTTCAGGTTTACATTAGGTCTCTAGATTAGATATTTAAATTAGATTCCCATACTATTTTTCCTAATTCAATTATTATGTTGAATTAAGTCTCTATTACGTTAAATTACATCTCTGAATTAGTTCTCTCCTAAAAAAAAAAATTTATTAACTTTATTTGAATAACTAAGAATAATTCTTACAAGTGGTTCAATGATTGAATTTGGTCTTTGGTAACCTAGATGTCTCAGGTTTAAACACTTCTCATACCCCATAAAAGCCAGTCAACCACCTTAATTTTTCAGGGGACGTGTTCTAAACCTGCATCGAACTATGATGACCACTATTCAAACTCAAAAGAGTAATTGGCGCAAAAAAAAAAAAAATTAATAGTCTCAAAGGAGAAGTCGACGGAAAAAAAAGTCAATAGTATTATTGACAAATTGTGAGACAATTGTTTTTCCACGTGTTGACTTATAATCTCCTGTTTAACATTCAAAATCGAGTAATGCTATTGAGACTTAATTTACTGACTTAATTTATTGACATAATTCATTATGACCTTTGGATTAACTGTGAGTTCCATTAAATATTAAAATTTGGTATTAATTCAATAGTTTCACTAAAGACACATCATTATGTCAGTAAATTAGGTCAAATTTTTAGGTCTAAATAGAATTACTCTTCAAAATCATATTTAAACATAAAAAACTACTTAATTATTTATTTAACCCCTAAACTATACCATTTATGTCAATTAAGTACATGAACTATGTTTTATATTAATTTAGCCCCTAAACTATATTATTTGTGTCAATGTGACCCTTCCATTCAAATTCGTGATTAATTTGGACAAAATTTTTCACATGCGCATCACATGAGTCAGGAATTAGTATATAGATTAGGGTTCACGTGTTGTGCATATGAGGAATTCTGTCAATTTTAACGGCAAATTTGGATGAAAATACCATATTGACACAAATGTTATAGTTCAGAGAATAAATTGATACAAAATATAATTCAGGAGTTTGCTTGATACAAACGGTATAATTTATGAGCCAAATAGATAATTAAATATAAAAAAAATAAAAAAATTTGGGAGAATCACACTCTGATCTTTAAAGTTTTTCACCTAATCATTTAAATCCCTTAATATTTAAAATATTACACACAAATTTTCTAAAGACTTACTATAATAAATTATATTTAGACCCTTAAAATTTTTAGATATATAATACTTAGATCTTTCAAATTTAAAATATTATATTTAAACCTCTTATTAGTTATAGAATTAACAAAATCTATTAAACAATAAAATTATCCCAATTAAAGATAAAAAAATATTATGTCCATCACACTTTGACCCATTGTTTAGTTTTTTTTTTTAATTTTATTTTAATGGATAGTATAATTGTATACTAATTATAATTTTTTTTAAAAAAATTAAATTTGTATTTTTAATTTTATTTTAACAAATAACATCATAGAATATGAATTTTAGTTTTAAAATTTAAAATATTTGATAATTTATTTTTAATTGAAATATTTTTTATCTAAACATAATGTTTTAAACTTAAAGAGTCTAAATATTATACATATATAAATTTTAAGGGGTCTGATTATAATTTATTACAAACAAAAGAGAGGTTTATGTATAATATTTTAAATATCAAGGAATGTAAGTGATTAAATGACAAATTTCAGAGAATTTGAGTGTAAAATAAAAAGTGATCCCTTAAAAAAAAAAACCCTGACATTTAAAATATTAGGTAGAATTACAAAATTCAAAAAAGTCAGGAGTTAATATAAAATATTTTAAATATTAAAGATCTAAATGATTATGTGATAAATTTGAGGTGCTATATATATTAATCTATAAAACGTCGAAATAAAGCAAGCAAAACCAAAAAAATAAAATAAAACAAAACGTGATACCATTTTGTCTCTTTATTTGTTCTCTCAGGTCCTCTTCGCCGAACAAATTGAAAGTAGCATCTTCTTCACTCTTGAGAGGCATAGATACAGTATACGATTCTAGGGTTCTGGTTTTCGAGAAGAGAGAGAGAGGAGAGAGAGAGAGAGAGGAGAGACAGAGTTTTCAATGGAGGGACCGAGCAATGGAGGAATGTTGTACCACGAGGTGCAAGAGTCGAAGCTGTGCGCAGTGCATTGCGTGAACACGGTGCTTCAGGGACCCTTTTTCTCCGAGTTCGATTTGGCGGCTCTTGCCTCCGATCTCGATCGAAAGGAGCGTCAGATGATGCTCGAAGGCAGTGGTTCAGTCTCCGCCTACGTTTACCTTCCCGAGGAGTCCCACAACGTGTCCATGGACGGCGATTTCAGTATTCAGGTTCATCATCAATTAGTTTTCTTTCCCGTTGAAAGTCAATACTTTTGTTGTTTCTTTTGGTTCGATTGCAAAGACTTAATGTACTGCTAGAGGGAAAAAAATTAATTACTAAGTACCATAGATATTGTAATTTCTTGTTGGGTAGGAAAAGTATTCTTTTTATGTCCTGTTTGGGGCCAATACAATAATCCTTATCCCGGAAACCAATTTCACCGTCGAAAAGAGACATCTTTAGTTAAATAGCATTCTAGCATAATTGGAGATGTGGGTTCTTTGTTCTGATTCCATTATCTAGTTAAATTAATTCGAATTCAATCTTATGAGGCACACAAATATAGAGTTGGAAGTTCTTTAAAGTACCAGTTTTCGGTATAGACTTTGTTTATGTAATCTATTGGTTAGAGGGAATGTTGGATTTTAATGAGCATTTATCCTTCATCATGTGCTTGAGAATGTAAGTTAAATTAGAGCTTGAATAATTTTTGTCTGTCCTGAAAATCCTCATATTGGAGGGTTGAGTCTTGCTCTCTCATCGACAGAAACATTTTCTTCAGTTAAAGTATTCTAAGTAAAGAAGGTAAGTTGCAGTTGAATTGCAACTTATATGTTGAAAAACCACCTCACAATGAAAAGAAGATACTTGAACCATATAGGATTGGAAATAGGGCAATTGGGATTTGCGATTTACTACTAATTCGCCTATTTGATTGCTTTATGTACTTAAAAATTTGGATTTTTTGAGTACCACTTCGGCACTTCCATGGACCTATATTTCTGGTAACCATCTCAACACTACTTTCAAGATTTTTGAACCCTTTAATTTTCCTTATTAGTATTAACATTCTTTTGTGCTAACATCTTGTTGCTCAGGATTGTTATCTTTGTATGAATCATTACTTGTTAGTTGTAATATACTCGAACGAAACATGATTTGAATATAATTAGTGGTAGTGTGGCTTATATTTGATTAATTTTCTGAGACAAATGTAATTCGACACAAGAATTGACATCAAATTGTGCTTGTTTGTTGTTTCTAGGATTATTTTTGGAAAATTGCTTCATTCATATTTTTTTCATCATAGCTGGACCAAATAACATTGGCTAAATGGACCATTAACTCACCATGTCTGATCATGTAGTTTGTAAGTGTTTTATGATTTGGACATTAATGTTAGTCTGGAGATATGACTAACTTTGGGTGTGTTTGGTGCACATCACAAACGGGCTTATCAGGGCCAAAAGTCCATTTCTAAAATTTTTTGTTGTTTGGTGGACGACCGACTTCGGCTTTTGGAAGAAAAGTGTTTCTCTGAAATAAAAATAAATAATTTTATAATATAATTAGATGTGCAAATATCTAAAGGGGTCGGAGAGATACCTAAATAAATGACAAATTAGGTGCTCAAAAATTTATAGAATAAATTAATACTTAAATTTAGTATTAGTTAAAGTACGGATTAATAAAAATTTATTATTTAAATTTGTAATACACACAAATAGAAGATAAAAACTACATATTTGATGTATACATATGCACTCTATTTAATGAATCATTTTTTCTAGTTGCTACTTAAAATTTTTTTATCCTGAACGTACGTCTTGTTTTTTTTATCAAGCTATGTCGAAAGGAATTTCACAGATTCATATATGAGTTATTTATAAAAACACATTATCTTTAAATTTTAGGCCATTGGCTTTAAATTTTAGGTCGAGGGTAGTATTGTTAAAGCACATACAATTTTAAATTTTCAAAATCTTGTCACCAAACATATTTTCAAATATAGATAAACCAAATCAAACCAAACAAAATCAAACCAAGTCTTATGTTCCAATCATTTGGGGTCGGCTATATCAGTTCGTCTTCGCCATTTATTTTGATCATGCCCTATACGCTCATATAAGTTAAATATTTTCATAATTTTTTTTATTATTTCGTTCAATGTTAATTTAGGTCTACCCTTACTTCTAGTACCACTAAGAGAAATGCTCAAACTTTTTCGAACCGACGCCTCTATCGGTCTCCGTTGAACATGAACAAACTATTTTAATCTATTTTCTCTTAACTTATTTTTAATTGGATCTACTCTTACCATTTCTCTAATACGATCATTTCTTATTCTATCATTTTTAGTTTTTTCACATATCCACCTTAACATTTTGTATTTTCGCTACACTCATTTTGTCACTATGTTGTTTCCTAATTGCCCAACATTTTGTCTCATACAACATTACTGTTTTTATAGTTGTTCAATAGAACTTATATTTTAATTTTATTGGTATCCTTCTATCATTTTTAAATATAGATGCACTTCTTAATTTAAAAGGACTTGTAAAATGGACGTTCATCAAACAATTAATAGTTCTTGAAAGTCCATTTTAAAAAGTTCATCTTATAAAGTCCATTAAAATGAACTTTTATTTTGAAAAGCTACGCCAAACGCAACCTATGAATTTATAAAGGAATTGCCATTAAATCATTCCACCATCATCCTCTTGGAGGAATTTGCACTATATTTTTGCTTACAGACTATGAAGTACGGATATTTCGTTGAGGTCGACGTATCCGTATTAGATACGATACTCGTCGGATACTCAAGAATATGTATCGGATACACCTTCTACGTATTCGATAATAATTAAATATTAGGATACTTCATGGATACTTTTGTGTTCAAACAATATATATAATTTTTGAGTTGAATTTTTAACACTTCCTTTCAAATTCATATACCATACAATACATTTACAAAAATTCATATTACTTCTAAGACATATGGGTATTTTTTAAGTATTATCTACAATTAAATGTCAAAAGAGCATAAAATAAATCTATTTCATTATAGTTTTAACAAAAATTATTTTTAAATAAACTGACTCGGAAAATGTTAGTTTTGATTCTTTTAATTAATCACTTCATTTTGTGAATATACTATAGTGATACGATAAATATTTTCTTCAAACTAAAAAAAATTACTAATTTTCCTTATTGTGTTAAAGAACTACCAAAATATATAAGTATTATGTTCATTGAAAATAATAAAAATATTAAATATATTTTATTATAGCAGTATCTTGTCTGTACTCGTATCCTTCTTTTTTAGATTTTATTGTATCGTATCGTATCGGTATCCCGTATCCATATCCGTACTTCATAGCTTACATATGATAGCTGACTGAATAGATTTGGTTCTAATTCTATCATTGTAAATGGTAAACTTTTATCCAGTTGGCAACTTAATTTTTAGAATTGTGTCTGCTAAAACCTCTTATGTGAAGTTGATGCCAAATTATTTGGTCACTTTCTTATGTGGTAATGTAATTTTTATATCCGAAGGGGGTTTTTTGGAGTTTGTTTGCAATGAATTGAGGGAAGCCTTGTTTCTTTGGATGGTTTGGGGAAAGGCAGGGCAGGCCAAGGTAGCTGTACAGAAGGTTGTTAGAAGTAGCTCTGCTTGTGATGATGTTGGTGATTTGGATAGAGAAGACTAGAAGGACTTAGAATATCTGAAAAAAATGGTGGGAGAAATGGCCACCAGTATCATTGAGATATTTGACTCTTGGTTTTAGCAGTTGACTTATTTTTGTGTCTTGTAAAGGCATTTTTTAATCATGGAAATAGGCTGTCTATGCTTGTGGTTGCCATTTTATTTTCTCTGGTGTGGATCCCATATGTAAGTATTTTGTGAATGAACAAACAGGGAAACGTACCTGTTGTTTGCTCAAGATCTTTGGAATTTATACCAATCCAAAAAAGATACTTTGGAACTTGATAATAATATACATGAGTATCGTGCTTTGGCTTTTCTGCAATGCATAGAACATGGTTTAGGGCACTATATGTTCACTTTGTTTTATATTTTAGTGCATGGTTGTCATCAATTTGTACTCTTGTTCACAAAGCACAGCAGTTAGTTATGGATGGATGTCCTCCAATAGCCTTCCTTGGATACAAAGCCGTTTATTAAGGTCAAGATGTGGTCATACTTCCAAATAATTGTGGGAAGTGGATTGCTTTGATATTGCTTCTATTGGAGAGCCACTGGTTTCTTTTGTAATTCAAGTAGGATTTGTTGGCCACAATACATGCTTGCTTTGTTGGAACATGCACTAAATGTAGTGTGACGAATTTTGCTTGCAGGTTTTACAAAAAGCGTTGGAGGTGTGGGATCTTCAAGTCATTCCCCTCAATTGCCCAGTTGCTGAGCCTGCTCAGATTGATCCAGAACTGGCAAATGCATTTATCTGTCATTTGCAGGACCATTGGTTCTGTATAAGGAAAGTGAATGGAGAGTGGTATAATTTTGACAGTCTTTATGCGGCCCCTGAGCACCTTTCTAAGTTTTACCTCTCCGCCTATTTGGACACACTGAAAGGTTTTGGGTGGAGCATTTTCCTGGTGAGAGGCAACTTCCCGAAGGAGTGTCCTATCACATCCTCCGAAGCTTCCAACGGTTACGGGCAGTGGCTGTCACCCGAAGATGCTGAGAGGATAACTAAGTCGTGTCACTCGACACAGAAACAACCAAACAGAACCAATCAAACTCAACAGCTTTCTGATCCATATCGTCAATACAGTGGAACAGATATGCTGTTGGATCCGGAAGATGAGGATTTGAAAGCTGCAATAGCTGCCAGCTTGATGGATTCCTCGCCTGCAACAGTTGATGCCAAACCTAGCCCTTCAGAAAAGGAAAATACAGTCAGTGGTGAACCTGTCACTTCAGATAAGGAAAATGCAGTCAATTCCGAACCTGGCACTTCAGAAAAGGAAAATACAATCAATGCTGAAGCTGGAACTTCAGAAAATGAAAATAAAAACAGCAGTGGAGAAAGTGCTTGAGAAGAAATATCCCTTGAGAAAGAGAGGTCCCGAGGTGAAGATCCATACAATCTCTGGCAGGTTTGACGGTTGAACCGCATCCTTGGTGTGGTTTCATAAACTGTGCAATATAAATTTATACTTTCTTTGATTATTGTGTGTTCAAATTGATTCTGTAAGAACATGTATTCAAGCAGATAAGCTTTCCACGGATTTTTTTGATAATTTCTGGGGCTTTATTTATCATAAGTCTTGTTTAATTGTTGTTTACATGTACACATTCTGGTTTGTATAGTTTCTCGGGCAATCTGAATCTGCATCTAACACATTCAAAAATAATTAGATTCTTTCTACTCATTTACTGTTTCATATATTCTAGACCATTATTGGGGCCACCACCCATAGGTTTACTCCGTTGTGTAGAAAAGCGGCTTCGTACAAGGTTCAACATTAAGTTCGGTATGTGAGCGGAGTAGTACTACGGTGATTTATTGAGATAACTGTGAAATTTATATATAAAAAAAAAATCTAGACCATTAATATAGGGTGTGATTGGAATTGGAGTTTCGTATTTTTTTTACAATTTGGATCAAGTGAATTTTAGTTTAATGGGGGCTTATGGATGCTTGAAGAAGTTGAGAAAAAGAATAGGGTCATACTCATATATTTTTGATTGAGGGGTTATGGGTATTAACACGAATATAATAGTGTTTGACCATTTGGTGTGATTAATTTAGTAGTGATTATTACTCCACAAATTTGACCAAAATGTGATACAATACGGCTCGATTGATATTACTCACAAAACAACAACGCTACAGTTTTTAAAACATGTCTCAAATTTTGCATCTTAAATTATCGTGAATGGTTGGAGTTATAGATGCTACTAATTTTTTTCAACGGAACTGATAAATCTAACCATCTCGATTAGTTTAGGGTCTAAAATTAAAAATTTATTTTGGGACATAAAATATTTCTTAGTGAGACCCACTCTAAAAAAATTTAGGATAAATTTCAGAATTAGCCCCTGAATTTTAACTTCAATTTTAATTTAGTCCCTAAACTTTCAATTGTCCCAATTTAATCTCTCAATTATCAATTTCGTTTTAATTAAATCATTTCGTCAATTTTCATTGCTAGATCAAATGAAAACATATGATCTAACACTGGAAACTGATCAGTTCGAACTAGTCTTCATTTGATCTAAAGGTAAAAATAAACGGAAGGACTTAATTGAGATAAAATTTATAGTTAAAAGATTAAATTGAGACAATTAAAAGTTTAGAGATCAAATTAAAACTGAAAGTAAATAATATTGCAAGGGACCTTAAAATGAAACTGATTTGGAATTGATCATGAATGGCATGTTTTGAATCTGCCAAACTAAAATGTGCTTTTAATGGATGAAAATGTCCCCGAAAAACACCTCAAAAACTTCAAACCGTTGAAAGGGTTTTTTACACTTTGTATCTCAAAAGATTTTAAAATTTTTAATTTATATTTTCAAAAATTAAAATTTTCATATTATACCATCAAAATATCAAAAATATTAGAATACAATATTTTTGCTAATTTTTGTTATTTTTTTGGTCAAAAGTCAACTTATTGACACTGACGAAAAAACAAATAGAAAACTAATAGAAGACTCACATTATAATAATTGTTATATATTGAGGGCGTAGTATAAAAAATTAAATTTTTGAGAGTATAAAATAAAAAATTTAAAATCTTTTAGAATACAAAGTGTAATTGGCCCCGTTGAAAAGATGTAGAAGCTGGTATTTTCAAAACAAAATTAAAAAAGAGCAGCCCAACTACCTGCGCAGCTGTGGAGAAGTCCATGGGCGGAATGGTTTTATCTTCAGTCCATGTGTGGAATCTCTCTGTCTCTCTGTCTCTCTCTCTGTCTCTCTCTCTCTCTCCAATTTATATGAAAAAACAAAAGAGGAGGAACAGAAGATAAGTGAGTGTTTTCAAGCTTTTAGGCTGGAACCTGAGAACCACTAACCCCACCTTTCAACATTTGTCCATGTATATGAACGAGTACATACTTGAAGATACAGCAAATATATAAACGTAAAGCCCACTAGGCTAGAAAAAAGGTTGGTACAGAGCTTTGTAGAACAAACTGCTTTTTACTTCTTTTATAAAGGAAAAAAAACACTAAAAATTGCAATTCATATCGAACTTGTTTGATTGTTTGGGTTATAGAAGTCATCGAGTTTGAATTCTTGGGATTTGTTAAATTCAGATTCTGGAGAATGGGTTCCTCCGATCGATTGTTTAACAGGCAGAGAACTGTTCATCAGATCCTTGGAGGTGGACTTGGTAAGTTCATGATGAATCAAAACTTTCTTTTTTCTCACATTTCTGATCATGGGTTTTGATTATATGCAGACATATTGATATATCTGAATCATTGTCAAGTCTTAGCTGATGATAAATCTCAGATCAAATTTCTTTTTTCCGGAGTTTAGTTGTTATGTTTGTTAGATTTCATCTGAAAATTAATAATGAACAGACTTCTGATCATTATTGTGAAAGTTTATGGGAAGGGTGAATCCAAGATCAGATTGTTTGATATCCTCTTTGTATTTTACTTACATGACTTTTAAAGTAAGAGTTCTTCATGAATTCAATAACTGTTAATGGCCTATTGCTTCTTCTGGAAGTGGTATTATCAGGTTCAAGATAAGAGATTGTAAATTCTTATGTTTGGTTTTGTTGAAACAGTTGCAGATGTGATGTTGTGGCGGCAAAAAAATGTCACAGTGGGAATTCTAGTGGTGACTCTAGCTGCTTGGGTGGTGTTTGAGAGATCTGGTTATACACTGTTGTCGCTTGTCTCTAATGTTCTCTTGCTCCTATTTTCCATTCTTTTTCTTTGGGCCAAATCCGCAGCAATTTTGAATCGGTAACATACAAGAACTTGCAATGCTTCATAGCTTTAATTACATCACATTTGACAAATTTTCAGCCCAATAAGTACTTGACAGTAGGCAGATTTAGTGTTATCAGTTATGGTCTAAATAATTTGAAGAAAAAACCATAAAAATTCATTCTCCGGTTTGACAGTTGCAATCCAATTTGTGATTTACTTGCATTTTTTGGTTTCAATGGGTATATCAAGTCCAACTGAACACATTATTGCAATTACATCCCATTTCAGCTGTCATTTGAGTAAGAGATCAGACTTAGATTGGTTAGTCATTAGAGATGGAGGGATGCCCCTATGGCTTCTTTCTCCTAGGGAGCTACTTTGTTCTAGTCACTAGGTAGGATACCATAAGTGCGCTTTTAGCTCAATAAGGGGGTTTGCTCTGTCGTGCAGAATCGTCCATTTTATATTAGGAGAAGATATCCTATGGCCTTTTTGTTCTTTTTTTGAAAGACCTATGTTCTCTAACGTTTTAGACAATTTGGAAGAGTGATGGTTGAGTTGTTGCAAGCTTATAAGAGAGCTGTGCAATTGGTAGGTATATGTTAATTATTGGCCTACCAAAAAATTGGCAGAGTATGCAATGCTTTTAGCATCCTACCACATAAGTTTCTCCTCAGAAACCGCCCGTGTTTCTTTTCTGTATCTTAACTGAAATCAGACACAATCAATGGAATGTAACTTTGTTTTGAGAAATTTACAGACCAAGTATGCAGGATGATTACAAGGTCCATTGTTCTAACTGAGACTTGCCTTGTCAGTTGAAGGCTTCTTTCTTATTATCGTGTAAATGTTATTGAACAGACCAGCTCCACCTCTTCCACATATGTACCTCTCAGACGATATGGTTCATGAAGCCGGAGAATTCATCCAAAATCAGATTAATGTCTTGCTGTCTGTGTCCCAAGATATTGCAATGGGAAAGGACTCAAGAATGTTTGTAAAAGTAGCCGTAGCTCTGTGGCTGATCTCCATTGTTGGGGGCTTCACTGATTTCCTTACTCTGGGTTACACCAGTAAGTTTTGATGGTCTCTGGATTTCAATCTAAATAAACATAGCAGTGTCGTTACCTTATTTTTGTGGCCTTACATATAGACATAGTGCTTCTGACTTTACTCTGAATTCTCGATTGTGTTGTATAGGTATAACACTAATTTCTATCTTCAAACTTGCTTTTTTGCTAGGCCTTGTTATCAGTTTCACAATTCCAGCACTCTACGAGAGGTACGAAGACCATGTCGATAGTTTTGTGATTCTGGGGTACAGGAAATTGAAGCATTTGTATGTAAGATTTGATGCAGAGTGTATTGGGAAGGTTCAAAACTGGATCTTGGAGAAGAAGAAACTAAGCTGATACTTCTTTATTTCTTTCTCTGATTTTGTGTACTCAGATTTTTTTCTTTTTTTCCCAGTATTTTTTCTAAGCTTTTGCTTTTGTTTCTCTCTTTATTTTCCCCCTTCTCTGTTTTCTTTTTCCTTTGTTTTGCTTGCTTTGGAACAGACTAGAGAGTGCTCTAGGCAAATGCACATTGTTCTTGCTAAACTCGGGGGTAAGAGATTGCATTTTTTTTTTGGAATTCTCTCTTCCTGTTTGAAAATTCATTCCATGTGAATTAATACTGCTTTAAAGTTTTAACTACAAAAATCACGAATTTCTCTTTATCATCTTCATGATTCCAAAACACCAATGTACTTTGTATTGATTGGGATTAACCATGTAACGTCGTGCCAAAAAAGATATGCAAACTGCACAAACAAAGCATGGGCTCTCCATGAATCCAAAGATATGAACCATGTGTTGTTTCAACAGATGAAGTGCATGGTACACCAAGAAAAAATCAGTAAACTCAATATTCCTGCCATCTTCTAAAACTATGTGGCTTCTCATGCTGCCATCCAAAGCCCTATACATCATGACCCATGCTACCAGTATAAAACTTACTCACTCGAGCTGTGAAACATGGGGAGGAGGTAAAGGAGGTGGTGGAGGGAATGTCCAAGGTTGTGGTGCCAAGACACCCTCGCCATCCCTAAGATCCATGGCATTTCTACCCTGAACCAGTTCCATTCCCTCTGGAGGGAGGGGGAGGCAGATTCAATGGCAAAACTCCTGGATTCTGCCCATAATTCCCTTGAAAGGACACAACTCTTCCCTGAGAATCTGGAGCGCTCGTGAAACCCCCCATAATCCCTTGACCCATAGGAGAAGGTTCAAAAGGAGTCCCAACATTCCAGGGTTGAGGGTAACTTTCCGAGAAATTCATCCCTGCTGCTGGACCTGGTGGAAAACCTAACAACGATCCTTGTTCTGATCGAACTTCTGGTTCTGAATCTGGCTGTGCCATCTCGTGGGGAGCACCATAAAACAGTTGAGCTCCATCAGCCGCAAAAGGAGGGTAATGATGGAACGAAGGGGAAGCCAGGCCTGGGTTTGGAATAAATGGTACAGCAAAATTAGGAGGCTGATGAGGATGCATAGGATTTTCAGGAAAAGAAATCCTAGATAGAATCCCTTGCTGCTGTTCTTGAAACCGACCAGATTCTTGCTGCAGGCCGCCCTGTGAGTCAAAACTCAGGGGGCCTGACCTGTCAAAGCCTTGGGGTCTTTTGTTGTCAGGTTGTGGCTCAGATGGATGATTTTGAATTTGAGTCGGTGGTGTGAGCTTTGGCTGTACGACTGATCTGGGAAGTGCTTGCTCTCTCAGTTGTAGACGACGAGCTTTGTCTTCATGATCATGAATATGGGAATTCGAACTAGGAGAAAAGACTGGCCTTGGTGGTGCTTGAACAGTGGAATCTGAAGCCGTAGATCTTTTGCTACTGACAACATCTGCCTCATTTCCATCTTCCTCTGTATTAGGATGAAGCAGGTCTGCATGTTTCTCATGAATATGAGACTCAAATTCAATCTTGTTTAGGAAAGACTTGAGGCAATGAGGGGCTGCACAAATAAAGATCCCTTCCATTATTTTGATTGTCTGGATCTTTTGAATGCGTTCATCACAGCTGGGTAATAAGAGACGAAAGAAGAATTTTCTTAGCTTATTCATGAATCAACAATTACTACACATTCACATCTTGACTAGGGCTAAAACCATGCTACCTTCCCTTTTGGAGGTGCAGGAGTTCAACAAACAGTGTATTAAACTGAATCAAACAAAGCCTTCTCGCAATTATCTGGGATTGACTACATATCATTTCAAGCCATTCTGCTCTGTCAAGGGAAGTGTATTCTTTTAAAAGAGAAAAACTGTTATAAGCATTTAATTGGCTAGACTCATTTTTCCCTCCTCTAAAACTTTAGACAACCCTTTCTTCGTCGAAGTGGTTTAAATTCTAGAAGGCTCCAGGAAATGATGACTAATTAATCCTGCTAACTACAAATAAAAATCAGTAAAAAGAAACCAATACCATATAAAACTAGAGTTTGCTTGCACTTCACTAATTTTAACAATCGGGTAATTAAATATCTTGAGGAAGTTCATGTCATTCTTAGTTGTTCGCTTCCAGCATCATAGAGATACAAACAACATCAAGATTGGGTTGTATAAAATACAAGAAGAATGACATTGTAGTTGCTTTGCAAAATGATCTTCAGCGTTCTCACTTATCTTATTGAAGGCCAAATACATGGGAATATCATAAACGCAGCCAACCTGATTACTACATGCACTTGATCCTCTAAATGCCCCAAGTTAGGAAGCAGCTTCAATTAATACTTAACAAGAAGATCAATTCTCTGAGTTCCCACCTAAGATTTATGCATGCCAGGAGAGTGAAGCATACACTCCTGATATATGATGCCATGATGGTAATAAATACCAAACCAAAATGGTGAGGACCAAATAAAATTATGATGCTTGCGACACAAATACAGAAATTGTTAATGTACTGCTTTTAACCACAAGTCAATCCATTAGTGTGACCAGATGAACCTCACCCCGCCTTGTTATACTGTTTCAACTCTGTTGAACAGCTATGGGTTATGATAAGGATCAGCCACTGAACAACTAAGATATACAACAGATCTCAAAAAATGGAAGAAAGGAAAGGTAACAGTCCAATCAACATGTGTTAATGATAAGGACTTAAGTAAGAGGGAGCTCTATACAAGTCTTGGAACGTTGCGCTTCTCTACATTTTATCGAGCACTTTCTCGAACGTCCCAAAAAGGACATTGTAAAGCTTTTGTTAAAAACCAAAAAAACATTTATGCTGTTTTGCTATGTATTTTTATCACATGTGGAGTAATTCATTTTCCACATTCCAAGAACTGTAATAAGTCATAACCAAGTGTTAATCTCCTTCCTCTCAACTAATTTAGTAGCAACTCCTGATAGATTTACAAAAACATTCGTAACTTGCAAATATAGCAATGGTGGAAATTCTAGGTAGGAAGTTTCATATTTAAAAAGAATATAATGCATATTACAACACCAGAATAAGCATGGCCTTACAGATAGCAGATGGAATCAGTCCTAGCACAATCCAGACAGAAGGCATGTTCACAAGGGCCCTGCAAGAACACGAACTTATTAATATGCAGATAATCAAAACAGGTTATGAAAAGCACCACACTGGAGATCCAACTTGACAAGGGCACCTTATTTAAGAACATAAAAAGTTTGCCTCTAGCCTATGAAATCAAAAGATTGTCTGAGTGGTTAAAATTTTTACAGGAGTCCCCTTTATTAGCAATGAAGAGCATCCACATAAACTTAACTGCACCAAAAGGAAGAAAAAGGAACAAAAAACAAAAACTTGTGTGTGGACGGGGCATGTGGGTGGGAGAGCGTGTCTGTGAGAGAAAGAAAGGGGGAAAAGGGGAAGGGGGAAGGGGGAGGGGGGGGGGAGTACAAGAAAGAGAGAGAAGTAAAATTAAGCAGGAAAACCTTTTCATTATTAAATTGGTCCCCCAAGAAACGTACTTGAAGACAACCAACACAATTAAGCTTGAATATCAGATAAAA
This sequence comes from Ilex paraguariensis, assembly GCA_963454935.2. NCBI lineage: Eukaryota > Viridiplantae > Streptophyta > Magnoliopsida > Aquifoliales > Aquifoliaceae > Ilex > Ilex paraguariensis. The sequence goes on from CAUOFW020007602.1 coordinate 187,420, forward strand.
AACGAAAGCCTCAAAATCTTATCCCACTTCCTTCCTACAAGTGAGATTACCAAGCATTTTTTAAGATTGCTAAGAGGAAATTTTAACACGTACCAGACGTCCATATATAGCGATAGGAAAGTCACAGCGGACACAAAAATGAACCCGCTCACCAAGCTGGCGATGAGACCTGCGGCCCACAGTCTTGACAAGCGAAGCAGCAGTTACCAAACCAACAGTCTTGGCAACAGGAATATCAGCGAGGACTAGGTGGTCAGGACATGCAACTGTCACATTGTCCAATGTCAAGGGCTTGGCTAGTCGGATCTGAAGCATCTCTAATTATTTCCCAGTAATCTCAGCTTGAATTCTTACGTTCGATTTATAAAGGTAAGGGTCAATAATCAATTCTTGTCTCTTTCTGGAAAAGAATCAGGCAGTCAACAATTTTGCTAATGGGGGATTGTTAATAATGCAAAAACATGAAGAAAGATGAAATATAATTGCTCAAAGATGAAACTCAATTTCAGGTAGTATCGAATTCATATCAAAGATAAAGGCCACATTTTAAGTTGGATGGTTCACAGAAGAATCACTTGTACTCCAAGATGTAAGAAGGTATAATTAATCAGATACACAAGATTCGATTTAGCTGTAGAAATTAATACCACCACCATAACCACCCAAAAGTGAAACATACTCCATTGTCTGGACAACCTCCACTCTATCACGACCACCGCCACCTCCATCACCTCGGCCATTGGACTGCATTGCTAATGAAAATGATTCCAACTCTTTTCCACCATACCTTTAGTCACTAAAGTTGCTCCTAGAAGTATGATTACATGCAGTTTTTAAGGAATTCAAACAAGCAATTTCCATGCAACAGCATTTTACAATCTGATTTCCATAAGACTCATCACTTCCACCATACCCCACCAGAGTCATAACCTTGATTCCAGTACCAGCAGCGCCACTTGGAGACTGACATGTAGGTCCTGAAAAAGGGACTCCACCACTCCGAACCTTAGGAGCCCATCACTATTCACCCACCACGGCACCCCATTTCAGTTCAACCCAGGTACACGTATACCTATAAATGGTTCCGGGGCAGGCAAAGAAGAATTAGGTTTGAGGGTGCGGATGATCCAGGTGTTGGCTAGAAGGAGAGAGGAACTTCCAGTGGGGAACGGGGTGGTCTGACGAGGATGGATTGTAGATACAGTTCCCTGAGGTGGGGTGTGGGGGCATCGTCGGGTCATTTCTCAAAGTTAGGGTGTCCTCAACTAAGGGGATCTCAGTGAAATTTACCCTTAATTGTAGGCATATTTTCAATATACTCGCTAACAGAACCTAACAGTTTCTAAATGATATGATGCAAATACACACATCCTCAATTGCGGGGATAAAAAAACACCGACACATTCTCAACATAACACACACACACACACAACACAAGAATTTGAAAAGATCGTAGTACAATGAATCGACATAATCCAACAAATATCAATTAGCATGTAGTTGTGGGGATTAATTTCCAAAGAAATTCAATTCGGTTATTTGGTTCTGCATTTGAGGCGATTGGTTCTATTCGGTAACGAATTGTTTATAGCAATTGGTGTTTTTTGGCGGTTTTCTTTTTGTTGTCTGGTCGTGCTCGGCGAAGGTAGATGGGTGGTGCGCAGTGGTTTTGGCATCTGTATTGGTGGATGAACGTGTTCAGGTGATGCTTTTATTTATTTTTTTAGGACGAGGGGAGGTAGAGCACTATACTCGGTGGCGGGGTGGTGGTTGGGAGGCTGGAAGTCTGACATGGCGGTGATGAGCAGGTTCTGGGTGGTTGGGGTTAACGTTCGACGAATCAAAAGGGAAAATAAGACAATGTAGAAGACGACAACGAATAAGGAAGAGGGATGCAGAAGACCTTACCTGGTTGCGAATTGGAACTCCGGTCAGCGAAAACATACAGCGATGAGGTCCTGATCTGAGTAGGGTTGTAGAGGCTTGGCCGCTTGGGGTTGGCAAGTGGGGATGAAGGCGCACCGGAGAGAGAGAGAGAGAGAGAGAGAGAAGAAGAGGCGGTGGCTTTGGAGTGTGGGCGGGGTTTTTACAGTAACAAAATACAAGGTGACTGTGTATATATATATATATATATTTTTTTTTTATAGAAAAATTACACTAGAACCGTTTGTCACTTAATCATATATGTAAAATATTACGTATAGAATTCTAACATTTGTACGCACCTAACATTTTAACTTCTATTGTCAATAAATCAATTAGTAAATTATATTTAAATCCCTAAAGTTTATAGTTATATAACACTTAAATCTTTTAAATTTAAAATATTTTACTTAGATAAAAAATATTCTAATTGAAGATAAAATATCTAATATTTTAAGATTTATAACTAAAATTTATGTTCTATTATGGTATTTATTGAAATAAAATTAAAAATAAAAATTTAATTTTTTCTTAAAAAATTTATAATTAGTATTGATGATATCAAATTTTGAACGACCTACATGTCAGTTTGTTATGTTTCGATCACCTGAAAAAAATCGAAGATCAAAGGATAGCTCGAGAGGTCAACTCTTTGATGCCTAAATCAATAAGTGAATATGAGTTGAGTATAATAATTAGTATAAACATATCAAAAAATTCAATTCAACACTCATTTACATACAATTATATTTTCAATTGGATAAAACTAAAAAAACCAAAGAAATGGTCAAATTGTAATGGATACAATATCTTCTATCTTTAATTGAGATAATTTGATTGTTTAATAGATTCCATAAGTTTTGTAATTAATAAGGGGTTTTCGTATAATATATTAAATTAGCGAGGTCTAAGTGCTATACTCCAATAAATTTTAAGAGTTTAGATATAATTTATTAACAAAACGCTAGGATTTAAGTGTTATGTATGTACAAATTTTAGAGGATCTATGTGTATTATTTCTAATCCGTCTAAATGATTAAGTAATAAACTTTAGATGGTCTAGGTATAATATTCACCTTTTTTTTCAATTTCATTTTGAGATTGGTTATTTACTTAATAAACGTAAAAAGTGGGATAATTTTTTTTTTGTTTGACGGTCAGAAGTGTTCAAAAAAACTTATGCGTACCTCACATCTCCTCGTCGAGTTAGTTTACAGGAACTTTAATTAATCTCCTGTCTCCTCTCCGATTCGGTAAACGATAAATTATTCATATTAGAACTACAATATTCCTAAGGATAAATCTTTTATGACCCGATTTTAAGAGATTGTCAAGATTTAAAATCAAAATATTTAAATTTAGAACTTGTCAAAATAGCCGTAACTAACCTAACTCAAAAGATAGGATTTCGTAGGATTGAACTCATCCATGTTCCCAACCAGGCTTCATTCTCGTGAATCACTCAGCAAATTTCGAGATAGAAACTCAAAGGAGCATAACACGGCATTGATCCTTTTTATATGACCCAACCTTTAATAAGGAGAAATTGTTGTGTGGGATTAACACACATTTCCAAACAATATAATTTTGTGGTACCTCTTCATTATATGACACTATTAAGCTACCAGCTTGTGTGCTAAACCCACTTAAGCTCTTTTCCATTGTTAGGTCCTCTGGCTACCCGGCACAACATTTTATCCTCTTTCTGCATACATATCCCTCTCATAGAAATAAAACCTTGTTTGTATTCCTTAATGGAAAATGCAAATTGATTAATTGCCTAAATTTGTAAAATCTCAATAATTATTTCCCTCGATTATTATTTAGAATCAAAATATGAGAACAACAACAACAACAACAAGAGTGAGGGCTTATATTTCCCCAGGCATCATCCAATGATTACGGAGGCCATCCCCAAAGAAATTGCATTTCAATGTTGGCTTCATCATCCAGCCTTTTAGCTCAAGCTGACTCGATACTTCTAACAAACTTCTTAGCCTGTCAGTCATAAGGAAAATGAAACTATGAGCAAAATACTCCCTAAATATCGAGAGGAAAAAAGCCATTTTCTCGACACTCCTGTTAAGTTTTACTTGACTCAATAGACTTGCTATCCAATAACTTCTCAGAAAGCAGTTATGAGAGATACAGGCAATCTTAAGTTGGAAGTGTTGGGGGAAGGGGGAATGTAATTACTACCCATATGGCCATATGCATTACAAAAGAACATGAAGTATCTTATACCTGCTCCAATGTCAGAAACATAATCACATTCCATGATCCTAGCCGTCCAAAATTTGGGATGAAGCCTTTATAGAAAGCAAGTGGTCCCTGCAAAATATAGGATGCAATAGGTTAACTTTACTAAACCCCTAAACCGAGTATGCCTCATTGACAGCCGGGCATTAATATGAAAATCCAATCAACTTTAATAGAGGTCATATGAGACACTACAACTCAAGTAAGGACTTGACAACCGAGTTATGTCCTTCCACATTTGAAGTACACAGATCATGCTGCTTCAACTAATATGCACTTATAGAGCACTGATGATTCCTTCATAAACAGTAATGAAAAATCTCTACAGAGTGTAAAGAAGCGAAGAAGCAACACATCAGAAAGATAATGCACATACATCGTTCTTCAAGGTCTTGATAAAGCAATCGACCGTACTTTTGTAGGTGGGGTCTCCCATCATTCTTGACTTAACCTGGCATAGCAATCCATTTTGAGTTAAGGCCCACAATTACATCAAAAGTATGACAGAATCACTAAAAACCCATGATATTTGAGTACAAATCACCAAAGGAAAGTTTTCAGAAGATGAGCATTACATGGACCAAAATGAAAAGAGCCCATCCATAAAATGTGGACTGCAAAACTATTTTTAAGCACTGATTGATCACTCCATAGCCACGGAACAATCAAAAAGTATCACCACAAAATGGTCCCCTTAAATCTTAATAGGTTACCCTGTGGTAAAAGTGAAAGACTTGCATGATTTTTGACTCTCGAATCTGAAAACTTGTGACTGTTTACCAAACTATTGTGAAGAACTAGAGGACCATAGTAATGTCAAATGATACACATTTCTACTCTCAGGATACCGTGTGGTGGTCCACGTTTAAAGTCCTAACACTTGCATTGGTCAAAGGGGACCTTAATTGACTCAGCATTATTAAAATGTAACAACGCACAAAAGAATAATGGCAAGCTACATGGTCTCACCATAACTTCGGCTTAAAACTTCAGCAAACTAAATAATGGATCTCCTCAACAGCCAGAAAAAGTAATCAGAACTGATTTGTAAAAAATAGGTGTCAAAAATATACCACGTCAACTGGGGAGCCGATACAAACAGCAAAAAAACCAGCTCCCAAACCAGCTAAGAGATGAGTAAAAACATTATCTGTAAACCCTGGTATCTTCAGAACTGTCTGCATTGGATAAATGAGTGAGACATAGTAGAAAGTCTGCACAATATGATACTCGAAGAACACATCAATGATGAAACGTCATGTTTTCAGTTACCTGCTTCACTTGATCATAACTGGCTAGTTCTGCAGCATTTATAATAGCATTCCTTGCTACATTGGGTCCAAGTCCAGTCCATAGAGCCCTGATTCCTTCCTAAATTTCATATCCAGGTTGGTTGAAAGGGGAAAAATAAACATCGCATGAATAAGCACATCACAATTCAAGGCAAGGAGAAGGATGAGATCAGAAATATAACCTGTCTCACTATTGTAGAATAAGCATTCAATGCTCCAGAATAACGCCTGGGTACACCAGGAGGCAATTTTCCTTCAGCTTGAAGCCTGACTTTCACAAGATCTGTAGGATTAGCTACAGTAATTGCAAGGGCACCTGTATGATGTAAAAATAATACCCATAATATATCAACAAGCAAAAAGGAACTGATACAAGTAATCATAAATACAAATTCACTGCATAAGGGACAGACTAAACCCAATTACAAGTCAAAATCTACATGATGAAAGAGGATTATTACTCTAAGATACACAAAATTCCTGTACTCTTCTGCTCAATGAAAATAAAAGGTAAATGCATCCACAAGATAGCCTCACCGGTTGTAAGTGCAGCAAGTATTTTTTTTGATAGAGGAACATCTCCAACAAAATTATCGCCCACATAGAATGCCTTTACCTGCAACATGCAAAAGATGCTTGAGAACCCATAACTTCATTTAGTAAGAAGGCTATAAGCAACTCTTTAGAAGAAAACACAAAGAAAAACCTACAGGTTCATACATCCCAATTCTTAGACCTCCAAACAGGCATTGACGATGTAACCCAGGCACAATTCCTTTCCATAGAGCAGTTAGACCTTCTTCCCTTGCAATGGTGCCAACTGTACCTAACATACCCCTGTATTTTGGTAAAGCCACTCCATCCCCTGCAACAGCTTTCTTTTGGAGTTGGAGCCTAACCTTAGCAGTGTCCAATGGAAGAGTACACACCTGCATAAAATTAAATTACATGCTGGTAAATAAAGGCATTTCATGAATACTAAAATGCGGTAGGCAAAAACTCATATCCAAAGCAATCATGGTACATCTCGAATTGCACAATTAGCTTCAAAGGGCCCAAAAAATATATCCGTAGTCCGAGTGTCCTCATACCTATCAAAATGTTAATATGAAAATTTGGAAGGTGAAGGAAAAGATTAAATAACACCACAAACCTGATAAGAACCAATTTAATGGGTGAGAAGTAAGACAGTTGATGCTTAAGAGTAGAGCAATGGTGGGAACTTTGTACCATTACTCATAGAGGTTGCCTTTTTGATTAACCACATTTGGTCTGAATAAGGATTCAAATAGGTTTATAAACGCTATGTTCATTATCATGGTAAAATGTATGAATGATGTTCTTGCAATTTCTGGTGGTTAGCTGTGTGATGTATTGTATTATGTTGCATAAACACATATTGCAGTGAATCTATTGCCCCTAGTGTAAGTTCAATCTGGAAAGATCAATTCAAGAAATACTCCAAAATTGAAACTTTGACTCGTATTATACCAAATAAAAACAATTCAAGGACTATTCTACAAGGTCACAGCGTGCATAATGAAAACAAAAATGCCACCGTAAGCTATAGTGCAAAGTTCCCACTATCACGCTATTTTGAAATTTGGGAGATAAAACTTGTTATAAGTATCAATTTAAGTTTATATACACATTTTGTTAAAAAAAAAAAAAAGTTTATACACGCACGCACCCACGTGAGTAAATTCTAATATGGATACAGATATAGGACTAATAATTTGATCTGTTGACGTGTAGAGGATCACCAAATTATAAGCATCGAGGACAGTAAGGGTTCTCTTCGGATCACGAAATTATAATCATCGAGGACAATTAGGGTTATCTTTGATCACATTACACAATTAACTTCGTGTATCCATACATTCCAGCTGTTCTTCAAGGTTAATACTCTACGATAAGGCTACACATGCAACTCTAATAAAATTAACCAAATTATACTCAATAGCAAACAGGATTGATTTTATAACAGTGATGAAACCGGTGAGGTAAAAGCTGTATTAGTCGATACCTCAGCGAAGCAAGCGGCGAAAGCGCTACTGGCGAACGTTCCAGCCAAGGAAATGTCTGATTTAGGCTTGCCGTGATCTGCCATTGGAGAGAGAAAATGATGATCCAAGCTTCCAAGAGAAGGAAAATTAGGGCTTGAAACGGAGGAAGAAGACGATGATATATGAACTACTAATACTACTACAAAATTGAAGCTATATGATAATGGAGTAGATTGCTATAAAAAGAGAGATTAGAAAAAGATAAGATAAACAAGTTTTGGAATCTCGGGAAAAGCAAAAGAGAGAGAAGAAGGTTGAGCAATTGGGTCGTTGCTCTGTGTATGCTGTCCATCGCCACCTTCATTTATTCTTTCTTTGTGTTTTTTATCTTCAATTTTTGCGGCAATGTTTTTTCATGCAGGTGGAGATCACCTGCGGTAGGTTTTCGTTGAAATTGGATGCAGTTGGAGAGTTGTCCAATCATTTAGTACCACGTGTAGTGCCTTGGTTTGGGTCATATTGGTGTAGCGGTGGATTACCTGGGATATCATTTACCAATAATAATAATATGTCTGCATGTGTAGTCAACCCGACTATTTTAATAATTTTCCAAAAAAACACTATAACTAGTAGTTAACGTCTGGTTTTTTTTATCTTTCGATCAAATAATAAAATTGGGTGAGATGATTCTCACCCTTTTAATTTTTTTTTTCATTTCATTTAATTATTTTATTTTAAACTATTAAGTTTAATCCATTTGTATTTACTCTCTTAATCGTCATATGTCAAACACATTAGCATACATGTGTGAAAAATTATAAAATATATAATACAAAATAATCGTATTAGGGAAATGGTACGAGTAATTCCAGGGGTGGCTGAATAATATTTGAGGCCTAAAGTGATGACAGTCAATGATATTTTTATATTTTTTTAATCATAATTTAATTTTTTAATTTAAAATCTATGATTTTTATTTTTTTGATGAGATTTGAAATTGTAATTTTTTTATATTTAATTTTTGCTAATATATTTTTTTAATTAAAAATATGAATTTTGATCATAAATATTTATAGGAATAAATTTAATTAATTTATTAATATTTTTATATTCTTTTTATTTGTTTTATATGTTCTTTATCGAAACTGTGGAATTAAATGATTGAATTTATTATAAATAAATTCATTGTTATTTTTTTTTGGATTATTTTACTATCTTTGAATTTTATTTATTTATTCATGCAACTTTCACCTAAATTTTTATTATATTTTATTTGTTACGAATAAAAACTTATCAAAACATTTTTTTAAAATGAGAATGAATGATTTAATTGGTGTTTTGAGTTCAAATGAGGAAAAAAAAAAGAAGACAAGTTTAAGAAAAAGAAGACAAGTTTAAGAAAAATAAAAAATGTGTTTAGTTTGATTTTTTTTTTTTGATTAAAGAGATATGTTTATGACATTTCTTTTAATTGAAGAAATAAATAGATTTTGTCAGCAATTTTTTTATTAATCTTTTTCGTCTTTTAATAAATATGATTGTGCGAAGATGTCTAAACTTTTGGGTCCAAATTTTTAATTTTTTTATTGGTTTACTCTCTCAACAATTAATTTTTTAGGCAATATTGTAATAAATTTTATTTTTTAACTTACATTATATTATTGATCTTTAAATTTGGGTCTTTTTTCGTATGCGGGGCCTAAAGCCTCCGCTTTTATTTTTGTACTATAGGGTTGGCCCTGAGTAATTCTAATTGAAGATAAGTTGATAGAGAGTAGATTAAGAAAATTTAGTCATATTCAACAGAGACCGATAGAGACACTAATTAAAAAAAGTGATGGAATTTTTCTTAATAGTATTAGAAGTAGTGGTAGACCTAAATTAATATTAAGTAAAATAATAAAAAATTTTATGAAAATATTGAACTTAAATGAGCATATAATACATAATCGAAATGAAGGACAAAGACGAACTCATATAACCGATATTAAATGATTCATGCAAAAAATAAAAAAAAATTAATTAAGAAGAGAGGGATAACATTAACTGACACTTTGCCAAGAAAAGGAAAAACAAATTAGGGAGATGTGACAAGTTGAAAATGTATCAAAATAATCAAATGGACATACGCTTGGATAGACAATCCCTCCCTTTCCTTGTTGGATTATAGTCATCCTGATAATACTTATGACTTGACAAACAAAGGGACACCACATTCTTGGTGACGTGGTCTTCTCATAGCTAATTGGGGGGTGCAACATAAGAAAGGAGCACCACGTTCTAGAGGATCACTTATCAATGTAACAAAAGTGGATGTACACACGATTCGCTTATTCAGAGCAAGTGGGCCCATCAGTCCATGTTTAGTGTTGGTGGCATGCAGGTTCCCAAGTGGCCAATCGGATGCGCAAAAGACTACGCTACTGTTGTTGTACGAAAAGTAATGTCTACTTAAAATAAAGGTATAGATGACGTGGTTATTGATGTGTATCGGTTATATCATTAATTTTTTTCTTTAAAAAAAAAAAAATCAAATTTTAATGAAATATAAAAGATCTGATTAATGTTCCCACTCAACCCTTCCGTTTTTCCTCTTCCCTCTTCTCTCACCTTCTCCCTTCCCTGTCACTATACCCAACACAGCCGGCCATCTCCCTTCCCTGTCACTAAATCCAACACAGCCGGCCATTCTCCAAGCCCAACAGCCTTCTTGACAACGCCTCGGAGGCCAACAAGTACAAATTTCGTTCTGTTATTCCTGGTGACAACCACCTTGGTGTGGCGAGGTAGAACAGATATCTTCTTCACTACAATTTGCACAGCTCTATAAATGTGAAAAGCCACCATTTATGGAACTCTCTATTGGTTCAAGCATTTTTATTCGAAGCTGAAGCTCTAACGGTTTTGTGAATGTTTATTTTTTTTGATTCATTCAATTTGGTTGAAATGATTTATAGTCTATGTGCAATGGAGAAAGTTTGAGCCTTTTATTTTAATTGATCTTGATTTTATTCATCTGGACTTTTTGAAATACCATAGGGGTGAAACAATCGAATGACTTGGTTTCCTTTGAAAATCATTTAAAGAGTTGATTTTCTCGTAAGTTAATTACATCTTTTTACTTTTTTAATATTCTATCCATTTATTTTGTTAGTGATTTTGGAACATAAACATATTATTTTTTTTGTGATGTTCAGACAATATTGTGTTTAAGAAATCTGTGATTAATCGAAGAGGTACTTGGTGGGGTTAATTTTTTTTAGAATGGAAGGAGAATGTTCAATTAGTTTGTAAATGATTGATAAAAATGTTGAGACTAAAATACAGAATGCGGTCAACGTAGATGAGCCTAAGGTTAAGATGATGTTTGAAAGTGAAAAAGAGTTGTTTGACTACTACACAATTATGGCAAGCGATTGGGGTTCCCAATTAAGATAAGATCATCAGTAAAAAGAGATAATAGTGAGTTGAAATATTTGACGATTTGTTGTTCTCGATCAGGAAAGTCAGAGTGCAATTCCAAAAATCCTTTCAAACCACGTCCAAGCATCAAAACAGGTTGTAAGGTTAAGATCTTAGCAATTTTTTGTGCTGATAGAAAGTGACGACTGAACAATGTCATACTTGATCATAACCATGAGATGAGTCCAAACAAAACTCGATTCTTTTGTTGCAATCGACTGATGAGACCAAATGTAAAAAGAAAGCTTGAATTGAACGATAGAAAATTTTAATTCATTTGTGATTGAAGTAGAGGGCATGAGAATATCTCTTTTTTAGAGAAGGATTGTAGAAACTACATTGACAAAATAAGGCGTTTACGACTTGGGGAAGGAGATGTTTCTGTGATACATAATTACTTCTTAAAGATGCAAGGTGAAAATGCAAACTTCTTTTATACAATGGATTTGGATAATGAGGATCGGTTAAGGAATGTGTTTTTGGCTGATGCAAGGAGTGGGGCTGCATATGGGAAATTTGGTGATGTTATCACGTTTGATACAACATATTTGACAAATAAATATGACATGTCATTTGCTCCATTAGTAGATGTTAATCATCATGGGCAGTCAACTTTGCTTGGATGTGGTTTGATCTCCAGTAAAGATACAAAAACCTTTTGTTGGTTATTTCAATCTTGGCTTGCATGTATGTCTGGGAAACTCCACGTTCCATAATAATTGATGAGAACAAGGCCACGAAGAAAGTAGTTGAGAATGTTTTCCCTAATACTAGGCATCGATGGTGCCAATGGCACATCATGAACAAATTACCTGAAAAATTGAGAGGTTATAAGCAATATGAATTCATCAAATTTTTCTTGCAAAGAGCCGTTTATGATTCATTAAGTTGTACTAAATTTGAGGAAAGTTGGAATGGAATGATTAAGAAGTATATGCTATATAACAATGATTGGTTGAGTGAACTGTACAGTGAGAGACGTCAATGGGTGCCGATCTTTGTGAAAGATTCTTTTTGGGCGGGAATGTTTACCACACAATGAAGTGAGATTATGAATTCATTCTTTGATGGGTATATCAACTCTAAGACTACCTTAAAGTAATTTGTCAAACAATATGAAAATACTTTGAAAAGTAAGATGGAGAAGGAAAACGAGGAAGAATCTAAGTCTTTCTCTTCACAAGTCCCTTGTGTAACCCATTATGACATGGAGAAACAAGTTCAAAAGGTTTACACCATCTCAAAATTTAAGGAGTTCCAAAGCAAATTGATAGGGAAGATGTACTGTGATTTGACTTCGGTCAAAGTGGATGGCAGTATTCATAGAAACATGGCTTGAGTTACCCCTTTTTTACCCAAATATAATATGCAACCATGTAGCAGAATCTAGCATTTTTAAAGTTTGTTGCAATCCAACACAAGGCTCCACAAATGTCAAACCATCCAACTGAGAAATTATTCCTTTGTTTTGTTTGGGAAAAAAAATGGGGACAACATAGTGTACAATTTTTTTTGGAACATGGTCATGACCCTTAAGTATGGCACCACTCTGAACCAAAATTTAAAGTTCCATAATCATGGCCAATTTAGCATCAAAAAGGCAAAAGTAGTATACTTTTTTTCATTACACTTCCACTACCAAATTGAATAATTTTACAAACAAAATACATAAACTTATACTTAAGCAACAATACTATTGTCTCCCAAGTTGAATGAGTACACAAACAAAGTGTACAATTTTCACAAATCACTTCTTCTAAGGCAGGAATAAGGTAGCAACTAAATTCTGCATAACAAATCAACTTCACCGTGGTGTCCCGTTGACGAAGCATAAATGTCCCAAACAAAGTGCCTTCTATTAGACAATTCATTGAACAATTTGTGAACGCAATCAATTCTAGCCTTCCCCTCCTTACTCGAGTGGAATGGGTATGCTGTAATATTAAAGCAACGAAAAAAAAAAAGAGATGGAGAGACATAAAAATGTATGAGCTCCGGCAACTATTACTGTGACTCCGTCCTTGGCTTCGCCTGTGGAGAAAACCTAATTTTTTGGGTTCAATTTGTTTTTAAACAGAAAGGGGGTAGGAGTCGAGGGAGATGAAGAGGGAAGGGAAGGGAGAAAGGCGACTGGGAGGGAAGTGGGAAGAGTCGTTGTTGGGCAAGAGAGGCTCCCAAGTGGAGACACCACCACAATGAACAACATCAAGAGAACCTGAGGTGGAGCCGTGTTGCAATGGCCGGCTGTTGGGCCGACTGTGTTCGGTTTAGTGACAGGGAAGGGAGAACTGTGTTCGGTTTAGAGATAGGGAAGGGAGAAGGCGAGGGAAGAGGGAAGATGGAAGGGTTGGGTGGGAACGATAAATCTGATCTTTCATATTTCATTAAAATCTTTTTTTTTTGGAAAGAAGCTGATGACATAGTTGGTATACATTAACAACCACATGATCAAGTCTATATCTTAAATCTGTTTAGCATTACTCACTTATAAAAGATATGATCAATATTGACAAGCTTATATTCATATCAAGCCTAAGCCTAGGCTAGGTTAAATTCAAATCATTAAAAAGCAGATCAGACGTAGTTCATCGTTTCAGTCTAATTTAAAGTTCAAGAGTTCATGAAGAGTCAACATACGTGGAAGAGTAATCAGCGGAATGACTATTACTCCAAAATAGTGTCTATACCCAATTGTAGCTATCCTCCTCGATAAATTAGTAGATTGACCTTCACGTCACCGCCTTAGTTAGGACTCGGTACCTATATATTGTAAACCCCTTACACATGGGGGCAAATCTCATACACCTCACCTTGAGTGTACTCTTGCTCTCTTTCTCTCTTAATATCTTGTACTCTCTTATTAATAGAGTTTTTCGGCCACCATTATTGTTTTCAGTGATTAGGTCACTCAGACTCAACTACCCAATCTTTGTCTTTTATTATTGATTGTTTCGTTAATTACATTATACTACACACTCGATTGATTTAATCTTACATAAATCTACTTTTGTTCATCATCAGATATTAATGTTTTGGCATAATTTTTTCAAATATAAATCCATCGTTTAAATAATTTTTTTGAGATGCACTTTACAAGAAGAACATTTATCAAATATAAGACGTTTGGTGAACGCATATTTTCGAAGTACTTTTACATGAAGAATTGTGAACCTCCCTCTCTAACTAAGGGCTAACGGTACGGTTTCGTAGAGGTACTATGCTCAAATCTAATATTGTTCATTAATTTTAATTTGAATGATTATTAATCATTGATTGAAATATCACTTTTGGTAGGATCAAACGTATAATCTCAAAAAATTATGAGTGATACTATAAATAATTATACAAAACCTCTAAAAAATTATATATGGTGATATAATACCATTTTTTTTTTGGGTGGTGACAATGATTGATTAAAAGTTAAGTTACAATTTTTAATAGTTAAACTACAACTCATAAAAGAGAAATTATAACTATTTAAGGAAACATTATGATTGATCATAATATTCATAATTGATCATGAACTTCTCTCGACCATTGTAACTTTACTTTTTAAAGATGTAACCTTACCATTAAAAATAGTAAGTTTTGCTATGATTCTGAAATTTTTTTCAATATCATTGATTTTTCCATCGGATTCTTACTTTAATCTCTACTCCCAACTCAACTCAACAAAAGTATTATCTCAATATTTTTTGTGTCGGCTATATGAATCTTATTTTATCATTGTGCTCTATTAAGGCTTAAGGGTCATATTTACTGTTAAACTATAAGTTATCATATTGTCCTTTACTATTTCATTTAAATTTAATTTTGGTATTCTTCTACCCCAATGATGACTATCAATAGCTTTATCACTCTTTATCACCGGTACTAGAGTAAGCTGTGTATGAATAAGTTCAAATCACCTAAGTCAATTCTCCTTTAATTTATCTCTTATATATGCTACCTCTATTTTTTTTTACGAATATATTCATTCCTAATTCATTTGTAATTCTATCACATATCTATATTAATATTTTCATTTTTGTCGGACTTAATTTTTGATCGTGTTATAGTGGATTTTATGGTTCTTCTTTATAAAAATTTGCTTCTAACGTAAGAGATATGCATCTATTACACAATACATCAAATGCATTCTTCCATTTATTTCATCATGCTTCAATTTTATTGCTAACATTGTCACCAATTTTACTCTCTCTATGAATAATAGACAATAAATATTTAAAATGTTTACTCTTCAGTATTTCTTAATCTTTAATTTTTATTGTTTCTTGGTTTTTGATTCTTTTGATAGAATTTTTAGTGTAATTACAATTATTAATATATAATTTTTATTTTTGTTGTATGGTCAGTTCAACCAATTAACTTAGTGGCAGAACTAGTAACTCATTGATTCGATTTCTTTGCCAAGTTAATGTCCAGACCAAGTTTAATAACTATGGTTTCAGATGAGGAATGTATGATAATGAATTCATTTAATGTTATAATGAGATCCATCATTAAATACATTTCACTATTATTTCATTGGCGACAACTCATTATGTCCCCAAATTATGTCCTTCAATTATGTCCCAATATCATTAGTAATTTTTTTTTCAAATCTAAATTTCCAGGCAAAGACCTAAACTATGTACATCTATATAATAAAGTACATTATATATAGATAAATAAAATGAATTTTATTTTTTGCGGTTGAGATCTTTTTAAATTTTACTTTAAAATTAATTCGACAATTAATAATAACACCTCAAACTTAATAGAGAAAATAAGCTCTTAAGGATGTATTTGAAATTACTTTTTAAAAGTGTTTTTAGAATTTATAATTCCTAATAAGTACTTTAAAAAAAAAGAAGTAATATTTGGAACCGCCCTATCACCACCACTCTCACCGACCACCATTATCACCACCGCAACTACCCCCACTATCCCACCCCCACCACAATCGTCACCATCGCCACCCCTGTCGCGGCCGCCGCCCCCACTATAACCACTCTCACCCCCACTATCACCGTTACCACCACCATCACCATCCCCAACACCACTACTGTCGCCGCCCTATCACCATTGTCACTGTCCCATCATCATCATCGCCACCCCACCATCACTATCACAACCACCACCCCCACCTCACCCCACCGCCACCACGCCGTCGCCACTACCTTACCACCGATTCTTATTACCATTGTTCACCACTGTCATTCACTACCATCATCATCTCATTCTTATATTTATTATCACTACCACCGTTGTTTCGTCAGTACCCACCATCACCATTGTTGTCCACTACCACTCGCCGCCACCCACTATCATAACTCATCACCACCCACCACCACCCATTATCACAACCCACCACCACCCGTTGTCACCAACCATCGTCATCAACCACTGTCACCCACCCTTAACATATCTACCTCCAACACCACCACTGCTGTTTGTCATCACCCATCACACTATCGCCTAGAAGTACATGTCGTCTCCCACAACCATCATTGTCACCACCCATCGCCACAACCCACCACTACTACCACCGTTGTCACCCATGATTGCCACTACCATTATTGTCATCCAAAACTCACTACCACCATCACTATTGCCACCCATAACTGTCACATCACCGCAGTCGTTGCTATCCACTACGGTCGTTATCATCTCCTACCACCATCACTATCACTGTTCATCCCTATTACAACATGTGCTTAAATTCATTTTTTCCTTTTTTATGTTTTTTATTTAATTTTGGATGTGTGTACAAGTATATTTATTGTTGAGCATTTCTTTATTACTATGTGCTTTCAAACACATGCAATAACTAGAACATAAATATTTCAACTTTGCTAGATGATTTATTATATAGATATTACATCACTAAATAGCATTATAACAATAGAAATTAGTATCGTATAAACGTGTTAAAAATAAAATTAAACTTAAGTGAACTTGAGTTTAAGATTTTTGGCTACCAATTTTTAGAGGCCCTAAAAATCAAATTGAGTGTGATTGAATACAAGTATACAGATTTTATTTGAAACTTTAAAAAAAAATTGGGCTAAATTGAATTGAGTCTCAAATTTTTTTTTGGGAGCCCTAAAAATAAAAGTAGACTTACTTGACTATTAGTTTTTTAAAAACAAATCGGGACTTAAAGAATAAAATTAGACTTAATGAAACTTTTGTCCAAAAATGTAATTTGGGGTACTAAAAATAACATTATACTTAATTGACTATCCTCAAACTAAGGCTCTAAAATTTGGGAGCCTAAAACACGGCGACTTCAATGGCTATACCATTCAAACCTTGCATTGAATTTTGAAGGGAATTTTCATTAAAATCGTTGTTTATGGAGGTAAAACATACTCAAGGATGGATTTTTAGTCCAATGATAATATTACTTTATTATGATCAAAATGTCATAAGAATGAATTACGAAAATAATATCTCCGAATCTATGAATAATGATGTGTAAATTTAATCCTCTCTTAACCTCACACGTTACTCTTTCTATAGCACCGCTATGCTTTCCAAATCAAAATTCAAATCGTCTATCCCAAGTGTAAGTAAAAGATTAGATGAAAA
Source organism: Ilex paraguariensis (assembly GCA_963454935.2). Taxonomy (NCBI): domain Eukaryota; kingdom Viridiplantae; phylum Streptophyta; class Magnoliopsida; order Aquifoliales; family Aquifoliaceae; genus Ilex; species Ilex paraguariensis. The sequence continues at coordinate 204,938 of CAUOFW020007602.1, forward strand.
CAATGGTTTCCAACAAATAGGATTGGTATTTTATTTTTATTTTTTTTGTAGTACATACAAACAGTGTCAATAAATCTCGACTCTGTGATCCTTTAAACACTCATCAACCTCTTCATACATATTATTGATCTGTGATTGCCATTTTGCCACTCCTCCAATGACCATTTGCAGGTAAGCAAATGGCACTAGGATTAGAGAGCAAGAGGGCTTGACGTTGATGTAGTATTTACAGCAAGTGAAAACATCAATTAAGAGTTGTAACCATTGTTGTTAAGTCTTGGTTCCAATGCGTCTGCAGAATGAAGGAATTTTCGGAGCCATGTGCAAACGAAGAGGGGGATGCCTTTCTCCGTCTCCCCATAACGCATACGCTTCCTCTCCGTGGACTGCATCGTCGCCTATCTCAAGATCGTCCTCATCCATCCTGAGGTTAACAATGCGGCTAATCAAAATGCATATAAAACTCGTCGCCAAGACATTCCACACAGTAATAAAAACTGCTCCTAGGATCTGGTAACCAATTTGGCGGAGGCCAGGAATGATATTTCCATCTAATATGCTGTACAATAAGCCTGGACTGTGATGGGATGTGTTGTAGAACATCTTCAGAAGCGTGGGTTGGGCAAAGAGGCCGGAGAGGAGTCCCCCGAGAAGTCCGGCCACGGCATGGGTGTGGAAGACACCAAGTGTGTCGTCCACTTGTTGAAAGAATGCCGATTTCTTGTGTAATACCATCATGGTGTACCATGGAATTGAGCCAGACAATACTCCCATTAGCATTGCAGCCCATGGCTGCACAACCCCTGCCAATACCAAAAAAAGAAAAAAAAACAGGACATTAAAAGAAAGTTGTTTTTGGTGTGGAATAGAAAGAATTCTTAGGTTAATTCCAGATTATCCAATATCTGGGCCCCAGGTGGAGATTACTTGCGTTGAAAAAATTTTGTGTGTCACCGTTACATTATACATATATATGAATAATTATATATAATACTGGATAATAAAAAAAATCACAAATAGAAAATAAGTATTCATTGATTGTGTGCATGGATGGATGCATAACTGATGAGACTTTTCTGAAATACTCCATGATGAAGACACGTGTCCTCGGTATTTACCAAAACACTGTTGCTAAGATCAAGCACCATCGGCGCATAAAGGTCTTCGCCCCCGAGGTACTCGTCATATAGGATCATGGCATTCAGTACGAGTTACAACCAACACGTAGCCTCGGTCTGATATGGTACCTCGGTCGGTATACCTCCCTCGGTTCCGAGATGAGCCTTTCCTCGGTGCCGAGAGGTACCCCGTCCTGGACGCTTCTTCTACTCCAGGATAAACTATTGACGTACAGGTCATTAGCCTAGGCTAGTCATCATAATCTCATCTTACACAATTAGTGTCAAAACGTATTGGAATGCAGGGGTCACAGCCAATAGGGGATGGACGCGTGGCGTATGATATCACATCGAAGACAGAGAAACCGCATGCCGTTGCTGACACGCGACTTGGGAAAGCAAACGATTAATTACACCATTCCCTTGATGAGACCGCATTCAATGCGGTAAGGCTCGGAAATGAAAGACAATAAATGCTCCTAATACAGAGCATTTATTGCATCCTCCCCGGGAGGAGTACATTGTATCGTCGGCATCCCGATGATACAGCATTGATTGCTCGGGACCCCGAGTAGTTAAGAAGAGAAGACATTCCTCATCAGAATCAGTGCGCACACTGCCTGTACCTAATGATCACCTACTGACTACACTGACAGCAATCATGAGCTTTTGAGGTATAAATACTCCTTGCAAAAGGCAAGACGGGTATGCAACAAAAAACTCTTTACTACAATACACACTCAGTGTTTTCTCCTTCCTCTCTCTTTCTCAAAGACTGACTAGATCGTCGGAGGGGATACGCTGAAAAACACTCCGGCGCCCTTCTAACTTGTTCTTCTTTGTTCTAGGAACCTCTTTCAGCCTTACTGGATCGTTCTTTCGCTCCCCCAGGGTCTCCCGTTGCCGTTCCAGGTTACCACCGGACCTTGCAGGCTGTTCCAAGCAGCGTGGTTGGTCACTCAACTGGCTCACTCGAGTTCACCAAGGGAGAGATCTGTTCTCATTTTTTATATTGTGCAGGATCTTGCACGCAATAACTAAATGCAATTTCTTATAAGAAAGAAATTGATTTGGATAAGAGTTTTAAAACAAAATCGAGACCTAAAATAGCATACAAATTAAGTTCACCCTTTGTACTGCATACCTGAGAAGGGATTGTATAGCATAAGTACCTTCGATCAGTGGGTGGCGGAGCTTCACCATGGCCTAAGGTGGCCACCGGCCCCATTAGAATTTTTAGAACCGCTAGAGTGATAGTATTTTTGTCTTCCTAGAAGTCTGCTAGTATAGAAATGACCCCTCAATAGAAATCTTTTTTCGATTAGTCGCGAATAGAAATCTTCTTTATATATCTACGTAATAAAGTAACTAGATTCTTTTCTCTTTAGTTTTTCGTGGCTCAGATTACTTGAAGAAATATTGATCCGACGGTCCTAATACAAAAAGTTGTCTCCCCCCAATATTTTGAGTAAGACTTTCATTCATTCCACAATTCTAAACTTCTATCTCTCTTATAACTTTCTATCTATTTCTAGCTCATACTATACATTAATTAGGTAGTTAATTATGATTCTAAATAAAGATTATTTAAAAAAAATTAAATAAACAAATGGACCTTAAATAAATATTATTTACGTCAAAATAAGTCAAATGACTATAATATATGTCATATTTTGTATTAAAAGAAAAATACTATAATATTCAAATTGTGTAATGTGATATATCTATATACTCAATTATCGATTCAAAGTGATTATGATTAGTATTCGAAGTGATTATGATTATTTTTACAATCAAAGTGAAATTGATTGTAAAAATAATAAAGAATAACTAAATTAAAAAAAAAAGTTATGACATCACAGCGAACAGAATAGATAAGAATTAGTTTGTAGGTTTAAGATAGAAATGTTAATTGAATCGAACTTAAATTCAATTCTCGGTTTGATGTAGTTATAATTAAGACTCAAATTAAATTGAATTTGACTGTTGTGTATAAATGATAAATTCTTGCTAAAACTTAAAGGGTGGAGTTATTCTCACCCTATTTAATTTATCATTATTAAACTATTAAGTCTATCCTTTTTATATCCACCACATGCTACATACATCATTTTTAAAAAGAAAAGAACAAAATAAGGGAAAGAAAGAAAGAAAGAAAGAAAGAAGTAAGCCGAAATAAGAAGAAATAAAAAACCCAAGCAAAAATTAAAGAAACAAGTAAAACTATAAAACGTGAAATCACAAGATGCAAAACCGGACATGAAAAAAAAAGTGTCAAGTACAAATGCAAAATCGAACAAGAAAAAAAATAAGAAGCATAGATAAAAAACCTGAACAAGATTAAAAAAATAACAAATAATCTAAAAATCATATATATACACACACACACACACACATAAATTCAAAATAAAAAATCATTAAATTTGACAGAGATATCAAAAACATACCAAAAATAATAAAAATTCATACAACAAATATAAAATCAAATATTTATTTAAATTGAAAAGTAATACTAACATGTATCTCACTGAAAAAATTCATATTAAAAAATATTTTTGTGAGTGCATCAGATGAAATAGAGAATGAAATCCTAATTATAACAAAATATAAAGTGAGTTTACTTATTAAACGGGATGTATGTAGTATGGAGTAAACTAAGTTACTAATGGGTTGAATATAGAAGGAGTGAACTTAATATTTTGATAATGAGAAATTAAATTGAGTGGGAATAGCTCCACCCAAACTTAAATTCGATTGAATTTTATGAATATTTAAGTTGAACTCAAATGAAAACTGATTTTAATTACTCAACATAATTTTTTACATCTACAAAAATTCATATGAAACTTTTAGATGTTTCCTCACAAAAGTTACACGCACTCACTTTAGAAAAATGGTGCAGAGATAATGTTATAAACTTTAGGTAGAAACATGCAGATAAACAAATAGTTATATTTTTTTGAAATTTGAGATAAATTTATTTAAAATGTTAAAATTATAGATATTTAACCAATAATAATTATATTTTCTCAATTTTTTTAATTAATATGTTGTAATAGTTATAGCATGACTTTCGTTATATAAAAATTTGATTATATATGTTTTGCATACAGGTTGAACAATATCAATTTGATTGTTATATTATTGAAATTGTATTATACATTGCTTTTATTTATGAAAAAATATTTATAATTTTTTACGAGTAACGAAGTACCTTCAGACATGAGTATTTACTAGTATATATATATAAGGACTATTTGTGGATCCTTTTAATCTAACAAACTATTCAGTCGAATCCTTTTATGATTGGCAATTGAATTTTTTTTTAATTATATTCCATTGAAAAGTTAAGTTGACAGAACAATTATTCCTTTCAAAGACTTTTATTTTTCAGTTGAAAGTCTAATTCCATCAAAAACATATTTTTTAAAAATTCAATCTCTTTTCACGATTGAACTGCTCCTATCAAGAAGTGATTTGTCTTTTTGCTCAAGATCAGACCAAAATTAATGCAATCCCTATTTTTCCTCCATTAATTAACAGGTTAGTGTTTTTAATTCTAATTGCTCAAAATTTTTAGATTTTAACGAATTTTTGAATTACAAAAAGTGCAATATCCATGTGTTGATTTATGCAATATATTTAATTTAATATAATTTTCGCACCTAATATTTAGATAAAATCCTAACTCTGCCCCGCCTACGATTTAAGTAATATCCATTAAACAAGGTAGGTAGAGTGGATTAGGAGAAAGGGCTAATTACCAGCACCAGGAGTAATACAAACAAGGCCAGTAATCATGCCCTGTACAGCCCCAATAACAGAGCTTTTGTTGTAGAAGGTTATGTCCAGGAAAAGCCATACCAGGAGGCTGGTGGCAGTGCAGAGGTGGGTGTTGAGGATGGCAACCGGTGCAACGGTGCCTGCTGAAAGTGGAGATCCACCGTTGAAACCAGTCCATCCCAGCCATAGAAACCCTGCACCTCCCAACACGTGAATTATGTTGTTTGGTGGAAAATTCTGCCTGTCCTGGGAATGCCTCGGCCCAACCTGTCCAAACACAAGTTCAACCTATTCTCAAAAACCAAAGACCTGTTTGTTTTTATTAAAGAGTTGCAGTTTTTTTTTTTTTTTTTCAATTATTGATCTTTATTTGAAAGAGAGTGGGTTAGGGTTGTTTGTTTCAAGAATAGGAAAAAATATTCATTATAACGATGATATCTCGTTAGCATTCAGTGGTAGAGCCAGAAATTCTATTTAGGGTGAATATTTTACTCAAAAACTTTAAATTTTTTTTGTACTGATCAATAAAAATAAAATAATGTATTTAAATTTATGGCATTGTATTTCATACTTACGTTGATAAATATAACGTATACAAATAAAAAAAAAGACTAATTAAAACATTTTACAACAAATGAGACTAACATCATAAAAGATACTATAATCTTTCTCTATATAACTAATCAATCTATTAGTCATTGATCACTCATTAAATTATTTAACCTATTTTTCATAATATCTATAACTTTAAAAAATAGTCTGACATGTGAAAAATTTATCTAGATGTATACATAAAGTGTTCAAAGTGTGTCAAAAAATTTAAAATTATTTAAAAAATAATTTAGGGTGGGCTTGTGCTCTCTCTGGTCCTCATGTGGCGCCGCCATTTGTCAGCATTATCACCAACTAATAATATGTAGATAAATAAGGAAATGGACCTCACATAAACTAATAACTACGGATACATGCAAGGAAATAAATATTCACACTTTTTTCATGTAAGCCAATAAATACCCAAAAAGAGTTTATTTTACACATTTTTGAGTTTTATTATTACTTGATGATACTATATTAGGGTCCGTTTGATTAGCGGAATAATGATAAAAAATACAAGAAAATGAAAATTTTTAAAATTTTCATATGTTTAGTTAGCATGAAATGAAAAATAATATAAAAAATAATTTTCTCCTACTTTTTTTCTGGTAAAAAACACAAGAAAATGCAAGAAAGTTGTAATATTTAACTAACTTCAATGTTACCTTATTTTTCTTAAAATATTTTATTGGTTATTAATTTAAAAAAATCTTAGTGAATTTGATTAACTATATAATTTGGCCTAAAAAACTTGGTGTTGGTACTTGTCCCATAATTAGGGCAAAGTCAATTTTTTAAAAATTTTAATTATAATACATATTTTTTACTTCTTTTGATCGATTTAATATATTTAAGGGTAATTTAGACAATTAAAAAAAATTATTGTAACTATCTTTTCTTTCAAACAATAGAATGAATTTTTTTTTAAATTTCTTACAAAATTTTCATGTTAACCAAATACATACATAAAAAAATATATATTTTTTATTTTATTTTTTCGTTCAATTCACTTTCTATTATTTTCATTTTTCATCATTTTTTTTCCTAACCAAACGAACCCTGTTGACTTAATATTATCGTTGTATTAAATATTCTCTCATAGAATAAGGTGGATCAAACCAATTGTACATTTACCATTACTAGTAATGCACCACGTGCGTTCCATGTGACTAATGTTTTTAAAAAAATATAATAAATAAATATTTAATATATTTGTATTTGAATTAAATATCATATCAAATTTACCAAATTTTTATTTTCATCGCTCATGCTCCACTATAGAATTTTTGAAAACTTTATATGTTTTCAAGATTTGTTATTCTAACTTTAAGAAAAATGATAAAAAAAAAGAAAATAAATAATTGAAGTTCTATTTTTTTCAATAAGTTTGTAATTAAAAGTGATTTTTTAGTGATGTTTGAAAATTAAATTTTTTAAAATTGATTTGATTATGATTCCACTTATAAATTATTGAATAAAATAAAAATAATTATTAATATACCAATCATATTAGAAATTTATTGTATTTAGGATTAGTTAGGTCAATTAAGATAAAATTTAATATATAACACTATAATATAATATATATTATAAAACAGATTAATTTTTTTTAAAAAAATTTAAGTTTTCACATCAAATCTTAACACATTTAAAAAAGTTTACTGTGACTAAAAAAATATGTAAAATTATATAATTTTATGTCTTAAAAATAAAATGCTTAAATATTTTGATGAAAAATAAAATATACATATGTAGTCATAATATTATCTTTATAAATGAGATGAGTAATATTATATTGATGAAGTTTTTGAAGGTTTTTTTTTTGAATATTTTAAAACTTATAATAATGCATATATTTTTTAAGAGTAATATAATCAATCAAAATATTTCATAAAAATTGACATTTATAAATACATAATAGATAATTAAAAAATTAATTTGATTTAGATTCTACTTATAAATAAAAATAATTATCACTATACCAATCATATTGGAACCTATCTAGGTAAATTGAGATAAAATTTAATATACAATGCTATAATATATTTTATAAAGTATATTAAAATTTAAAAATAATTCAAGTTTTTAAATAAAATCTTAACACAATATGAAAAGTTTACTGTGATTAAAAAATTATGTAAAATTATATATACATTATTTTTTATCTTAAAAATGAAAGGGTTAAACATTTTTGATGAAAAATAAAATACACATAAAGAGTTCTACATTTTGATGAAAAATAAAATAAGCATATGTAGTCATAATATTATTCTTATAAATGAGGTAAATAATATTATATTGATGAAATTTTAAAAGTTTTTTTGAATATTTTGTTAAAACTTATAGTGATGCATCTATTTTTTAAGAGTAATATAATCAATCAAAAAGTTTCATAAAAATTGACATTTATACATAAGGAATGTATAATTAAAAATGATTTTAGATGTAATTTGGAGATTTAAATGCATAATAATATTATGACAATTTAGATATTAAGTGTGGAAGGATTGAGTGGTCTTTTTAATTCTTTACAAGGGTAAAATAGTGAATCAAAAGTTTTTCACATTAAAGTACTTTTATTAATAGTATAGATATAGATATAGATAATGGAAAAAAAAGGCGCATGCTCATGGTAATTACTTTTTAATACGCTACAAATTCAAATATAACAAATAAAATCTTTCATATATTTTTTGAAAAAATTGGTGAAAATTTTGTAATTGAATTCCAAATATTCTTAAAAATTGGTCAAAAAATTCCAAAATTGTGATGCAAATCTTCAAAAATATCTCAAATATAGGAATTTTAATATTCAATCATTAATTCATTTCTATTCTAGAAAATATTTTAGGTTGTTTAAGTGAAAATAAAATAAATCTTTAATAGTAGGTTTTCATAACTCCAAAACCAAAAATTATTGCTAGAAACAGATAATATTTCATGTAATGGTGATACCATAACAACAAAATTTCAAATGGGTAAAATAAATTTCATTTAGATAGTTATTGACTTATATGGAAGAAGAGTCAGTAGTTATTAAATTATATAGACAAGTAGTTATTAACTTTTATGGGCCTTTTTTTTTATTTGTTTACATATTATTAATTAATAATACTATGTCATTAATATTAACATAGTATCATTGTTGCCGTGAATAATTTTTCTAACTTTTGAGGCCCATTTGATTCACTGTTTTGTCAAATCAATCGATTGCATGGTTTGTGATATAAGACTACCTCAATTTCCGATATTTGTGTGTTTTTTGTCATATTTATTGTATTTTTAACACTTTTATAATATTTAAAAAAATAATAAAATTATGTACCACAACAGTGGTAAAACATCCACAAATATGATAAAAACACAAAAAAAAAATAATTTTTTGTTGTATGGAAGAAAAGTGATAAAAAAATGACCACAAATGTGATAAAAATATTCATAACGGTGGTAAAAATACTTATAAAAATTATAAATAATTCACAAAAATATTAAAATTTTTAATTATAAAATGACCCACAAAAATTATAAATAACTTTTTTTTAAGGTAATAAACACGTAACAAATTTTGAAGGCATAGTACGGTTAGTACCCATTTTTTTGGGTCCGTACTGTAGTCAAATCCAAGACTAACAAGAAGATATTAGGTTTGGATGTGTAGTTTACCCAATACGCAGCAGTGAAACCAGCCACCCCAGAAGAAAGATGAATGACATAACCACCTGAGAAGTCGATAACGAGACCGTAAAGAAATCCACCACCCCACACTGTGTAAGCACCAATTGTATAGGAAAAGGTGAGCCACAAAGGAACAAAAAACATCCAAGCATAAAAGTTCATCCTCCCAAGCAATGAACCAGCAAGCAATATAACAGTGATAGCAGCAAAAGCAAACTGGTAAAACACATAGTCTGCCCTGGGAATCATCCCCATTAGGTTTTTGTGCAGGAGATACTTTTCTGTCATAGCTTGACTTGGTTTTCCCAGTATAGGAGCAATTTCGATCCCAAATGACATTTGGTGTGCCCAAAGAACCCAACAGACTAGGACCGCGGCAAAGGCATACAAAGCCATGAACGCTGAGTTCACTGCCCATTTCTTCTTCACCATGCTACCATATAGAATCACAAGCCCTGGAACGCTTTGGAGACCTACCATGGTTGCTGCTGTCATTACCCATGCATTGTCTGCTTTGTTTAGCCATTCTGGCGATGCTTCGTCCCACCGGAGATTGAACGGGAGCCTGTAGTTCTCAGACATATTCTGTGAGCGAGGGAGGTCGGGGTGGAGCTACGCTAGACGTCGAAGAAGGAATAAGGAAAAGGGAGGTGGGGGTGGGAGCGGGAGTGGGAGGGGGAGGGTTTTTTTTTTTTTGGCATGCTTAGTGGGCATGGCGATATAAGGTGATGCGTTTTGTAGTTTAGTAAAGACCTATTAGCCTTGGAATAATCTATGTTTTTTGGTTGTACTTATGATCCTGTAACATTCTTTGCTGTCCTTAGCAGCCGGCATTGTTAGTAGATTCATCATTGAAATTTTGAAGGAGATTCTTGTTGAAATCGATGTTGACGGAGGTAAAATACAGCCAGGAGGGGGGTTAGTCCAACGATAATATTACTTTATTATAATGTAAATGCTACCGGATTAAATCACAAAAATAATTTCTTATTTTTTAATCTTGCAAGCTACTCTTTCTAGAGTACTGTTATGCTGTTCAAATCAAAATCAAATGTATGTAAAAGAGCACATGAAAATGCCGGTTTCCAACAACTAGGATTTGTTTTTTTTATTTTTTTTTAGTATGTAGAAAGTGTCTGGAAGTCTTGACTCTGTGATCCTTGAAGCATTCATCAACTTCATGATAGTAATCACTGTGAGCAGTGGTGAAAGACCTGCATAATTTTTGACTCTCTAACGTGAAAACTCGTGATTGTTTACCAAACTATTTTGAAGAACTAGAGGAACATAGTAATGTCAAATGATATGAGATTATTGCTATACAATTATATCTTCATAGTAATGTTTTTAGACACGGAGTTATTACTATACAATTATATTAATATCATAAATACTTTGGGACATATGGTCCCAATAAATTTATACTTGACATGAAGGAAGATTGCATTACTATGGTATTTTAAAAGATTCGATTGCATAAATAATAATTTAAAAAAATAAAAAATATTATGGCCTAAAAAACCCCAAAAAAAGAAAGATATAATATAGATGAGCCAGGAAACTACTGTTTTCTTTGGAAAAAATAAAAGTTGGATTCAAGTTGTTATCATATTTACCTTCATTTCTTGTTTGATTGTTTTCAGGATCGCTTGAATTATACATTATTCCTCTTTCACGCTCGAATCAAGAATTTCAACTAACACACACAATGATTAGAATAGTTCAACATTATAGTCCACGCGAAAAGTTTTAAAAAATAGTTAAACATGAATCATATTTTGCTATTATGCTGTATTAAAAGAAATATTTGCTGTTAAATTATAAGTTATCAATTTTTTTTATTATTTTCTATAAAATTAATTTTGATTTTCTTCTACCCTTATATTAACTGTCAATAGCTATAATATTTTCTTATCACCGTTATCGTAGTAGGCTGCCTATAAAGATGTCCAACCTGTCTAAGTTAATTCTCTCTTTATTTATCTTCTATGCATGCTATGTCTACTTTTCTGATGGATATATTTGTTCATAATTCTATAATTCCTAGTTTTATCTGATATTCATATTAACATTATCATTTTCGCCACATTCAACTTTTAAATGTATCGTTTCTTAGTTGTCCAACACTTAGTTCCATAAAGCATAGTGGGTTTTACAACTATTCCATATAGTTTTTCTTTTAGCTTAAGAGACATTTGCCTATTCTACAATACATCAGATGCATTGCACCATTTAGTGCATCTTGCATTAATTCTAAAGTTAACATCGCCATCAATCTCTTTATGAATAACAAACTCTAACTATTTAAAGTGTTTAATAATCGGTGTCTCTTGATCTTCAATTTTTACTGCTTTCCAATTTCGATTCTTTTTGGTAGAATTCTTAGTGTAATTACAATTGCTAATACGTGATTTTTATTTTTATTGTACGGTCAGTTTGACTGATTAACTCACCGATTGAACTAGTGACCTATTAATTTGATCTCTTTGTCAGTTGATGTTCGGACTGAGTTTAATATATGATTTTAGAGGAGCAATGTAAGAGCATGCGTGCAGTGAAGCAATGACGAGCTAGTCTAGTGTGTCACTTCCCGTTTCAAGAAGGTTCAAGAGAACCCTAGACTATGGGTTCCTTATCTTGAACCTCCTTGAAAAAATATTCTAGCGAATACTAGAGAGATAGGAAGAAGCAAAAAAATCCAGAACATACTTGTAGAATAAATATTTATATATTTTCATAGAAAATCCTAAAAGCATCATCAATCTAAAACACTTGGAAATATCCTAAACATTCATTTTATGGCTAAATCTGTATAAATAAGAGTGAGTTCGCCTTATAACAGACACTGAAGGCACATGCGGAAGTATAGATACAATGTGTATAGATACAATGTGATGGCTTGAGACGAAAAAGAGGAACCACCACAGGACTTTCCTGTTTATTAGAGCCAATACCTAAAAATTTTGCTAGTTTGTGATTTGAACTAGTTTTTCCGACCAGTAGTACTATTTATTCTTGCAATCTTTTGAGCTTCACAACCATCCGCAAATTATCTCAGACGTAATGAATATTAAACGCAATATTCGTCAACTCAAACAACCATCTAAAATATTCCATAATCAGTTCCTCATATTCAAAATCTACTTGATTTGCAAATGATGAATCCTATAAATTTCACACACAAACAAAATATAAACGGATCGAGAGAATATTTGATGATTTAGTGTAATTTTTCACATATTCTCATGTTCTGTTATCTTGTCAGGGGTTTGGGTTAAATGGAACTATCCTCCTTGGTATGTTGAAGCTTAATACTGATGAGGCGTCTAAATATAACCCAGGTTGGCTATCCTGTGAGGAATGAATAGGTAAAATGGTCCTAGCAGCGTCTTTTTTCTATGGCGGAAAGTTCAAGTATGATTGTTGAGTTCAGGGCTTTATGTCCTTGACCTTGTCTGGTTTTTATGAGACGGATCAGAGATTTTTTGAGTAGATTGAAGTATAGGCTGGTTCATGTTTTTAGAGAGTCCAATTTTGTGGCTGATAGACTTGCATGATTTTTCTGTTGATGTGAGGTTGCCTTTTGAAGTGCGAATGGCCTTGTTTCATGATCAGAAGGGGTTGTCAATGTTACGTAAGAGGAGAAGGGTGGTTTTTGATGATCAGGGTTGATGTGAGGTGGTGTTTTTTGCCTTATGGTATAGTGTTGATTTGTTTGAACAAGAGTTACGGAGATGATGTGTTGAAGACATTGGCTTTTGGCTTTACTGCCTGCCTTTTATTGTGTGGTATGCTGCTGTGTTGCTGTTGATGCAAGCTGGAAGTGTATGAAGAGGTGGAGCTTCTGTCGAGTTTAGCATGGTTTTTTGTTTTGTTTAGTTTTTCTAAAAATAATAGGCCATTTATGGTTTTCCTTTTGTTTCTTGTAATTACTGGTTTTTGTGTATAATGAAATTTTTTCTTTTCTTAGAAAAAAAAGTGTAATTTTTTAGATGATCATATTCAGAAGTTTATTTTTTGGTTCTCCATCAATCTCATCTAGTTGCATCGTGTAAGAGAGAATCGTGAGAATTCGCACTATTTGGGTGAGAATGACAATAGTGATAAAAATGATTGGACAAACACATATCATTAATTGCAAAACCAAATCTGAAAAATTCTCACAACACAATAACTCGCATAGTCATTCTCTAACTCTAGTGGTCGTTCCCAGAGATTGCTATGTTATAACCAATTTTGTCAAAGGGCTTACAAGGTTTTGAAAAAAAAAAAAAAAATACCAACATGTTATGAGTAAAGGGAAAAAAAATATTTATAGTTTGATTTGAGATTGAAAGCATATAGTTCAAAAGAGTATTCGAGTCCCCATTCTATGATTTGATCTGGGCTTACTGTGATGATGATGACCACACTTGATTCGTTTATTCAGAGAAAGTGGACCCATAAGCTCATATGTAGTGTAGGTGCCTTGCAGGCTCCTAAGTGCCCATTCGAATGTTTACTGTAATTTATACATCTTTTAATTGAAATATAATGGAGCAAAGTTTTTAGTTCTAATTTTTTCAATTACATCTTGATTTGGTTTGATGTATCCTGTTGGTTTTCAAATCAATGCTTGTTTATGAGAGAGTCCACTGGAAAGCACAATGTCACCATCGAAATAGGAAGAAACTCATCATTCTTTGTTTCCAGACGATGCATTGCATGAAGTATTAAGGGTCGGCACTGGGCCATACTGGTCCCTAGTTTTTTCTGCCTTAATCCTCGACTTACTCTGATTTCGGCCAGTTATTCGGGCGGGTTCGTCTCAACCTGTCAGAAAAAATCCCAAACCCACGACATGATTCATGGCCCAATCCTAATGGGTCCTTAATTTGGGATGTAGATGTGATATAGACATTTGGTATGCATACCCTTAATATCATAGTTGTTTTGTCGTTATTAAATTTTTCGTGTTCCCCGTTTTTTCAAATTATTTTCCGAAATTTTATCAAATTTTCTTTTTTACATTTAAATTTCTAGGCAAAGACATAAACTATGTACGTGCATATTTTTAGAAAAAGGTGAAGCCACCAAACATCTAGAAACTAATGCTATTACAAATTTGTCAAGTATATGACGATTTGATGTAAACATTTGGTATGTATGGCATTGTTCTTAATGTTTTTGTCATTATAAAACTTTTCCGCGTTCCCCTGTTTTTCCACATCATATTCTGAAATTTTATCAAATTTTCTTCTTCAAATCTAAATTTTCAAGTAAAGACCTAAACTACATGTATACATATTTTTAGAAAAAGGTGAAGTCGCCAAACATCTAGAAATAGGTGTTATTGCAAATAGCCCCTAATTTGTCTAGAAATAGGTGTTATTGCAAATAGCCCCTAATTTGTCAAGAAAACGATGATTTGATATAGATATTTGGTATGCATAACATTGTTCTTAATTGTTTTGTCATTATGAAACTTTTCTGTGTTCCCTATTTTTCTAAATCATATTTTGAAATTTAATCAAATTTTCTTCTTTAAATCTAAATTTTCGGGCAAAAGACATAAACTACGTACATACATATTTTTTAAAAAAATGAAGTCACCAAACTTCTAGAAACTAATGCTATTGCAAATAGCCCCTGATTTGTCAAGCATACGATGATTTGATATAGATATTTGGTATGCATAATATTGTTCTTAATTGTTTTGTCATTATGAAACTTTTCCGTGTTCCCTATTTTTCCAATTCATATTTTGAAATTTAATCAAATTTTTTTCTTCAAATCTAAATTTTTGGGCAAAGACCTAAACTACATGCATACATATTTTTAGAAGAAAGTGAAGTCACCAAACATCTAGAAAACTAATGCTATTGCAAAAAACCCCTGGTTTGATATAGACATTTGGTATGCGAGCATTGTTCTTAATTGTTTTGTCATTATAAAACTTCTCCATGTTCACTATTTTTCCAAATCATATTTTGAAATTTTTGTCAAATTTTCTTCTTCAAATCTAAATTTTCGGGCAAAGACCTAAACTACATACATACATACATATTTTTAGAAAAAGGTGAAGTCACAAAACATCTAGAAACTGATGCTATTGCAGATAGCCCCGATTTGTCAAGCATACGATGGTTTGATATAGACATCTGTTATTCATAACATTGTTCTTAATTGTTTTTTCATCATAATATTTTCCTTATTCCCTATTTTTCAAAATCATAAATGAACATTTATCAACATTTACTTCTTCAAATCTAAATTTTTTTGGCAAAAGACCTAAACTACGCACATACATATTTCAAAAAAAAAAAAATAGAGTCACCCAACATTTAGAAATTGATGATATTGCAAGTAACCCCAATTTTTCAACCATACGACCAGGAATAGCATAGACTGCTTCTTTCTTCTCTTACTTAGAAGAGTTAATAAATTTTTAACAGCAAGTTTTTTCTTCCATCAGTCTAACTCATTTCATTATCATCAATGTAACACGAATTACTAGAAAATACAATAAAAAATATCATGAATTGACTTATATAAATATTTTCTCAAAAACGACTGAAAATTGTATACATTTAACACTCGCACAAATCCACAACGATACAAGTGTCATAGGGTAAGTTGTTTGGCAACCTGACAAATAACAACTGCAAAAAAAGTTATTTTTTTAAGAAAAAGAATATCAACGATTGATCTTAACCACATAAATTAATGTATGTTTTAAAGTAAAAGGTCAAAATATATAGTTTTGTGAAGGTTCCTTGGTGTCCCCGGAGCATCATGGGTTGACTCCACGAAGCATTACACATATCACGGTGTATCCGTTATATTACGTCAATAATGTCGATATTATGTAATTATTAAATAAAAAAATAAAATAAAATAAAATTTAATTTCTATCAAAGAAGTAATTATGTATTACATGGTTGGATGATTATGAATTTTAATAAGGTTCATTTGTTAACTTGTTTATTTATTAATAAACGATTATACTACGTGATACACTGACACTACTGACATCGGATAACGACTATAGCTAATAATTTTTTTTACACATACAATTGAAAGACTTCCCATATTGAACAAAAGTCCACTTTGAACGAGTCCTCCACCACTTAAAACATTTCCTTATTTTTTGGTTTTGTTAATCTCAAGTGTATAATTTAGCACAAATATTTGGGCTTTTCCCACTTTGCACTTTAAATTTTTTAAGATTTTTATTTTACACCCTCAAATTAAATTTCTTACATTGTACCATCTATATATCAAAAGTACTGTAATGTTACTTTTCAGTTAGCTTCACTATATTTTCCGTCAAAAGTCAACTTATTTACACTAATGAAAAATTAACAAAAGGACCATAAAATTTTATTTTTTAAGGATATAAAATAAGAATTTTGAAATCTTTCAAGGTACAAAGTATAATTCCCCTAAATATTTCATTGTAATCTTCTAATAATAAAAATGTTCGGTTGCAAATTGATTACTGTGATACCAACGAACAGGTCTTTTGATGATAAATAATCATTTTTTTAAATGTGCATCACAGTTTTTAAGTCCAAGAATAAATTTATTCAAGAGATTGTCTATTATTTATTTTTGTGTCTCACCATAAAATATTTTTTGTCTTTTCAATAGATCACCCGTGTTTAAATTTACGATATATGATCTAACAATGAAAAAAATGTCAGAAACAATTGCACTCCTATAATTAAGTACTGTTTTATCATCTCAATTCAGAGTGAGGAATTGAGATTAAGGGTATTAAAATATGACACGATTCATTAGTAAAACACGAAATTAGAAGTTTAGGTATTCTTTAAGAGTAAATGTTACTTGGACTTAAAAAGTAGACTTGATAATTTCAACTATTGATTTCACTGTGGGTCCCAACATTTATTGAGATCCACTATCTATTCAATGGTTGAGATTATCAAGTCTAATTTTTAAGTTTAGTTTTTAAGTCCATCTAACATTATTCATTCTTTAAACCACACGTGTCGTAAACGAGTGGACTTGACACAACACGATTAATAAACAAATCGAGTTTGTATAAAGTCAATCAAAATAAATATACGATATGACTCGTTTATATACTGGTTATACACGATTTATACATGACATGAACTCGATACGACAGGACTCCTTATACATGAATTAATAATCGAATCTAACATGGGAGAAATATTTTTTGACACGAACCCGTATCATTCAACACGATTAAGATACCTAATTGAGATTCAAAGAGAATAAAATGAAATTAACCAATTAATCTCAATCCACCTTGTAAAAATCCGTAAAAATTGGTTGGTATTGAGATCCCTGCCTTATAATCTCAATCAGTGCTATCAGAACTGGACCGAATCGGCCGGTCCAACCAGTTCAACTATGAACCGAGACCTTGACCTGCCTGATTGACTAGTTAAACCGAATAAGGATGAGAACCGAATGAAAATCGTCAAACCAATCGATTTTTGGAGAAAACGTGAACTAGACGGTTTGAAGTCAATAAAATTAAAAAAAAAATTGAAAGGTTCAATTTTTATTTGGGCCAAGTTTTTGATTTTGCCCTAAATCTCGCAGAAGCAGAAAGCAGCAGTTTTTTTTCTCTATAGCAACAGGGAGGTAGTGAAGAAAGAAACATTGCTCTACGCAACACAGTGACAGAGAGACAGCATTGCCACAGTAAGGCAGCTTTTTCTCTCTCCAGCAACACTGCTTTGCGTGACACTCAGGCAGAGGCGACAACTCAAGTGAACTCTCTAACGACGAACAACAGCTAAAGGGGGCGACAACTCAGGCAACCGCTACAGATCGTTAAGGTAAAATGGTTATCCTCTCCTCGTTTCTACGTTCTCCAGGAGTTGTACTTCAATTTTCCTAAGAATAATCTTTAGATCCTGTTGCAAATCTGTCAATAAAACAAAAGTATTGATTAATGACAAAAAAAAAAAAAACAAAATGGAGTGAGTTTATAATAAAATGCATCATGGTAGCTAGTTTGTTATGTTGCCTAAGAAGTATTAGGTTGACGCATCAGTGAATTATGTGGACTGAATTGACATAGCTTGATGCAATTGAAATGGTCTATTATTAATGTTACTGTGTTATTATGGTCTATTTGTGAATTTTATGAATTGAGATTGTGGGATTGTTAATTGAAATTTTTGCTGTCACTATGGATTTTTTTCTTTTATTTAACTTCATTAATATTATGATAAATTCTATGCGTTTTAGACACATTTTATATCTTTTGGCTCAGTTATTATGTTATATAATTATTATTATATATATTTTTTTATTATATAATCAGTTCGATCAGTTGACCCGACAATTGAACCGATGATCTATTAATCCGATATCCTAATCAGTTTGATAACTTGTCCCTTTCTAATAATATTGATCTCAATCCGCCACGTACGAGGGTATCCTTCACTATGTTTTGTTTATTTCTTAGTATTCCTTTGACAGATCTTGTTTGGACGGCATCGTCAACTTTCCAACCACCTTGAATGATGTGCAAGAATGTACTCAAAATGCTCTGTCATTGGTCTCCCACTCTCTCAAATCATATAGAATCTTGGTTTCACACACATACATACATCATCGGATTGGATTGCCGGGTTGTCATGTTGATTGGATTGTCGGAAAAGTGGTGTGAATCTGATCATCTGCAATAGTTTTTAGGAAAAAATGTACGAAGGGAAAGATTTATTAATTGTAGTTATTGAATTTGAATTGAATAATTTATAATTATTGGGTATAAAAATATAAAATATTATATAATTAGTGTATGCTTATAGATTGAAAAACAGAAGTAGGACTCCATGAATGAATATTAATGAAGAATGGCGATAAAGACATAATAAGCTGGAAAAATGAGTAATGCAAGAAATTAATCTTTGCCTCCTAAATGAGAGCGTCACGAGACTAAGCTTGTGATTTTAGGTGTGTTGTGGGAGCCCAAATTTAACTCAAAAATTAGTCTTAATTAAATAATTCAAATTCAATTTGAACTTGTTCGAATTCAACTTGAGCAATACTTGAATTAATTATATCAGGTTGAAATCAAGTTAAAGTTAGGATTGAAGATTATATACATAAAGTTGACCATTTAACCCGTCAAACTCGCTCAAATTACACCTCTAGATGAGACCAATTATGTCAACCTAAGTAGGGCCCCACAATTTTGATATATTAATACCTAATATATTAATTCGAACTCAATGGTTGTCATCTTGACATGAACTAGATTAGAACATATTCCTAAAAGAATAAAGAAGACTAACTCTTAAAGGATGTGAAAAATAATTAAACGTGATATCTCTGAATTATTAAAAATTAGTCTCAACCATTAAATCAACCTTAAAAATAAAAATAAAAAAAAGTCGGAATAAGATCCCCTCGCTGGCGTAGGCCTTTGTCGTAAAGTTGAAATCTACCCACCGTGTGGGTTGATTGCAAGGGAGATCGAAGTGTTTCTACACAGCACTAGGTAGGTGGGTGGAGTGGGGTAGTGGTGGGTCCTACTACATTACAGGTTGGGTCTTATTCTTTTTTTTTTTTGTTTTTTGATAAATGTTGGGTCTTATTCAAGGAATAAGTAAAACCATTTAATTTAATGTCTCCAATTTATAAAGCTGAATGATGATCCCCTGACATCTCACCCTCATAATTAAAATTGGATTGATTGTATGTATGTTCCCTTTGTTAATTCAAGAAGGGTGGTGTGGGCATTCACGCCTACTTGAAAGGATTATTAAAAGATAGGGCTTATCCAATAATTTCTAAGGAAAAACTAACTTTTTTGAAAATGTTTCGAATAGTTTTTTTCACTCTGATTTCTTTATTTCATTTTTCAAATTTTTGTTTTGCACCTAAAAAAAATTAGCTAAACAAGTTCAGAATCCGATTGATTTATTCTAAGATGAAATTGATCGATGGCCCAAAATCCACATTAGGAGTATCCTGATAAATAAATAATACACCAGGCCCACAACATGATTGATGGGCCAATCCTAATGGGTCCCTAATTTGAGAAGTAGATTTGATATAGGCATTTGGTATACGTATCGTTGTTCTTAGTTGTTTTGTCGTTATTAAAATTTTTCGTGTTCCCTGTTTTTTCAAATCATATTCCGAAAATGATGACAAATAATAATCTTTGTAAATGTGTATAAGAGTTTTTGAGTCTAAGAATAAATTTATTCAAGAGATTGTCTATTATTTATTTTTGTGTCTCACCATAAAATATTTTTTCTCTTTTCAATAGATCACCCGTGTTTAAATTTACAATATATGATCTAATAATGAAAAAAATGTCAGAAATGATTATACTCCTACAATTAAGTACTGCTTTATAATCTCAATTCCGCGCGAGGAATTGAAATTAAATATGTTAAAATATGACACGATTCATTAACACAATATGAAATTAGAGGGTTTAAATCCTCCTTAAGCGAGTGAACTTGACAAAACACGATTAATAAATAAATCGAGTATGTGTGAAGTCAATCAAAATAAATATACAAGATGACTCGTTTCTGTACTAGTTATATATAATTTATATATGATATAAATTCGATATGACACGACTCTTTATACACGAATTAATAATTGAATCGATATAAAAGAATTATTTTTTTAACACGAATTCACATTATCCGACACAATTGACATACTTAATTGAGATTCCAACGACGGAGAGAATAAAATGAAACTAACCAATTAATCTCAATCTGCCTTTTAAAAATCCCTGAAAATTGTCCGGTATTGAGATCCCTGCCCTGTAATCTCAATCCGCCTCGTACGAGGGTATCCTTCTATGTTTTGTTTATTTCCTAGTATTCCCTTGACAGATCTTGTTTGGACGGCTTTGTTAACTTTCCAACCCCCTTCAATAATGTGCAAGAATGTACTCAAAATGCTGTCAATGGGCTCCCATTCTGGGAGAGTCTTTGGTACCGAATAGTTGGAACCGTACTGCCTGGTTTGTGGTGGGCAAAGGCGGTTTTGTGGTGAGCTATGGTGAATAAAAAAAACGGCGGCTAAAAAACGGTTCTAAATCCATCTTGTAACGGCGGCTACAAAATGGTAGTAAATCCATCTTAAGATATGGTAATCTTATTTCACATCTAGGTTGTAATTTTACTTTTATTACTTGTAACTTAACCTTAAATAATTATAATTTCATAATCAAAAACAGTAATCTAGCTTTAAATAGTTATAACTTTACTTTTAAAAATAGTAATTTTATTTTTAATTGTTGTAACCTCACTTTCAAAGTAATAACCTTACATTTAATACCGTACCACCTGGTTTGTGGTGGGCCATGGTGAATAAAAACACGGCGGCTGAAAAACGATTGTAAATCCACCTTAAGATGTGATAACTGCGACTGAAAAACGGTGGTTAATCCACCTTAAGATGTGGTAACCTTATCTCACATCTAGGTGGTAATTTTATCTTTATTACTTGTAACTTAACTTTAAATAGTTATAACTTCACAATTAAAGATAGTAACCTAACCTTAAATAGTTATAACTTTAATTTTATTTTTAATTGTTGTAACCTCGCTTGCAAAGTAATAACCTTACATTTAATAGTCATGATCGATCATGATTAATTAAAATTGATCCCAATGCCAATTTTTTTTTTCCCTATTCAACTCAATTAAGATCTATCATGATTAATTAAGATCAATCCTAAAGCCAAATTATTAGTATTTTTTTTTTTTTTGGAATTTCACTCAATTAAGATCTATCATGATTATTTAGGATCTATCCCAATACCAAATTTTTTTTTTTACTATTCCACTCAATTAAGATCTATCATGATTATCTAGGATCTATCTCACTACCAAATTATGATTTTGAATGTTAATTTGATGTTATTTTTGATAAATTGAGTGTTAGTTGGATAAAATAAAAAATTAATTTAATTTTATGTTAATTTAAAAGTTAATGTTATTTTTAAATTGACATGTAATTTCATAAAATTAATTAACATTTTATGAATTAATGTTAATTTTATGAATTTAAAAGTTAATGTTATTTTTTATTTTATCCAACTAACACTCAATTCATCAAAAATAACATTAAATTGACATTCAATTGTATTAAATTAACATTCAAAATTATAAATTTAAAATTCATAAAATTAACCTAAAATTTCATAAAATTACATGTCAATTTAATGTAAAAAATAATAATAATGCATTGGAATCGATCTTAATTGAGTGGAATCGCAAAATAATAATAATAATAATAATTTAGCATTTGGATAGATCCTAGATAATCATGATAGATCTTAATTGAATGAAATAGCAAAAAAAAAAAAATGGCATTGGCATAGAACCTAAATAATCATGATAGATCTTAATTGAGTGGAATCGCAAAAAAACAAAAAAATACTAATAATTTGGCTTTGGGATCGATCTTAATTAACCATGATAAATCCTAATTGAGTTGAATAGTAAAAAAAAAAATTGGCATTAGGATCGATTTTAATTAATCATGATCAACCATGACTATTAAATGTAAGGTTATTACTTTGAAAGTGAGGTTACAACAATTAAAAGTAAAATTACTATTTTTAAAAGTAAAGTTATAACTATTTAAGGTTAAGTTACAAGTAATAAAAATAAAATTACCACCTAGATGTGAGATGAGGTTACCACATCTTAAGGTGGATTAACCACCGTTTTTCAGCCGCCGTTATCACATCTTAAGGTGGATTTACAATCGTTTTTCAGCCGCCGTGTTTTTATTCACCATGGCCCACCACAAACCAGGCGGTACGGTACCAAAAAATCACTATTCGATACCATAGACTCGCCCATATTTTAGGAAAAAAATGTACAAAGGGAAAGATTGATTAATTGTAGTTATTGATTTTGAATTGAATAATTTATAATTATTGAGTAAAAAATAATAAAAATATAAAATATTATATAATTGGTGCATGCTTATAGATTGAAAAACAGAAGTAGGACTCCATGAATGAATATCAATGAAGAATGGCGATAAAGACATAATAAGCAGGAAAAATGAGTAATGCAAGAAATTAATCTTTGCCTCCTAAATGAGAGCGTCATGAGACTAAGCTTGTGATTTCAGGTGTATAGCCGGAGCCTGAATTTAACTCAATAATTATTTTAAATTAAGTAATTCGAATTCAATCTGAACTTGTCCGAATTCAACTTGAGCAGTACTTGGATTAATTATCTTGGGTTAAAGATTATATAAATAGTGTTGAATTAGGACTGACCTTTCAACTCATCCAACTCGCTCAAGTCACACTCCTATACGAGACCAATTATGTCTGCCTAAGTAAGGCCACACAGTTTTACTATATTAATACCTAATTTTTGTGACCATAAATAATATCGAATTTTTTTTTATAGCGTATTCAGATTTACATCGATTATTAATTCGAGCTCAATAACTATCATCTTGACTTGAACTGGGTTAGACCATATTCCTAAAAGGATAAAAATGACTAGTTCTTAAAGGGTGTTAAAAAGAATTAAACATGACATCTTTAAATTGTCAAATACTAGTTTCAACCATTGAACCATCCTTAAAAAAAAAAAAAGAAAAAAAGAAAGTCGGAATAAGATCTTCTCACTGGCGTAGCCCTTTGTCGTAAAGTTGAAATCTACCACCATGTGGCTTGATTGCAAGGGAGATTGAAGTGCTCTACACAGTACTAGGTAGGTGGGTGGAGTGGGGTAGTGGTGGGTCCTACTACATTACAGGTTGGGTCTTATTCAAGGAATAACATCCCCTGACATCTCACCCTCATAATTAAAATTGGATTGATTGTATGTATACATGTATGTATGTTCCCTTTCTTAATTCATGATGGATGGTGTGTGCATTCACGCCTACTTTAAAGGATTATTATTCCCAAGGTACGTTAAATGTGTTTGGTGTCATATTATAATTTAAGTTGAGATAAATTATAATATTTTATAAACTTGAGATCAAACGTATTAGTTTTAGGAGACCCGTCTAAGGTACGTTAGACTTGTGCGGCGTTGGCTTAAAACTTTAGTTTTTTTTTTTTTTTTAAAGTCTGATTTGTTTGAATTCGAATTTATTGGACGATTTTTTCATAAATTTTTTGAAACAAAATAACTTTTATCAGCACCAATAAAAATTTTAAAAATAAGGCTTATCTGAGGATTTTTAAGGAAAAATTGACTTTTTCGAAAACATTCAAAATGGTTCGAATAGTTTTTTTAATTCTGATTTTTTCATTTTATTTTTCAAATTTTTGTTTCATACCTAAAAAAGTTAACTCTAAACAAGCTTATCGTCCGATTGATTTATTTTTAAGATGAAATTGATCAATGGGCCAAAATCCAAATTAGGAGGATCTTGATAAATAAATAAAATATTATTTTACCTAATTTAGTGATTTTTTTGATGATATGATGAATCATAACCATTAAATTAATATGAAATCTACAATAAATCTATTGTCAAGAAATGATAAAGTCACTAAAGAAGATTAAGCAATACAATAAAATTCAAACGCAATTTAAAAAATTATAACTTAAATACACATCATTCCTTAGATAAATATATCTTATTAATTTTTTTAATAGATTCCACTCATTCTATACTAATCTAAAAAATTATATTTATTTAAATTTTAATTTTTGAGTTATGTAATATTTTTCGATAAAAAGAATGGAACATTGCTCTCTAAAAAAGACGTAAAAATAATAGAGTAGAGAGACACGTGGCTCGTTGGGCGTGGAACTCTGAATGTCGGAAGCCTTGCACCGGCAGGTTTTTTTGTCGATTGTCAAACTCAGAAGTAATCAATAATGGGACGACACGTTTTAATGATCACTCCAAACTAAGTTGGGTCTGAGAGCATTTATTTATTTATTTTTTTGGGTTTTAAGAGGCCGGTGTTTTTTTTAGAAATTATAAGGTAAAAAGTAATATTTTTAAAAATATAGGTCAAAAAATACATAATCCTTAACAAATCTCTAAAATATCCCCTTCAGTAAAATGAAAATCAATTCCTATATTTTTGCCTCAACAACCGAAATATCAAAAATATCAACTGTTATTCATAAAACTCTTTCATATCGCTGAAACCCCTATTATTCCAAAATTGATAAGAAAACTTTCCTAAAACCTCCATTTTTTTCAAAACGTCTTAATTTCAATGGATCGACACGATTTTTTTTATTGAAAAACTAACTCTCGATCGAAGTATCAACATAGTCAAAATCCTTTTGTTTCTTATCAAGAGGACTCAACGAAATTGCAAAACTCTCTAAAGACTTGAAGCACAAGATTTCAAATATTTTTAATGTTGAGGTGGACCGCAAAAGAGGATCGTGAATTGTAGAAACCACCATGAATCTGTACATAAAAAATGAGGATTCTGAGAGAATTCATCTTCTTTAAGGCTTGCAGACCAAGGAGGCAACGTTTAAGAGGTATAATGATTGTTTGAAAAATTTTTAATCACACCCCTATTAGTTTACTATATCTTTAAGAATACTCTTTCTATTATCAAAAACATCACTGACACCCCTTCTAGTGTGATATTGACTTGTATCAGTGTGACATTGGTTTGTTGCATTGAAACATTGTTGTGTATCACTATGTCAATGCAATATGTACCACTGTATTAAATTTAAATTTAAAATATTCATAAAAAAAAATATTCGTAACAATCAATAGTATCATATAAGTTGAAAAAATATATTCCTCATTACGATTTATAAAAAAAAATTAAAAAAATTATATAAATGTAGGGAAGACATAAATAAAAAAAATTATATAAATGTAGTATGACTTTTTAAATGGTAACAACGTGAATTTTGGATGGTAACAGTGTGTCATTGCTGGTACCATTGTCATTAGAAGATATCACTGTGACATTTTGGTTTATAGTATGATAACATTGATTGGCGGGAGGGTGTCATTGACAAATATTTTTGATTTGAATGATAGAAGAATAAATATAGAATGAATGTTTTAATAAACAGTTGTTCAATTATAGATGAATATATAATTTAAAATTTAAAAAAGATATACCATAAAATTAGGATAATGAATCCTTATTTAACTGTCATATTTGTCTCCCATTAATAATGAAAAAGAACAATTTATTAAGAGAAAAAATTATAATTCAGCAAAAGTATATCTTTTCACCAAATATTTTCACATAAAAGTACTTATACACATATTTTATATTTAGGTACTTTTACACAAATAAATATGAAAGAGCGTACCTTTTCACAATTTTTCCTCTTTTTTTTGCCAATAAACTCCCACTTGTCTGGGTTTTTTTTTTTTTTTTTTCGGGTAAATTTTACCCACACTTCCTGACATTCAATTTTATTATATGGACACCCTTTTATATTTTAAATATTATACAAAACTCCCTTGATATTTAAAATTTGTAACCGACACACCTCCTACAACTAAGCAGATATATTAGAATGGTTAATACTCAAAGTTGATGTCGATAATAATGCTTAAAATACTAAAAATACCCTCCAAAATAAAGTTTAAAAATTCCAATATATGTTCTTCTTACTCTAAACATTTATCCCACCTCTCAATTATCATTATTTTATTATATATTTCATCTATAGATTAAAATTTTGACAATTAAATGTTTAATTTCATAATCTATGAAATTAATAATTTAAATATTCAATTTTTTGTTTATGAAATAATATTTGGGATTACTAGTACAACTTTCAAATTATTTTTACATCTTGATAATTACATTTTCAATTATCCCATATTAATTTTATTTTTGTTAATTATTTATCAAATTAAATAAATTCTTCCTCTTGCCACCCATTATAACCAGTTCTACCATCCAAATCCACCACCTACACAATTTTCTAAACCCAATCGGAATAGGTAATCGACCCTTAGCACCTCAAACCAGAGAGAGAGAGAGAGAGATCAAAACCACCTATAAACTCATCCCATAACACACCTCCATCACAAACACAACTGAAAATTGTCACCTAGACCAAAATCATCATCAACCACGTAGTATTGATGATGTGTTTTATCAACTAGTGATAGAATACGAAGTGAATTTAGTGAGCTATATTATTTTACTAACTATCAAAAACTACTGTGCTATGTTAGAATAGTGGAGTTCACAAATTGTATTTTTTGTTTTATAATTAGTTGATGACACCATTTTATAATAATGACATAGTGTCACCGTTACACCTGAAATTTACTCATAGAGAAGAGTTCAGCGTTTGAGGAAGAAGGTGTCTGGGTCATGGGCATGGGTCTTGAGTGATGGACCCAGGCATGGATGGTGGTTTGGCCAATTAAATTGAGGATAAAATGGTTTTTCTGTTAATGCCGATAACAATGTCCATTTAATGAGGTCTTAATGTTATTTTTAAAATATGAGGGAGTGTTTGTATAATAAAACCAAATGTCAGGCATATTTTTTTTTTTAATTATGGAAAGTTAGAAACTAATTTGATTTGACTTATTAATCTAGTCAATTATAGTTATTGAATTAATAATATGGTCTAATATTACCATAAAAAAAACATACTGTTTAATTTTCCTTCAAAGTCGTGTGGAATTTATGAAATGCCAGCATGATTCAAACTTTATTAAATGGAAATGTTGTTGAAGGTTGAACTTAACCAAAACAATGGCTTTTGACATCATAAGAGGCTTTGAAGATTGGATACTTCATAACGCACTTACTATGTGGAAACAAATAAGTAAAACCCACATTTTCTCTGCCCCCATAAACATCTTTAGCCTAAGTTTGAATTAGTCAAAACATTTTTGTTTATGTATACATGTTTAATTTTATCTATATTCAACCATATACACCAAATATTCATTGAAATCTATGAATTTTAAACGGTACGAAGAACGATTTAATTTATCAAAAATTTATTATCAAATTTTTATATAACCAAAAACTGTCTTAATCACGTATCTTTTAAACTTAAATGCCCAATATAAACTTGTGTACTTACAATCATTGATGTATATACATTGCATCTCTTGAGCTCTAAAAAGAACAATGCACATCCAACCCACCCCAAATACACTGTAATGTAAATTCCATAACCTCAAGTCCCCCCACCCCCCAACCCCCAAAAATCCCATTCATAGTACAAAATCAAGACAACCATCTTCCCAACAAAGACCCAAAAACACTGAAATATGACTATGACTTCAAGTTTCATTCTTCCCTCTCATTAATTGTTTCTAAACTAAACCCACCAATCACATCAAGGGCAATTTCATCAATTCAAAAGATACATTGTTACACGTACTTTGGATATTTGTTTGGAACGGTCACACTACGTGAATATTATTATTTAATATTAAATAAATAAATGGATAAGCTGACCTCACTTTTCAATTTTTTAAAAAGAAGTGGTAATATATCTCATATGGAGGAATAAATATTTGAATCAATGGGGTCTATTTTTAATTTAATAAATTTTTATTAAATAATTATATTACATGATAATACCGAATTATTATAAATGTTGCCTCCAATATTTTCCGGTGAAAAAGAGACCATTCTATAAATACGTACATACGTATTTTCTCTACAAGTAGAAGACAAGTTCACAATATAACGCCAGATGAATCTCTAGCAGAGCCTCCGTTCGCCTTAGATTTCGCTTTCTGGTAAATCTTCACAGAGAGAGAGAGAGGACCGTCAGGAGAGAAAACAAACAAAAACAAAGCAACGGTTCTTCTTAATAGAAACCTCCATCTCCATCTTTTTTTGTCCCATGAATTCGCTTTTTTCTATTTAAATTTTCCCATAATTTTCTCTCCTCTCTCTTTCAGTCACTATGTCAACCGGTGGCACCACCACCACTAAATCCGCCAGCGGTAGTCCCGGACATGGTGGTCCCATCACCCACCGACGCCGCGTTCCAGATTCCATGACAGACGCCGAGAAAGCGTGTGATCACGTTTCATGCCCATCTGATCACACCAGTGACGTCGACGACGATGATATATACAGCAACAATGACGGTGGACACGGTGGTTGGCATTACCATCACCACCACCAACACCACCCGGCAATACGGTACATGTTGGTACGTAAGAGGGTACCAGAAACGTGGGTTTTGGGCGTAGAAGACTTTTTGTTTAGAGTCTTTACAGTATTGAATTGTTGCAAATCAAGGACGAATATGGGGCGTGTGGTATTTGGGTTGTTAATGGTGATGTTGGTGGTCTCTGTTTTTTCGAAGTTCTATCTGATGGGTAATCATGTAGAGGAGGTGCATGGGAAGATTAGGACAGAGAAGGGGGTGTTGATGCTTCAAGCGTTTAAGGATGATTGGTCTAATGCTCAGAATATTTTGTCTGAGGTATCTTCGGGTGATGTGATTCCAAACCATCGATTAATGAAGGAGTTCCCTGTAAGTGTAATCTGTTCGATAAATTTTGTGTTGATTCTAAAGTTTTTAAAACCATCTTGTTCGATTGTTAAGAAAGCACAGGAAAACAGAAAGAAAATGATTTCTATATATCATTGGTTTTCTCATTTCTGGGTCTTCCTGAGCCTAATCCTGGCGTTAGATGCAACTGAATGAAGATTGTAGTTATTACTCTTTCTTATAATCCAAACTATCGAACTTCAAATTTTCTGTTATTTTCCTGCGTTTTCTCAGCAACCAATCAATTGCAGGATAGGAGATTTTCTGGATGTACTTTTTTCCAGTAATTACAAAGCTAATGAAATTAAAATTGTAATTGCTTGTTTTAACCACTCCTTTTTGTTGGGGTGTAAAAGTTTCTGAATTTTATTACAAATACCCTTTTGTCTAATTTATTATTTTTTGGAATGCGATTTAGAAAACTGGTTTTAGTCTTGTCGGATATGGAACGGCTGGTATTTTCTGAGCCAAGAGAGAGAGAGAGTAGTGGACGGCACCAAACATTTCATTGAATTTGACGAGGTGTATTAGACCCAACTAGCAATTTCACTGTGAAAGGTGGCTTTCTAATGATTAGTTGACCGTTATGGTCTTGTGTGCCTTTTGTTTTTTACAACTTTTGGACAGTTCTAAATGCACTTTTCTTTGATTCTATGCACAGGTGTGTGTTTTGACGGTGGAAAATAGAGTCCCACCTCCTAACATTTTTGCTGTTCTTTTTTATTTTTTTGGAAGAATTTTGGGATGTTCTTGAGTTTATTTTGTTTCATAGCTCAAAATTTGATTGGCTATTCTATTTTTCGCCTTGATTTTCTAGGATCCGAATCCTCTGCTGTTCCTCAAAACGACATTATTTCACACCAAAACGATAGTGTGAAACAATGTCGTTGTGAAAAACACCACCTCTGGTGTATAACCGAGGATCCAGACTTAATTTCTAGTTTGCTTATATGTTTTTTAAGTGATTTTTGTCGAAAACTCTTATTGTTCTGATTGTAAGTTTACATTTTTAATTGTTTAAAGTTGGGTTATACTCTGCTAATTATGCCGAGGAACGAATTACTTTTTTTGTTCTCCAAGCTGTACCGAGGTTTATCTCAGATTTGGAAACAACTACTTAAGCTAGTTTGGTAGAGCATTCTTAGTACTTTTTGATCAGTTACAATTATTAAGTTACATTCTGATTTCTGAGAAGGACTACAAGTTTCCAGTGAGCTTAGTAATTTCTATGTTGGTTTCTTTTTTCTCAGGTCCCTGAGATTTGGATGAAGCCAAATAGCGATAGTTACTATCAATGCATTGCTCGACCAAGGAATCGAATAAGTATGTCCAAGCATTTACATGTCTGCATTCATCAAAACACCAGTGCACAAAATCAAATTTTAAATAGATTCTTGATTGAACTGCTTGCAGGGACGGGTTCAGCGACGAATGGTTACGTTATGATTCATGCCAATGGTGGATTGAATCAAATGAGAACCGGAGTAAGTTTTAAACCAACAACATACTTTAGTTTCTAAATACTTACCCACGGTTTCAACAGATAATTATTTTCTGCTCATTCCATGCCTTGATTGAACTGCAGATATGTGATATGGTTGCTATTGCAAAAATTATGAATGCCACCTTGATTCTCCCTTCTCTTGATCACCGGTCCTTTTGGACTGATCCTAGGTATGATTTTTTAGTCCGAGTGATTAGCAGAAACTATGTCTGGTTTGGTTTTTTGGTTTTCTGTAAGACTTTTCTGCTACTTTTGCAGTGATTTTAAAGATATTTTTGATTGGAAGCACTTCATTGAAGTTTTAAAAGATGATATTGAGATAATCGAGTCCTTGCCAGCACAATTTGCAACAAAGAAGCCTTTTCGTAAGGCCCCTGTATCTTGGTCGAAGGTGTGGAAGCAATATGAACTTCTAATGTTCTTTATGATTCATTGTAGTTTTTTTAGTATTGGAACTGTATCTTAGATGCTTCACATGCAGGCTGGTTACTACAGAGGGGAGATTGTTTCGTTGTTAAGGAAGCATAAGGTGATTAAATTTACCCATACTGATTCACGACTTGCTAACAATGGCCTCGCAGTCTCTATCCAGAGGCTTAGATGTCGTGCCAACTATGAGGCTCTTCGATACACAAATGAGATAGAGGAGCTTGGGAAGATATTGATCGATAGACTTAGGAGAGATGGTGAGCCATATATTGCTCTTCATTTAAGGTAATTATCCAACATATCATAAATAGTAAGTCAATTATATGCCATGGAGAGACTCAAATGACTTGTCTTGAAAGCAGATATGAGAAAGATATGCTTGCATTCACTGGCTGCAGCCACAATCTTACCACAGCAGAGGCTGAGGAACTTCGTAAAATGAGGTACAGTGTCAACCACTGGAAGGAGAAAGAGATAGATAGCGAAGAACGACGACTTCAAGGGGGATGCCCAATGTCTCCCCGGGAGACAGCTCTATTCCTAAAAGCCATGGGGTATCCTCCATCTACGACAGTATACATAGTTGCAGGAGAAATTTACGGTAATAACAGCATGAACGCATTTCGTTCAGAGTTTCGAAATGTTTTCTCCCACTCCACTCTTGCAACAGAGGAAGAGTTGGAGCCTTTCAAGCGTTATCAGAATCGCCTTGCAGCCTTGGATTATATTGTAGCCCTCGAAAGTGATGTCTTTGTTTATACATATGATGGTAATATGGCAAAGGCAGTGCAGGGGCATAGGAGGTTTGAAGGATTTCGAAAAACCATCAACCCTGACAGGTTTATATTGCTTCTCTCTGACCCTTTAACCATCTAGTTTTTAGTAATGTCATTAGTAACCATTTAGTTTTTTTTTTTTCTATTTCAGATTGAATTTTGTTAGACTGGTCGATTTATTGGATGAAGGCGCTATTTCTTGGGAAGACTATACCACAGAGGTGAAGAGGCTACACTCCAACAGAATTGGAGAACCATACCTCAGAGAAGCAGGGGAAACACCAAGACTAGAGGAGAACTTTTATGCAAATCCCTATCCTGGTTGTATTTGTAATAGATCTCAGGGGCAAATTAGTAGCCTGCAACTTGACCGGAGACCAAGTCCAAGGGCGGCCTCCCAACGATAGGGTGGTTATGTGACTGCAGTGTCAAAGTACACAATACTCATGCAGTGCTCCAAAGGTGGCTAATAAGGTTTTTAGACAGAAACTGCTTTGTCACGTGTTCAGGAGGCCATAGCACCGTACAGTGGCATGGAGAGGTCTCGAATGATTTTGCAGATTCAACTTCCAGTTTTGATGTACAAATACACAAATGAAGATACCATGAGGAAGCAGAGAAGGAGTTCTACACATAATTGATCACACAAGAGAGATCAGTCACCAGGCGTAATCGTTGTAAAATGTGGCATACAGATTTTTAGTTTCATTTATTCCATAGACAATTTCCAAATCAGGCTCATTGCCGATAAATAACAGCTGTTCAAGATTATCATAGAATTTCTTTTTACATTTCCGGAGATTTGTGTTTTGTTTGTGTTTCATTCATTTACACATCAAAAGCAGGCTATCAATCAAAAAAAGTTTATTGATGGGGCGAGCTACATTGTACCAACACACCTGAGCACTGGATGGTTACTGATATTAGGTAAGTTAAACCCTGTTTCAAAGGCGGGAGATCAATGCTTTAAAACAACCTGTTTCTCTTCGTTTCTTTTCAGTTGCATCCAGTTTACAAATGGAGCATTTTCGGTTGCCATACAAGATGCTCCATTTGATTGCTTTGTATGAAAACACAAAATAAATCATTCATTTTTGTGCTTCCTTCTTGTCCATTGTCCTCTTCGCTCTTAATTAGACATATCCAGCATCTTTCTGTCAGATGAAAGGGGAATGAATTAGGCTGCAAGACTAGTTTTTTTTTTGCTTGTGAAAAAAGGTGGTTAGGGGCAACTTAACCTTGCTGCTCAAATGTGAGAGAGAGAACCCGTAGCCAACTAGAAGAAGAATGGTATACAATCTATCTTGAATTAGTCACCTACAAAATAATTGACATCATTATCAAATAGCTGCATACTAATCAGTTATCAATCAACACCACAAGACACGGCATTTTTGCAACTCCTCTCTCCATCACAAACTCGCACCCACCTTAATCAGATGTGAAGTTTCCAAACCTCTAGGGGAACATAAAGCATACCGTGTTACTGATGAGAACTTCAATATTGTTGGGACTTGGCTTTGGTCATACCCAATCTACCACATTGATGGCACATAAACCTGTTCCTTCAGATTTTGTGTAGCACTTTCTGTAGGAAAACCTCTTACTGCACCTATTGTCCACTGTGATATTATTCCTGCTGCAATTGCAAAGCGAAGCTGCCTCTCCAAAATATCTTGGTTCTCATACATCTTAGGTTCAGTTGTTAGCTTTCTCATGATTCCAGCTACTATAGCATCACCAGAACCTGTTCTGTCACAAGTAAATGGGGTTATAAGCACATCCTCTGTTCCAACCACCACTCCATCAAATGAAGGGGCATAATAATGAATCCGGAGTGTTCCATCCGTAATAAACAAAAATTTTAAACCATCATGCCACAGAGGAGATATTTCCTCACGCGTATAATGATAATAATCTCGCCGCCTCTTGGTTTGCTCATAATCTTCAGCATAGTATTGAGGCCTATAATTTCTTCTCTTTTCATAATATTCTTCATCTAAAAGAAATTCTAGCTCCTGCTTTGTGACCTCAATGATGTCTGCTTGCCCCATGCTTGCTTGATCACTTCTTTCGTCTCATCACGTGACTTCCACAATGGTAATGGCAGATTTAAGTCAAAAAATATAAGGCCACCAAACTTTTTAGACCATGAAATTGCTTTGAAAAGGGCAGAATGCATAGCGGGAGATGTAAGGACTTCTGAATTAAAATGGAACATTCTAGCCTGCAACAGAATCAAGAAGACAAACACATGCAATCTGTTATAAGTCTCATTTCAACAGAGTTATATGCACAAGAATATCATTTACTCTCACCATGGGGTACACATATCTCACTGCTTCATAAGTTAAGAAATAATATGCCGAAACAATGCTGTAACATGATTCACTGGCAAATTTTCTGCTTCTTTAAGCTCTTGAACAACTAACTTATAGTTACCATACTTGAAACTGTTTGAAGGCTGAGGTATGTCACATAATCTTCCAACACTAAGGTCGTATGGTAACAGTTTGCAAATGAATAACATCAAAAGTATCCCATCAAAAAGTACTTGTAACCAAATGAACTATAAGTATTTTCATTATTCCTCAGAAATTTGGCACTCCGTAATTTCATGAGCATAACACTATTTTTGAGTCTATTGCCAAATAGTGACCAATATGCAAAAGATGCACAACAATCTGTACAAAAAATTGAAGAAAGTCATAAGTTAACAGGCATCAATATATATAATATGGAACTTGAGATAACAAATAGATTGAAATAGGAAATTTCATAAACTGTTTGAGAAGCACATCAAGGTTCAAACAAAGCCCAGAAAGGAATCTATTTGAGGGTTAATATACGTATATACATTGATCCTCTTATCAAAGAATGCAAGACTTTTCAACATGTATAACATGGGTCTCATTCAAGTACTAAATTATACGCAGGGGGAAGGGTCTCAAAACTATCAATTGAAGAATTTCCCACCACATCATTATAACCTCAACATAACACCTTGTCAAATGACCATTATATATATAAACAACAGCAAAATTTAATACCGTAATGGCTAAAATTATATGTTTATCTACTCCACAAGAAAAAAATTAAAATGTGTGCAGTCAATAATCAGAAAGTGAATTTCAAATACCTCTTTGAGCACAGCAAGGTTCAATTCAGGGTCAAGCAACGAATCCTCTGCCGTCTCTTTAGTCTTCTCCACCCTTATCTTCCCATCGTCAAACTTAATCTTCATGTAAGCTTTCGCAGTCCTTGCATTACCATCAAATTTCACAGCCCTCGTTTGTACTTTCTCCTTATTCAACAACAAAACCAACTCTTCACCAAACTCATCATCCCCAACCTTCCCCATAAACGCGGCCCTCCCACCAAGCCTGACATGGGAAATGGCCACATTCGAGGGTGGTCCACCTGGTGCTCTCACGAACTCCGGCGGGTTCCACTGGAGCATTTTCCATTGTGAATATATATCTGGGTGCATTTGCTCTGGTGCCACTCTAACTGTTGGCACAAACTCTTTTTGAGCTGCCCCGAAACAGCATATCAAAGGGGGGTCTTCATATGGAAAATCAATACCATCGTCATGGTCCTCGGGTTCTTCCTCAATTGCGCTTGTTGCTGTTATCTCTTTTGTTGCGGTCTCTCTCGGTCCTGTTTTGTCATTTTGAGTTTGGGATTTTCGCGTGCGTCTTGGTTTTGTTGTTGTTGTTGTTGTTGTTGTTGAGGAGGAGGAGGAGAGGGTGTGGTTGGGGATTTTTTGCGGCCTCGGCGAGTGGCTTTTGGGGCTTCTGGAGTGGTGGTGTTGTCGCCATTAATGGAGGCTTTGGGTTGGTTTCTTTGGTGGAAACGTCGAGGTTTGGGTGCTGGACTGAACCAAATGGATGAAATTTTGAAGTGGCTAAGTGAGTTAAGGTATAGAGAGTGAGAGTGGTGAAGGTAATGATGGGGAAGAAGTGATGGAAGGAGGTGAAATGCTGCCATGGCTGTGAATGCTAGGGTTTATCCATTTTCCTCTATTTCTGCTCTATTCTTCTCAAATTGGTTGTTCATAAACTGATAACACCGGGTCGGATCCGAAAGCAGTGGCCTGTGTAATGAACGAATAAGCAATCTTGTATGAACTTAAATTAGACCTAAAAATTAGGTTTGATAATTATAACTATTAATTTTAGTGTGAATCTAATAGTTATTGGGATTTATTACTTATTCATTTGTTAGAATTATGAATGTTTAAATTTTTAACTGGCTGCAAGTTTCTACTCTATCTTACCCTATCGAACGGCTAATCACAAAAAATCGGATAGGAATGCGAAAAAA
Source organism: Ilex paraguariensis (assembly GCA_963454935.2). Taxonomy (NCBI): domain Eukaryota; kingdom Viridiplantae; phylum Streptophyta; class Magnoliopsida; order Aquifoliales; family Aquifoliaceae; genus Ilex; species Ilex paraguariensis. The sequence continues at coordinate 241,586 of CAUOFW020007602.1, forward strand.
TTTTTAGTTTTTCAATAATTTTTGAATAAGAATGCAAAATAGTCATATATTTTCGTCTTCTTACCTTACCCTACCAGCAATAATTTTTTAAAATATATATATATATATATATATATATATATATATATATATATATATATATATATATATATATATATATATATATATATATATATATATATATATATATAAACTAAAAAAACTCTAATCTACTGAGTCCTAATAGAGTTTGCGCCTCACACCTCACTTGGTCACTCCACTGCTCCTCTTTCATCGTTCCAAACTTTCCACCCAGGTTCTCTCTCTCTCTCTCTCTCTCTGGTGTGGTCTGACTTGGAAGGTCTGATCATTTACCTTCATCTATAGTAACAGATCGGTGCCGCTATGCGCGATTTGGTCATGAGTTTTAGATCAATGCGCGATCTGATCACGTCTGATCTGAGTTGCAGATCCATGGGTTTTTATCCTATGTTGCAGATCGTGATGGCCTGGTCTTTGTTCTTATGTTGTAGATCTGGTTGTTGCCATTTTGTTTGTGTATACTTACGAGTGAACCTAAATATAGCCTCTGCTTGAATGTTGTTTGCATATGTCTTTCTTTTTGAAGGGCAGACACCACTTCTCTCTCTCAAAAGTATTTCTTTTTCGATGGTGCTGGTATGGTGGGTGGTGTTTTGTTGGAATGGCCTTGGAACCAAGGCTAGTGATGATACACAAAACTAAATAAATGGGTTGTTTGTACTAGCAGTAACTTTAATTTTGGTTTGTTATTTTCATCGCAATATAGACTACTGTGATAAACCAACTACTGTTATTCATCGTAATATAGACTATACCTTTAATTTCGTTGCTTGGCTTCCTATCTAGTATATGTTAGTTAATCTGACTACTATGAGAAATTGTATGTTTTCAGAGATGAGGAGTTGTCTTGCTCTCAAATGTTTACTCGACTTCCTACCCGATTAATCGGGTAGGAAGTCGGGTAGGAATACCACACCTATGGGGTAGGGTAGACCAAGAAAAAACTCTTTCGCAAAGTATCGGGTAGGAAGACGAAAGAGCATATTTCCTACCTATAGGGTATGGTGAACACTCCTAGTTATAATTATTAAATTTAATTTTTAAATTAATCTAACATTAACCGAATTTACCCCCCAACTATTTGGTTCAGAGAGGACAATGCACTTACCAAAATGGACTTTCCATGACAATTTTTGCTTTTTTTAAGTAAACTACACAAATGGCTTTAAAACTTCATTTACCCATCAAACGAAACAAGATTTTATAGGTATGAAAGTGATTTAGGATTACGATTTAGGTTGATGGGTATAAGAAATGAGATTTTTTGTCTGATAGGTTTCGAACAAACAGTCTAAAATACATCTAATGTATTGTCTATATGGTGAATACGTAAGACATTTCGTCCAAAAATCTAATGACCACTAATATAAAAACTTATTGGTAAATTTTAGAATTTAGAGGTTCAATTGACATAAAAATTAGGTCAATGACTTAATTGCTAAAGTTTTAGTGTTCAGTAGTTCAATTGTCATGAAAATTATTTCAAAAACTCAATTGACATAAGGATCATAATTTAAAGGTCAATTTGTATTGTTTACTTTTCATTTTTGAAAAAATTGAAAGTTAGTACAAAAATTTGGACTTAATTGAGTTAAATACATTATAAAAATTTATTTGACCCTAAGGGCAGTTTTTTGAAAAAAAGACTAAAATATCATTTATTACTCTATTACTTTCTCTCTCTTCCATAATTTTTTTTTCAAATATGTAAAGATTTGATTTAATTTTTGCATATCTCTCTCCTCTATTTTTTACTCTCACACACACTTTCATTCTCCTTATTTTCCCTCACCGTTACTCTTTCTCTCTCTTTATATCAACGTTATAACAAACACAATTATTAATCAGTTACACCAATTAGTTACAATTACTCTTATAATAATATAAACAACTACTCATGTGTTCTAATAAATCAAACAGTTATACTAAACAATTATACGAAATTACAACACAAATCTAATTTGTCATTCAATTGTTTATATAAACCAAAGAGTTACACAATTTTTTGTATCATGACATGGTTAAAATAATTATATATAGTAAATTGGGTTTATCATTACACAAAAGGGTTTACAATTATACCAAATTTGACGTATACAATTGGTGTAACTATGTCGTGATACTAAATGGTACAATTTTTTGATTTATATAAACAACTGAATGACACATTGGGTTAGTGTCATAATTTCATACAACTATTTGATATAACTATTTGGATTTATTAGAACACATGAGTAATTGTTTGGTGTATTATAGGATAATTATAACTAATTTGTGTAACTGATTATTGTAATTGTATTGTTGTAATATTAATATAAAAAGAATGATGGAGAGAAAATAAGGAGAAAGAGAAATGATGAGAGAAAATAAGGGGGAGAGAGTGAGAGAGAAAATAGAGGGGAGAGAGAGATGAAAAAATAAAATCAAATCTTAAGAAAATAAATTATCAATAGGATATAAAGAGAAAATAGGGGAGAGACAGAGAAAGTAATGGAGAGAGAAAAAAATAGGGGAGAGATAGTAAGAGAGTAATGGAGAGAGAGGGAGAGAAAATAAGGGAGAGCGAGTGAAAGAATAAGAATTATGCATAATTTTGGGAAGAATAAGTACATAAAAAAAATCAAATATTATTTGAATTTTGTACCTAATTACAAGATGTTTTATTAAAATTTAACTTTATAAAATAAAATACTTATTCATACACTTTCTCTCAAATAAGTGTAAAAAAATATACCCACACTAAAAAAATCTCTCTTTTTTAATAAATTTTTGTTTGTTTTAAGAGAGACTGGTTGATTGCTAAGGTTTACACTTTACAGAGTTTAGGGATTAAATCTTAGATAAAAAGAAAGTTTAAACACATATAGGCGACATAAGACGAGAGTTATATGTTATGTTTAACCTTCTTAATTAAATCCGGGCTTTCCATAAGCCTTTCTATAAATCACAAGTCTTGGCAACAACATTGCTCAAGTAGTCATAACGGATGTTTGAATGTACGATAGAACGTAAAATTCGAGTCTCTAAAAAATTAATCTTACTATATTAAATAATAATTTTTCTTTCTTTCATTTCTTTGATTATATCATTTAAAATTTATTGACAAAATTGAACATCGATTGTGGACACAAAAAAATATTAACAAAATTTTCATAACATGTGTGTATTATCATGTATGGATATTTTATGAAATAAAATTATGTTAAACTAAAAATTAATCAAATATTAAACGATGAAACATGTGAAAAAAATGAGTGATGTGATGATTTTGAAAAAAAAAATATATAGGAGATAAAATTCAACTTTTTATATGTTTTATTATATAAATTGGTTGGGTTTGGGGTGCATTGTGTAATGAGTTTACTGGCTAGCTGTTGCTTGAACTTTGGACTTGCATGTTTGGAAATGTGAGGTGATCAACCTTGAAATAGAAGTATTCCATTCTTGGAAAAATTATGATAAATGAGAGACAACTCCAATTAGGATTCGCAACTTAAATTTACACTGCTTATTATTTTTGACATTTTTTACAATATTCTCAAGATTTTAGGAATGATCATTTCATATCCAATTGAACTAATTTTAGAACAAGGTTGAGCGATCATGTCCAAACTTAGCTCATAAATCCAACCATATTACTATGAGCTTGGACTAGCCAATTTTTGTTGTTCAATATCGACAATTACAGAACTACGTCTAGTTGAATTATCGAGTCATATGTTTATGTCACATCATTTTGTTTAATAACATTTATAATATCATACAAAATAGTAGTAATAATAATATCATGGGAGCCAATTATAGTAGGCAGGTGGCATTGACCTTATTCAATTTTGTCCGGCCATTCTTCCTAAATTTGAATTTCAAAAGAGTTGTTCTTTCCCCGCCCCCCCACAAATTAAACTAAATGAGACCGCTGATTTACTATCCGTTACAAAAAAAAGTGACAGCTCATTTCCACCCATTCAAAACCACCACCTAAAATTCAAACACCCAACCAAAACATTTGAACCGTTAGAGCCCGCTTTCTATAAATAAACATCCCTCTGTCCCTACAAACACACTTTCATTTTGATTTCTCATTGTTCTCTCTCTCTCTGTGAAAACCTTCTCATTGTTCCACAATATCTACCCAAAATGCGTGAAATTCTTCACATTCAAGGTGGCCAATGCGGCAACCAAATTGGTGCCAAATTCTGGGAAGTCGTTTGTGCTGAACATGGCATCGATTCCACCGGTCGATGTGACGGAGGTTCCGATCTCCAGCTCGAAAGAATCAATGTCTATTACAATGAAGCAGGTGGTGGGAGGTTTGTTCCCAGAGCTGTTCTCATGGACCTCGAACCTGGTACTATGGACAGCATTAGGTCCGGTCCTTATGGCCAGATTTTCCGACCGGATAACTTTGTATTTGGTCAATCGGGTGCCGGTAACAACTGGGCTAAAGGCCATTATACGGAAGGCGCTGAGTTGATCGATTCTGTGCTCGATGTCGTGAGAAAAGAAGCCGAGAATTGTGATTGCCTACAGGGTTTGTTCTCTCTCTCTCTCTCTCACGCTTATACAATGTCAAACAACCTTCTTCTCTCCTTGACATTTTCACAAACAGTTTATATGCATTATTGGCTTATGTTGTATCTTTGTGTGTTTTCAGGTTTTCAGGTGTGTCACTCTTTGGGGGGAGGAACTGGATCTGGAATGGGAACCCTCCTGATCTCAAAGATCAGAGAGGAATACCCTGATCGAATGATGCTCACTTTCTCTGTCTTCCCATCTCCAAAGGTCTCTGATACCGTCGTCGAGCCATACAATGCAACTTTATCAGTCCATCAACTGGTTGAAAACGCAGACGAGTGCATGGTTCTCGACAATGAAGCTCTCTATGATATTTGTTTCCGAACCCTTAAGCTCACAACCCCAAGCTGTAAGATCTTCAGTTACTTCTTACTCTCTATGTAGGTTTGCTTGTAAAGGTTTGATATTGATCCTTTTTTGCGTATTTTGGATTGGAGCAGTTGGTGATTTGAACCATTTGATATCGGCTACCATGTCCGGGGTCACATGCTGCTTGCGATTCCCGGGACAGCTAAACTCTGACCTTCGGAAACTCGCTGTTAACCTCATCCCCTTCCCTAGGCTCCACTTCTTCATGGTTGGTTTTGCGCCTTTAACATCCCGTGGTTCCCAACAGTACAGAACTTTGTCTGTGCCAGAACTCACCCAGCAAATGTGGGATTCCAAGAACATGATGTGCGCCGCTGACCCGCGTCATGGCCGTTACTTGACAGCATCTGCAATGTTTCGTGGCAAGATGAGCACAAAAGAGGTTGATGAACAAATGATCAATATCCAGAACAAGAACTCATCCTACTTCGTGGAATGGATTCCTAACAACGTGAAATCTACTGTTTGTGACATTCCGCCAATTGGGTTGAAAATGGCATCTACTTTCATTGGGAATTCAACATCTATTCAGGAGATGTTTAGGCGTGTGAGCGAGCAGTTTACGGCCATGTTCAGGAGGAAGGCTTTCTTGCATTGGTACACTGGGGAGGGAATGGACGAGATGGAGTTCACTGAAGCTGAGAGCAACATGAATGACTTGGTGTCGGAGTATCAACAGTACCAGGATGCCACAGCTGATGAGGACTATGAGGATGAGGAGGAAGAAATTCAAGACTACGATGAGTAAACAATGTTGAATGAAGGTGGTCTTGGGTTACCTTTGAATGGGGGTGGTTTTGCTAATCAATGTGGCATGCCGCAACTTTTGGTTGCCTATCTCGAGCAGGCGAATGTGGGGTAGAGCTCTACGAAATATTACTATTTTCTTCACCTGTCTTAAATAAAATATTTGACATTCAAATTTGAACTTTCTCTTTGTCTCTCGTTTAATATTCTATCCCTTCTTAAATATTTATCGTTTAAGATTTTTATATAGGGATTAAGAAAGCTGATACCTAGCTTTCACCTAATTTAATGCATTGAAAAGTTAAGAGTAAATTTGGAAGAAAAAATATTAATTATACTTTGGAACAAAAAAAAATTATGTAAAACGATAGATATTTAGGATAGGAGAGAGTACATTATTAGGGTTTGATTTTTGCATCTTCTTGTTGTCCCGGTAATGACTTTTTCCTTTAGTATCAAAGATAGAATTTGCCCTGAAATTGTGAAACATGTGAAGTGCCAAGTAGCTTTGCATCTATCTATGTTACAAAATCATCAGGGTTGGTGGAGATGTATGGCATAGGTTCCTGAAAATAGATGCATTTGGCCATGCCACACAATGAATGCATCAATTTCAAAATTTCGGAGCAAGCTGTGTTTTGCAGTGGTTAATGCGATTCTGTACTAGAATGGGGTTTTGAACACTGGCTACTTCCAGGATGGAAATGCCAAGGTTTACCTCAGCTACGAACACAAAAGAAACTAACAAGGCAAGATGGAAACGCAAGTAGCAGTTTTCTTGACGGATCCAGCATGTCAATGCAAGATGGTGGACAGCTCCAAGTTCCTAAGGCTAGGCTAAACCAGTGCAAAAAATCCTGAAGATAAAACAGAAATGCTTGAACATTGACCTATATTCCCCACTAAGGTTCCTCTAATTTATGAAGAATGACTAAAACCGGGATACCCACTCCTTCGTAACTGCACCCCATTTGTCGGTATAGACAAAACCAAGCCCATATGTGAAAAACTCGACTCAAAACTACGAAAAATTGAAATCTGAGGCAAAAAAAATGGGATTATTTGTTCTAGTTAGACTCCAAAAAGCCCTAGTGACAATATGTACAGTTTAAGAAACCAAAAATACACATCAGACATGGCATAGTAACATCATTCACAATGGGTCAGACTCGGTGCAATTAATGAACCACTTATAACAAAAAGAAATCCTGATTTTTATGACGCCAAAGCCACATTCCCCAAAAGAAAGGAACTTAAATTTTTTTACCACATTCAGGCTTCCTCTCATTGTTTCCAGCAATCAAAAACTACAAATATTCTAGTTATTGCCATCATCTAACTAGGGATTAAGTGGCACGATGATGCCCAAATAACTAAACGATGCTTGAGGCAACAACCAAGTGCCAAAAGTACAATAACTGGTAAATACATTAAAGCAGAAGAAAACTGAACGAGCAAATTGTTCGAGATACCTTCTTCCAGTCTTAAAAAACACATGAGAAGCTCAACGTTGCCCATGAAACTCGGGCATTGAGAAGTTTCCATTCTCAAAATTTATCTATCATAATTTCAAGTAAAAACCAAATCAAAGTTCTAATCATGATACCAACTGAGTATAATAAGGGGCAACAGATGCAACGTCAGAACCAGAAAAATGAGCACATATTACCAAAGAAGCTTTCCCAGGTGCACACCGGAACAAAATTTTGGAGCTTAAATTACAACAGTACAAGCCCAAGTTCTGATGGTCTTAAGACATGATTAATCCGATAGTTGTAAAGATAATAGTGGAGTTTCCCATCACCAGGCCCGAATTTCAGTTCCTTCAAGAAAGATTCGTTTTGCATAACATCCAATGCATTGAAAACATCATAATCCTTTTGTTTTGCCACAATGAGAGCATCATTCATCAACTGAAGCAATGGAATTTTAGTTGATACATTGTAGTAAGAATATGCAGCCTTCAAAGTTGAGTAATTCTGGTTGCCAAGGATAGACGAGGGAAGTGTGTAAAAACTGCAAAAATCTGTGATCTCATGAGTCTCAGGGCTTTCAACAAGGTAACTGTCCACAACATTCTCCCTTGTAAGAAGCAAGTGCTCGACATCATTTTCATCAAAGTCTGGTGCAACTAAGAATTGCTTCAAGTAATTCTTAAGCAGACGGGTAACTGCTGGAACATCATGGGGTTCCATCTTTCTAAACCCAGGAGTGGCTGTTTGATCTGGTAACTTGTACAGCTTTATTGTTCGGCTCATTGTCATCCTTGGACCGAGCCTAGAAAATCCAACATCAATAAGCTTCTTTGGATTCAAAGATCTATGCCAATATTGACAAGTTGATATGGGCGTAGGGAGAACTACCCCAGCAGTATAAGCTGCTTGCCAGATATTCTCCAAGTGAACCCTCCTAGTCACCTCCTTAATCATGACTGGAGCAAGTCTTTTCGATCTAAGCTTCTTATGAACACACAGAAAATTAATCTCCGCCATGTTAACAACAGTATCACGGACCCGGATTCTTGCAGGAACCCCTGTAATAAAAGCAACCAACTTTTTGGAGCTCTTCACTCGCACCCCAATATGCCAGCTCCTGTAATAACCCGGAGGGCAAAGTGCCCACAGAAGGAACTCCTTGGAATAGTTAAATCTAAACATGTTATCATCATCCTCAACATAATTATTGGAGAGGAGATTATAAACCTCAGTGCACATCTCTTCCGAGTCCATATCACAGGTAATCCATTCATAGAGATTGGGAAGATTAAAAGGTTCTTGTTTGACGTCTGACAAGGGTGTTGGAGATTCAATCGGACCTTCGGGCAAGCTTGTGTCCCCAAGATCTTTGAACTGCCCAACAGGTTGGGTTTCCCAAAACTTGTTTCTCCTTGCCATGGAGAGCGATTCATGAACTTTTCGTGCTAGCACATCGATTGAAACTTCACTCTCATTCTCAGAAGGTGAATTCCCATTGGGGCTAGGATTTTCACTCAGTGAATTAGAACTTGTATTGTTTTCAGCCATTTCAACTAATCGAAATTAGGTTATCTGCATAGTAAGAGAAGTAATAATTTATTCAAATACTAACCATAGGGAAAAAAAGTAGGGAAAAATGTTCCAACATTTAAAATGTATTGTACATGCATAGATACATATTACTAAGACCAAGGCAGGATTAGCCAGAAACCTTATCATTCATTTCTTTGACAAGCACTATAACAATTTTGAAAAAAACAAATATCCGCAAGCCATTTCATGTACAAACTCCACAAAACCACATCTCCTGAAATGTAGTACATTATATGGATTTTTTTCCCCAAATTTCTGAATATTTTAGAACAAGAATTAACATATGGAACTACAACCAAACACTGAGGAACTCCTGGGTCAAACATGTTTGAATAGCTTGAACTACCGGGTACAAGAGGACTGACCTACGTTACTTTTCAGATTTGGGTCTTTCGAATACTAACATTATACGGCTAGAAGTGGTACAAGTATTAGGCAATAGCATTCAAAAAACTCAAATCTATAAGCAATTTCAAGGAAATATGAACTTTTCAACCTATCCCAACTCTATTTTTCGAATACAAATCGGACGAAATTAACAGTCCACATACCTTCAACTGATCGGAGTATAGGCATCGGAATCTGTGGCCGGAGCTAGTCTGAGATGACGCAGACTGTATGCGGGTTCTCCCCTTCAGAGAGAATGGTTAGGTTAAGTCATTTCGCAGATGTGTTCCTGTAGACTCTAACGGGTCAGATTTTGATAGTTTCGGAAACAAGTTCGACTTTAACAACTTGATCCGGGTTTAATCCGAATATCCGATAAATTTTACTTCTTCCATCTTATATCTGATGATGCACAAAAATGGTTTTGCACACCACTCGTCAAGTGTAGATAATAAATGCATTGAAATTAATGAAAAAATTGAAGAAGACACAATTTATAGTGGTTCGGTCAATTCGACCTACGTCCACTCTTCAATGACTTCAGTTGCCGGGTATTTTATTGATTCAAAGGTATGGAGAATGGAGATACAAGCTTTGAGAGAGAGAACGGAGAATCAAAGAAAATAGTAATCTCCGGTAGTCGGTTCGTCCTCTGTCTGTCTCTGGTGGGCGTGATCCTTCTCTCTTCTACCAGATTGGAGCTATTTTATAGCAGCTAAGAGATCATCCTCCTAGAGATCATGACATATCCTCAAGGCTTTTTTATCGCAGCTAAAAGATTATTCTTGGTGGAGATCACGACTTATCCTCAAGTGAAGGAGGAGGTTGGGGAGCTCTTCATGAAACGTGGTCAAAGATAGGACCGTTTCCTTCGGTGGTGCAGATAAGCTTCTCGTGCTCTCCTCTTGGTGATGTGCTAAGCAAGAAGTCTAACCGGCCTTGGACTGTCTTGGACTTGGTGGATTTAGACCGTTTCCTTTGGTGGTGCAGATAAGCTTCCCGTGCTCTCCTCTTGATGACGTGCTAAGCAAGAAGTCTAACCGGTCTCGGACTGTCTTGGGCTTGGTGGAATCAAAATGAGGTTGGGCTCCTCAACTGGGGTTGGACTTTAACACATAAATTGGACTATTTGGGCTTAACCCATCAATATCTAATTTTGTTTAAGATCGAAAAATCAATCCATTCTTAATAACTCAAGTAAGTTGAATTATTTCAAAGAGAATACTATCGGAACAAATTATTAAAATTTTATTTCGATCTATTATTTCGGTTACCTAAGAAACATAAACATTTCAACGTGTTTGGAAAATGCTTCAATCCGTTTTAAAAATAAAATAAAAAAAATTATTTTTCCAAATTATTAGTTAAAATATACTAAAATATCTTGAAATACATTGAAACAATTATAAAAATGTATTGAAACATTACATAATACCTCAAAAACATTTAGAGGTGTCCATGGGTTGAATCAAATCACGAGACCCATTATTCGGCCCGAAAAAATAGTCTTGAGACCCAATAGTTCTACATGTACCCTCATATGTCTTCTTCAATAGTTTTTATCAATACACATATATGATAACTCTTGTTTTTTAATTCCTATCTTGCGATTAAACAAAAATCTTTCTATGTTCAATTGAGTTATATATGAGATTGATTAACATCGTTCAAGAGAGGACTTGAGCCTGCCACCAAACATATTACTCGGCTTGAAACCTAACCCATTAGTTTGCCTACAAAGAAACCCATTAAAACTTGGCCCAAAACCTGTCCGCCTGAACACCCATTTTGTTTGAAAAAAAAAATTGATCATTGAGAGTTAAACATGTGTTTTAAAGGATAGAGTTGTGGAAATAATAGATAAGTCTGGAGGTGCCAATCTAATTGAAATGTGTTTATTCTATTTTGATACAATTTCTGTCTATTTATAAATAAAATTATTCATTATTTATTTAATTCAAAAATATAATTTATAAAATTACTAAGTTGAAAACTTTTTAAATGAAAATATATGTATAATATATATATATAAAGGGTTGTCCAGTGAGCCTACTCAATAGGGCCAACTAGTGAGTGGTGGATTAGAACTCAGGTAGCTTGCTCTTACTTGAAATCTAGTCTAACCCGCGTCAATAACTCACTCAGGTAAGGCTTGGGTTTACCCTACCCAGACTCAAATCCAAATCCAGCCCAATTTTTTTTTTTTTTAACAGGCCTAGCCTGACCCAATCCATGGACATCTCTAAAAATATTATGAAACACTTTGAAGTATTATAATTTCGATCTCATCACTAATTAGTTTCGGTCTCTTTAAAGACGGAAGTATTTTAGACGATTCACAACGAAATTTTGATCCTTAATTTGGAACTTAAAATTTGACATGATGATATGATTTCATTGAAAATCATGTATTTTACATATCTATGATTGTGTCCTTGAGCAGCCCATAATTAAAGACCGTAGTGAATTAGGCTAACAAATTAAATTCCAATAACATTTATATCTGCATTTCAACTCAATTCTCCCATTCATGTGTCAAATTTGAATGCTAAGGTTCAGTGCTAGATCATATATTGGTATACCCTAATTCAATTTCAAAAAATGCAACATAATTGATTCATATTCAGATTATTGTTAAAGAATACAAATTCATATCCACTTAATCGAAAATTATTAATATGGAATCTTAGGATGACACTATGAGGTATTGTTGAATAATATGAATACTTAAATTACAATTTCTCAAACTAACTTAAGTTTTTAATTTAATTGGTGTTTTAGTATTAGTATTAAAACTAAAGCAGGAAGAGAGCCTACGTTCGAATCTCGCCGTCACTTAGATAATTAAAAAACTTATAACTTAAACTTAAATAAAATACTTTATTTGTTCAATATCTAACAATTTAAAGCTCTCAAAATAAATTTGTGGTTCTGAACAGAACCTAGGGCTAAGATGCCAGTAAAATGAAATCTTAGCTGTTTGTTGCTCATCCAATGGATTCAAGAAGTAGCCCAAATTTTTTTTTTTCATGGTAAAAATGTTTGGATCAGCTTATGCATATTTTGATTAATTCTCTTCTCATTCTGGTTAACGGTAGACTATCCATATCAGGATTAGGGGTATTCATGAGAAATAAATTTATCATGACCTAACCCCAAAAAATTACAAAAATTCAAATTCAAAATATCTGTATTTACGATTTGTCTCGCTCTTACGCACCTTGGTTAAAGATATATCTAACCAATAAGGAAGCACTGTTCAGACTTGAGAGTTTCTTTGTTACATAATTGAGTGAATCTAATGAGATTTTTTATTACCCAAAAGTCTTATAAACAGAATTGAATTAGCACACAGCTACAACTTTTCAATCTCTTCCATCCCATGGCTACAATCACCAGATGTTGAAAATGTCTCTATAGATTGAGAATCTGTATCTATGTAGGCAAAAATTTGCATCTCTCTCCTGTCATTCGTCGTGGTCATGACTTCTCTGACATGTAAACATTGGCACAACTGAACAGAGAAACCAACGGCCACATTGAAGAAGGGATGTCTGATGAACATCAAACAGCCAAAGCTTGACTGTTGAAAGATTTTCTTCCCGTATTCCTTCACCTAGCAGATATAAGCCCCAACGAATTGGTACCTTACAGTGAACCAATCCAATCCAACTGAGATGAGAATGGGAACACCCCACATGGCCATGGAAGTTCTAAACCTAGATTGTCATTCTTTGGTGACTTCACAGAGTTTTTCGCTTAAACACGCGCGCGCAATGCCCATTCCAATTACATCTTTAAGTTGAGGGCTGTTTGAAGACCCAATTCTCCAAGTTTGATCGAATTCAATAATTAAATTTCAAAACATACCAAACAGTTTTCTGATCAACCAATTCAGAGTCAGAAGTTTTATCAAACACCAGAATAACATGGCTGCTCATGAAGATAAAAGAAATAATATTCCATTTTCCAAATTTGAAGCTGTATTTTAATGATCATAACACTGGGCAACGTTAATACAACTACATTTGCATGATTGATCATTAAATTACAGCAAGACACTAAAACCAAAACTCACAAGCACAAAAAATGAAGATCAATTTACAAACAAAACATCCAACTAAACCCCAGGTCACACCTACTTCTTACCATCTTGGATGGCGTTATCTACAACAGCATTGAACTTTTTGTACTCCAACTCATTCACAGGGTGCACAGCATATTCCTCCGGAACCACAGGACGCCTATTACCGAAGATAGTCCACAGAAACAACACCATGAATACTCCAAAGACTCCACATCCAATGCCAAATATCACTACAGCAAGGACTCTCAGAACACAATCACTTCTCTTGTGAAGAGTCAAGGCTTTTGTCTTCACCACGACAGTCTGAGGATCAATTGGTTGAGAATGCATCCAATGTGGTACACGACGGAGCTTAAAGCTCCATGAAAACACATTGCATTTCTGAGATGAATTCCCACTTGATGAACTTAACCCCACAAAGACATCCTCTCCATTCCACATTTGTGACAGGTCAATTGGATAAGAAAGCAATGGATCAACTGGCTTAAGTTCACCTAATTTATTCAACCTAACCTCTAGCCGCCTTGAACTTGCTTCATAATCAATCCAAGCTTGCAATTTCTCACCACTATTCAGCACCAAATTGAGAGAGGAGACATTGCTCACTTTAACAGATGTAAAACCATCAACATCAAAACCAACATGATTGTCATTCACATCACCATACTTGATATCCATGGAAGTATCAAATTCAACACAGAGAAACCTCGTTTTTCTCTCACTACCCAACAACCCAAATGAGCCACCGTCAAACACATTCAAAGGAAAACCAATCGGAACCATCACAAAAGCTAAACCATTCCCATTTTCAGGTGACAACGAAAATGAGAAATTCGTTGAAAAAGACAACATTTTTAAAGGTTCTCCTTCAACAAGCTTAATGTGTTTCTTATACATCATTCTACCAGCACCAGAAATAGATGAACCAGTGATTTGAACGGACAAGCCGTCGTCAACTACTTTAGCATCACCATATAGAGAAATTTGGGAACCGAAGTTTGAATCTTTACCAAAATTCTTGATAGAGAATGATGAATTCGGGTCTGCAGTTATGGTTTTGAAGCAAAGAATGAGGAAAGAGAGGGCTGCAAAGTACCTGGAAGTAGAAAATGAAGCCATACTCGATCTGGGTTTGGTCTGAGTCTGAACTTTGTCTCTTGTTCTGGATTTACTAAGTCCTGTGGGATGAACCCATCATCTGAAATTGGTATCTATTCCTAGGGTTCGATTGCAGAGATAGAAAGACTGAAAAGCTTGGGGAAATGGGTAAGAGGTGGTGGGGGTGGTAGTGGTGGTGTGTTGGGCTTGGAGGTTGTGAAAATTAAATACATTTTACTAGTTTCTGCAAACACTCTGATTCACTTTTCTGCTAGTGGTTGCTGACCGAGGGAATATATTATGAGATTCTTTACAACTGTGTCCCTGTGTGTTGTAAAAATTGCGGATACAGGCTTCTGACATGGCTAATTTATTACTTTCATGTAGTTCATGAACTCTTTCTTTCTTCTCTATCGAAGTTAATGAATTCAGTAATTATTTCATGTTTGCCATTTAACACATTTATTACAAACAGCCTACAATGAATACAATCAGAATCTCTTTATTGGTTTTTATCCCTGTTGATTTTTTATTTTTTATTTTGAATAAATTTGATCAGCTAAAAAAAAAAATTATTCGGATCTACTTACATACATTTCGACTAATCTTTTTCGATACACTTCAACTAATCTTTTTCGATCTGCAATTGAAAATTGAAACAACAGTAAGAGGGAATAGAACCCATTTGCATCCGCTTGAAGATGTCTATCGGTACAAGCTGGTAATGAATTATGCACAATACCTAGAAAAACAGTATTCCAGGTTTGCTATAGCATCTGCACATTATTCATTTGCTACACCAAAAACATGTTTGATTTGATGCACTTTAAAACCGTACTTTGTAAACACGTTTCATATTAAAAATGTTATTTCAAACAAGTTTCAAGTAAATGACATGAATAAAAAAATAATGAGGGATTCAATCAAAAAATAATTTTTCAATATCATATCTCTATTTCTTGTTCAACTAAAAGATTGAGCATGCATATTTATTATTATTTTATATTAATTGATCATTTTTTCAAGGAAAAATTTTAACCACACCCCTTCAAGTTTATCATATCTTTAAAGACACTCCCTCTAATTTTTAAATCTTCAATAACACCCCCTGTCAGATTAAAAATATTAAGTAGAATACAATGAGACCCCCTCTAGATAAGTATATTTTCAATGAGACCCCTTTTGTTTTCTAATTTTTTTACGTAATTAAATTCGAACCGATTAAAATTCGATTCAAGCTAATTAAAATTTATTTTTTTACATATTAAAATTTGTGCCAATTAAAAATTATAATTTTTTTACGTATTAGAATTTGGGCTAATTAAAATTTTGTTTGAGCCAATTAAAAATTATTTTGAATCGACTCAAATCAAATTTTAATTAATTCGCATTGAATTTTAATTAGCCCAAATTTTAATATATAAAAATACATGAATTTTAATTGATTTAAATTTTAATAAATCTAATTTTAATTGACACAAATTTTAATAAGTAAAAAAATATAAATTTTAATCGACTCGAAAGAGAATTTTAATCGGTGCTAACAACTCAGGTAGAGTTCAAATCAGCTCAAATTTTAATATATATAAAAAAAAATTTGATAGGCTCGATTTTTCTTTTTAAATTTAGGAATTAGTAAATAATAAATTAGTATTTACTAACAAATTATTTACTAAAATTATTATTTATGATTTTTTTTAAAAATTTTAACAGCTCGAATTTTAATAAAATTTTATGTAAAAAATTACTTGAAGTTATGTCGGGGCATTTTTGATATTTTAGATGCATTTGTTTTTGTTAGAAATAATATTTTAATGGTTTAAATTAAAGTAGAATGGGAGTTATTGAAGATTTAGAAACTAAAGGAGGTGTCCTTGAAAATATGATAAATTAGAGGGGGTGTCGTTGAAATTTTCCCTTTTTTCAATCAATGTTTAAAAATCAGTTAAACCAATATCTATAATTATAAATGGATTTTGTTACAGTATGTATTTTCTTTTGGGTATCATAGCCATATCCAAGAAGGAGAGGTATAGGATGATATTTAAATTTGACATTCGGAGAGTTTCTGTAATTTGAAAGTGACCACTAGAGCTGTTACTTTTAAAAAAGTACAGATTCGCTGGCGGCCAATGTCTAACTCGCGCAGTGAGCGTAGATTCTAGAATGGGCTAATCTCACTTTATACCCTAAAGTGGACTTCGCCCAAATTGTTGCTTAATTTTTTATAATAAATTGAAGCACATAAATTACAAATACTTCGACTATGAACTTATGCGTAAATTCACAGATTGTTGATGCCTCTTGTGAGTCGCATATGATATGATTAACATATATCTAACTGAAAAGATCCTATTTTTGATACATAAAATGGTATAAAATTGATTTTGGCAATGAACATACTACATCTTCATGTTCGAAACACTTGCACCTCACATATTTCAATTTATGATAAAAAAAAAAAATTAAATGACAGTCTGGATCAAGTCTATATTATTGTCAATTCATAATATTGAGGGTATAAATTAAAATTTTTAATATTTAAGAGTGTAAATTAAAAATTAAACTATCTTTCCGGATGGAAAGTGATATTCGCCCATTCTAGAATATAAATCCACTTCTGAGTGTTTAGCCGACAATAAAGGGAGATATTTTGTACACTGTGCCTACTTTAGCGCAATCTTTACAGTAAAAAACTAATATGCGCGTGCTTTTTGTCGTCTTGGTCTATACAACGGATATACATACATACAGCTAACCATGTGGTGGAGACAATGGGACCTTTGCTTCGATCAGGACGTCTCACTGCTCATATTTAACGAACCTTCGCTTTGCCAATTTGTCTTTTACAGGGTTAAGAGATTATTTATATATATAAAATATATATATATATATATAAAAAGAATTTAAATCTGGGTTATTTATAGTATTACTATGTCTTCTTTATTTATTACGGGTTAATTATTCATCAGCACTAATTTAGCTTTTTTAGCTTATGATGTGTTTAGAAAGCCCTCGGTCAAACGGTAATTTTACAAACAACCAACAAAGAATTTTATTAATAATTGTGCGTTTTAATTTTTGGAACAACTTGACGAATTTAATAGAATTTTTTAGGAGGCTCCAATGACTATAGATCAAATCTATCCAAGACCTACCTGTATCTACCATTCCTTTTTTGGAGTCAATATCAGCAATGCAATTCATCAACGATAGACCCAATTCGAATTATAGAACTATGACACAACCAAATCCGGTGGGGATTATTACTCATTTTTGTACTTGTTTTTTTATTTGACAATTATTTTTCAATTAAATTAAAATTAAGAAAAGGAGAAAGAGAATAAAAATTCTAAACATTCTCTTAGACCATTCGGAATGATCTCATCTCATAATTGTCCATGACTGCTTATATCTCTAGCATAAAATCATAGTAATTTCTACGTAAAAGATTTTGATTTTGAGACCCCAATTAGGCCCGATATTAAACATTTTAGTATTAATCCGATGACAATAGTAAATTGTTTCAGGAAATTTAATTAGATATTTAATCTTGAATAAAATATTGTTGAATATTAGTAATGAAAATCCAATTTAGATATTTTTTACACTTTTATTCGATTTTACGTAATTTGTATCACCGACAATCTTGTGGGGTCCGATCTTTACATGGAAAAGGATCACCCATTAAGGAGATGTATGTAGAATTGTACAAATTGAACAATTAATCTGAAGTGGCTTATACCGTGATATATTAAGTGGTTTCTAAGGTTTTTAAATTTAGATATGAAACCCAAAATCAACCCGAGATTAAAATTTGAATTAAGTCTTAAAAGGTACAGGCGATAAACGTGTAAACCAGTAAGATTGGTCAAGTAAATAGATTGATACAAACTCAGCTAAATATAAATTAAATTCAACTAAATATAATTTATACACAGAATAAACTCAATACGTCGCCAGCCCAATTTTTCATAATTTATTAATAGGTTGAATATTGATTGAAACAACCGGTTTAGATAAACAACACTAATCGTTTCCTGGTGGACCATTTACAAGAACTTTGGTTGCACGTGTTAGTTCATTGTTACCTGTTATCACAATAACCCCAACTCAATTTGAATTTTTTGGTGTCTGAATTCTGGATAATATTCGAGTTGGGGTTTCGGAATGATGGGTTCAACCCGAACCCAACCCAAATTTAAGAAATTAAGTTCAACTCGAATTCAAGTATAAATATTTAAAAAACAAAATATTGCACATACACATTTATGAATTATGATGCATAAAGTGTTTATGCAAAATTAATCAAGTATGTGAAGAGATTTGCTCAACAAAATCAAAAACACAAATTAGGTGTTTTCAGTATAAGTGCCGTACTCCATAGTGAATAACTATGGTGATCAGATAGTTTTTTTATTCAAAGTGTATAGAATGCTAAGAGATGAGTGATGCCCCCTCATGTATAGGCAGGTTTTACAATTTATTGGCAACTAAAGTTTCATAACAGCTCTGAGGGATTCCTGATTGAGACGTCATTTTCGTAATAATGAGTAGATTATTTATATCTAACTCTATGGTTAGCTCATTTAGTTCTTCATTTAGTACTATACCGAATATAGTAAATGAGAAAGAAGAAGAGCACTATGAGTCACAAGTAGACTAGAGTGGATGGAATATCCCAAAGGTATCTCATCGTAACATCTACAAGACGAGTTGAATTTCAAAAGCATTCAACTCTGAACTTCAAGTAAAAGCAATTGAACAAGTTTATGCTCTCAACAAAGAGGAAGAAACTTGTCAGTTAATTAGTAAAGAAGCCCTAAAGAAACATCGGGAAAAATGTTTTAATTTTATTCACCTTAGTTTAGTTCAAGTAGCAATTAAATCATTAATGTCACCTGGTAAAGATGCAGCAGCTCTATTAATCCTAAAAGATGTCAGATTCATAGATTATGAACCTAGCATTTTAGAAATAATTGAGACTGGTCTCCATATCGGACCAGTTTATTTTAAGTGTTTTCCAAACTTTACCCTCAGCCTTAGCTGCAAAAATACACCTATAGCTCTAATCTTAGGTATAAAATTGTTAGGTCAAATTATCAAACTGGTAAAAGAGACCCAATCCCTAGTACTTATCTATAGGATGTACTATAAATGCATGACTACAAACCTAAATTTGCATGCACTTAAGAAGCATCCTAAAGATAAAATAGTGCTCATCCAAGCCAGTACTAGTGATTCTAACATCCATGTTTCCAAAAGACTTGAATTGAAGAATGTTCAACTCCTAGATTCATGGACAGTTGAAAATGAAAACTATAATAACGATAGTGAAAATAATGCAACTAACTTAGAAAACATCCAACAGTTATCTGATGGATCAGTAAGAATCTCCTTTGACTCTGCAAGATTTTGACTCTGCAAAATCCAGTAGATCAAGCAGATCATTTAACAAACCTATCCAAATTAATGAAGGTAGAAAATCTGATGTTT
Source organism: Ilex paraguariensis (assembly GCA_963454935.2). Classification (NCBI taxonomy): domain Eukaryota; kingdom Viridiplantae; phylum Streptophyta; class Magnoliopsida; order Aquifoliales; family Aquifoliaceae; genus Ilex; species Ilex paraguariensis. The sequence goes on from CAUOFW020007602.1 coordinate 261,494, forward strand.
ATTACAGCATCTCCAGAAGAAATAGAAAGAAAATTTAAGTTAAAAGGAATCGATAATTCCACACCATAGATTAGTCAACCGTGTTACACTCCACATCGAGTGTCCCACACACTAGTCATAAGAATGAAGAGGAAGAAGATGAATTCACCCCTTCACCTATAGCTAGTGACCTTCAGAGCACTGCTCCAGTAGATCACCAGTTACTCATGATTAGGAAAGAAAATGGTATATTCTTACCTAATGTGATTAAACTGAAAAAAGATTCAATTCTGTTGAAAATGAATCTAAAAGACAAAAATACTTTTAAAAGATTCACAAATATTCAACATAAAGAAATAATGGCAAAATGGGTAGGATTAATACACAAAATAGAATCAAAAATTCTATTTTTTGATTACCTAGAAACCCATCACCCAAAAGTAAAAATAGTAACAAAACATAAATGGAAAACACTAGATAATTCTATAAAATCATCTAGTCATCCTTTGGCAGAAACTATTTTAGTTGATCATCGAAATTCAGAAGTAAAAGCTTCTCCTTTTAAGAAACCTAGTAATGAATTTGACACAAAGATGATTGAACAAAATAATTTCACCAACCAAAGTCTAATAACTATTGGTAAGCATCTTGATAAAATTGAATCTAAAATCGATGAAATCAAGCCATCTAGTAAAAAATTAGAAAAACCTCTAATTCATCTACCTGAAGATAGATCCGGTCTAGGATTAAAAGATAAGCAAATAATCCAAAAGATTGAAGAACTTATCTCTAAACAAGAATTCAAATCTGGACCATCTCAAGTAATAGTTATCAACCAAACTTCTGATAATTCAGAAACCAGTAACTCAGAAAGCTCATCTGATTCTGAAATTGAAAAATTAGAAGAACAATTTGATAACCTTAAAATTAACAAATTAACTTTTAATCCAACCAGTATTACAAAAAATTGGTACATCAAACCAACACCATCAGATCTTCAATTTGAAGAAAAAAAATATTAGTAATCAGTTTTCTGTTCAATCCAATAAACTCTATGAATGAAACATAGATGGATTAAGTGAATAAGAAATTCTTAAAAAAATTAGTCACCTTTCCATGGTAGCCAATAGCTACGTCTCAAATCTTGATCTCTCTGAACCAGAACTAGTTGACATGATCACCTCTGGATTCACATGAGTATTAAGTAATTGGTGAACTAACTACCTTACCCAAGAATCAAGAGATGACATCAAACATGTTGTTGTTCTTGATGATGAAGGTATACCAGTTTTCAATGAAAGAATTAGTAGAGTCAAAGATGATGGAATTAACACCCTCATCTTCACCATTATCAAACATTTTGTTGGCACACCCAGTAACATTGAAGCTAGAGTCCCTGACCAGCGTAGTAACCTCAGGTGCCTAACACTTAGTAATTTCAGATGGTACAAAGATGTATTCATTTCTAGAGTTATACTTAGACCAGACTGTGATAAATCTTTTTGAAAGAAAAATTTGTCAATGACCTATCTAATCTCTTTGCCTATAAGATTAGGGAAGCACTTAGTAAAAACACTGGAATCATTGAATATGATTCACTAACCTACGGTGATCTTGTTAGTGCAATACAAAAGGAAGGCCTTAAGATGTGTATTGACATGAAAATCCAAAAACAATTGAAAAATGAAAAGAAAAAGGCTAAATATGAAATGAGTAATTTTTGTGAACAATATGGTCTCCCTTCAGTAGCACTATCCCGTAGAAAAACCAAATCACATAAGCCTTATAGTTGATCTAAAAGTCACTATAAACGTAGTGAAAAGACTTTTAGTAAACCAACTTACTATGCTGAATCTAGCAAAAAACCTAGAAAAACTTATAAGAAAAAATCCGGGAAAAAAGCTAAAGAAACAGATATTAAATGCTATAACTGTGGCAAAAAAGGCCATAAAAGCCGAGACTGTCCAATTAAAAAGCAAGTCAAAAGATTAAATTTAACTCAAGAAGATGAAGAGAAAATTATCAACATTTTTAGGTTAAACAATCTTTCCCATAGTGAAAAAAGTTCAGATGACTCAAGAAGCTCTGAAAATTCTTTAGATTACCAATCAGCCTCTAGTAACCCTAGTGAACCTAAGATCAAATTAAGTTGCAAAGATAGTTGTTTCTGTAAAACTGTTAGGGTAATAACCAAACAGAATGAGGAAGAACATATTCTTATTGACTTAATTAGTAAGATTGAAGACCCAAATTTTAAGGTCAAATATATCAAAAAATTAAGAGATTTGTTTGTTAAAAAAGACACAAAACAATCTTTTAATCAAAAACAACTAATTAGTATTAACACCATAATGGAAAGATTTAGTAAGAAGAAAAAAAAAGAAATCACCTTACAAGATCTCCAAAGTAAAGTTAATAAAATTAAATCTGAAATAAAAAAATTAAAAACTCAAGATAAGAAACTTGTAGAAGATTTAAGTCTTTTAACAACAGATAGTTTTGGTGACACAAAGGACTTTAATCCTGAAAAACAGCTATTAGTTGAACAATCAGAGACAAAATCTCAGGATGGAACAAACTTATAGGGGATACCCATAACCTCCACCTCTCTAGTGGATCCCTTGGGTGTAACGAACCTGTCATCTCACGATGGATGTTCCTAGACTAATGATGATCATAGGATCAATCTAGTTAATAAAATTAATTTTCAAAAATAGCATTCTAAAGTAAAAATCATAATTGATAATGATTTTGAATTAGAAATCATTGCCTTAATTGACACTGGTTCAGATGTAAACTGTATCCAGGAAGGCATTATTCTAACTAAGTATTATCAAAAAATTATTGAAAGACTTAGTTCAGCAAATGGTAGTAAAATGACTGTTAAATACAAACTACCAAATGTGCATATCTGTTAAGATAATGTATGTTTTAAAACATCGTTTATCTTAGTGAAAGATATGACTGATGATGTTATCCTTGACTTACTCTTTGTATACTTATTGTATCCTTTTACAACAAATACAAATGGTGTAACCACGAAATCACTTGGTCAGATAGTAACATTCAAGTTTACAACCAAACCAGAAGTTAAACAATTAAGACAACTTAAAGATCATTCAATCTCTAAGTATCTTAATCTTATTAAAAAAAAAAAACTAAGCAAGTGAAATTTCTCAAAGAAGAAATTAATCACAAAAGAATTCAAGAACAGTTAACAAATCCAATCTTAATTGAAAGGATTAACCAGTTCAAAACTAAACTGGAAGAAGAAGTGTGTTCTAATCTTCCTACAGCCTTCTGGCATAGGAAAAAATACATGATAAAACTTCCTTATATTAAAGGATTTAAGGAACAAAATATTTCAACTAAATTCAGACCCATCCACATGAACTATGAAATAATAAAAATCTGCAAAAAAAAGATTTCTGAATTACTCAAAAATGGTATCATTCGGAAGAATAAATCTCATTCGTCTTGCCCAGCTTTCTATGTCATCAAAAATGCAGAATTAGAAAGAGGCGTACCAAAATTAGTAATTAATTATAAGCCCTTAAATTCTATATTGGAATGGATCAGGTACCTAATTCCACACAAATAGGATTTAATTAAAAGACTCAGTAACTCAGTAATCTTTTTCAAATTTGATTTGAAAAGTGGTTATTGGCAAATTCAAATCTATCCAGAAGATAGGTATAAAACTGTATTTACAACTCCCTTTGGTCATTATGAATGAAATGTAATGCCCTTTGGATTGAAAAATGTACCTAGTGAATTTCAAAATATAATGAATGAAATTTTTAACTCCATTAGTCATTTTTCTATAGTCTATATAGATGATATACTCATTTTCTCCAATCTATGGAAGAACACTGGAAACACCTCTATGCATTCCTTGAGATTGTCAAACACAATGGTCTTGTCATCTCAGCTAGTAAAATCAAGTTGTTCCAAACCTCAGTAAGATTCTTAGGATACAACATCCAGCAATCCACTATTGTTCCCATCAACCGGTCTATCTAATTTGCAAATAAGTTCCCTAATGAGATCACTGATAAAACCCAGCTTCAAAGGTTTTTAGGTTCCCTAAATTATATTTTTGACTTCTAACAAGATCTTAGAAAAGTCATCAAACCTCTGTATGACAGACTCAAAGGAAATCCTCCTCCTTGGACATCTGTTCATACCTCCATAGTTCAACAAGTCAAGTAGTTAATTAAAATTTTGTCTTGCCTTGGTATTCCTTCGGTTGATTCCTTTAAAATCATCCAAACTGATGCCTCCGACATTGGCTACGATGGTATCTTACTTCAAAAACTTACTCCAGACTCCCCAGAGCAAATTGTTCATTTCCACTCTGGTATCTGGAATAAAACACAAGCAAATTATAGTACAATTAAAAAAGAAATTTTAGCTATTGTCCCGTGTATCTCAAAATTCCAGAATGATATACTAAATCAAAATTTTTTAGTAAGAGTAGACTGCAAATCAGTAAAATATGTTTTAGAAAAATATGTACAAAACATTGCTAGTAAGCAAATTTTTGCCAGATAACAATCTATTTTAAGTATTTTCGATTTTGATATTGAATATATTAAAAACAGTAATAACTACATTCCTGATTTCTTAACCCGTGAATTTCTGCAGGAATCTCATGGCAGATAGGAAAAACAATAACCCTGGTACCTCTTCCAAAGTCGGGAGGGATACAGGAAAAATTAAACTTAGTCAGATATTTGCCCAAAAAAAGGCAAACTTGGATAAATAGTTAGTCTTGCCAAGCCCACTAGTCTTGCAAAACCCAAAACCTTTATCTTGGTAATTCTAATCCAACACAGCCAATAGCCAAATCTACCACAGTACCACCTAGCACTTTCCTCTAAATGGCCCAACAGGCCCCAAGACTTGTTGTACCAGTCCAGCCTGACACTTCTAGCCAACTTGTAAACTCATATTCTCAACACCAACCATATTTTGTCCCTAAAGACCCAATGGTTGACTACATCAAAGCTTATACTCAAAATGTATTTGCTATTGAACCAATTCATGCTCATTTAAGCAATCCAATGGACTTAGTCAAGGCTTACCTTGAGCCCGAATGGACCTTTTATTCCATCTGATCCTTAAAAGACCTTTTAGTTTTATCAGGATATACTATTCTATACTCAGTCTATTTTTGTCAAGCTCATACCTGATAAAAATAATTCGAGTAAAATTATTTATCATTCTTTAAATATTTTAAAAATTATATCTCTCAAAGATTGGGGATTCCATCCTTCTTCACTCTGGGATTTACCTTATTATAAGAGAAAATTTAATTACTATGATTATAAAGAGTCATGATATAAGATTATCCTCTACCAGAATGATACTTTCGATCATTCCTGGTTCTTACAGTTCTATAAAGATTTCAAGAGCCAGATTTCTTCTTGGTTCACATAGTGGTGGTTTATTCATGGCCCCATTCATAAAATATTTTCAGCTGAACTTCTAGATTAAATTATAGCCTTCTCTTCTGTTTTTAAACCTAATAAACATGAGAGTCAGTTTTCTATTTATCTAACATTTATTTGCAGGTACAAAGTCTCATGGATATGTAAATGGAAATGAAAAATTATTGGTTATAAAATGTCGCCAGACAATTCTATGTCAAATGGTGGCCTAGGTTCCAGCAAGAACCAATAGTTGACTGTGTCAGACAGGAGTTCCCAGTCAAGGTTCCAACCCCAATAGCGGTTTCAGCAACCTTAACCCCTGCAACTCCAGTTAAGCAGGTCATGCTTTCTTTTAGGATTTCTACTCCAGAAGAGCTCAAGAAATCCACTACAAAAGAGCCCAAGCAGAAGAAGTCCTCCTCTAAGGACTCCAGCAAGCAATCCAAGAAGAAGTCTACTGCCCTCGTTGAGCTAGCATAGAAGCTTCTTCAACAAGTTGCTAGTGAAAACAGTTCCTCTGCATCCTCACAGGCATCAGTCACCCCTACATTGGATCCCTTCCAAGACAGTTAGGATCCATATGCATGATATGATGATTTGGTAGATATATCTACCTCATAATGATGCTTATCTATATGTGTGATAGCTTCAATCACTACTTTCTTCATTAAAGAAAGAAAAGCTGTCTATTACATATATCGATAAAGAATCATTTTGCACCTGACTCTTTCTCCTAGTAAAGCAGCCATCAGCCAATTGTCAAATCTGTTTTTCATCGAAAGTAGATTCCTTCAGACAAACAGCAGGACCCACCAGCACCAGAAAGTCAGCATTTACCCTGGTTAAAGCAATTCACTTCCACTTTCACATCGAAAGGCTAAAGTGAAATACTTTACCCAAAGTAAAAGCAGTTACAGAAGACAACGGAGTAATCATTTCAAAGATTCCTTCAAAAATCCTTACCTCTCTATATAAAGACTTCAGTCTTCACGTTCTAAGCAAGCTTTTAGCTCCCATAAGCATTTGGCTTTAGGAAGCTTTGTCATCCAAGAGCTCTCATAAGTCTTCACTAAACACAAAGCTCACTATCCCTATATTGTTAGAAGCCTTAATAATGATGCAAATGAAGAGCCTCTCACTACTATCCCATTACATCCACTAGCCCACTAGTGTTAGTGTTGTTATTTTTTCTTATTTCTGTTATTGTAATTTGTATCTTGTTCTTATAAACAAGAATTTTTAAAGAATTTTTAAATTATCACTCTTATATCTACAGTTTGTGATTATTCTCATGTCTGTTATTATTCTGCACTCCTTCTTATTTTGGTATCAGAGCCATTTGACGGCCTGAATAGCCACCCATGCAGTTATATTTGAATTATCTTACTCGTGTTAAATCTCTTCTATTTCAATTTAGTAAATTAATGTTTAAGTTTGATTCCATTGTACATACCCCCTAACATACATGCTCTCATGATATGTCTCTTGACTCCCTATACTACTTACACAAGGACTTACAAATGGGACATAAATGAGACTCTCTCTCTTGAGCTGACAAATGCTAGGTGACAAGGGTAGACCAAACTCAATATATATATAGTCTTCTAATGGACTTAGGATTCCTATGTTCAATCCAAAACAAATATCTTACAGTCCATTAATAATAAGTCAATCTGCTAAAAATTTATTATTAATCTTCTGAGTCTTATCTCAAAATTATGTTTTGAGCTCCTTCTTATTGTATGTTTAATAATCTCTCCATGTTTATGATTATAGATGTCTATTAATCAAATAAATTACTGATAATTATATTTAATTGACTTCTTTTATTCCTTAAGACCTTACCATCTAACTTATTTGTCATGTAGGATAATTAAATTCACCTACAGGATTTGACATAGACAAAACTTGTGAGTTTTTTTAAAAGGACATCATCAACCCATTTAAATATTAGAACGTGGTTTCTTTTAATAATTAATTTTTACCATACAAATAATATTGTCTTCCAATTCACCGAACTTGTTGACTCAATATGAATCTCACTCTTTGATAAATTAAAGTGACAATCATTATATGCACGTGACAATTAAATATCTCAAGATTAAGAGTATAAGCAATCATAATAATCATGAGATATTTATTATCTTACTCAGTCAGTAAAAGATAATAGCTTTAAGATGGATCTGTTCAATATACAAAGTATACTAGTGCAATAATCTGATACATCAAACAGTCTCCTATAATCAAGATAGACTATGCCAAAAAATTGTATTATAATCATACTGATGGTGTGTCAAATTCCATCTAAAATTATGAACTTATATTTATATTATACAAGGATTCGATAATCTAGTCTTGTGTGCATAAGCCGAACTCTACACATCAGATTATGTACAATGTAAAATATAAAACATGCATATCATATATCAAATATAATATAAATATTTTGTCAACATAAATTCTCAATAAAATAATAAAATCAACTATAACAAAAAGCATTTTTTGCAACTATTTTTTTCGTCGCGTATTCGTCGTAATAACCTTGTTATAAAAAGTATTTTACGACACAATTTTATTTTCTTAGTAAATAAAAAAAATTTTAAGACGAAAGAAAAACATTGCTAAAATTAAAAAAAAGCGTAGCTAAAATCTGTTCCACCGTTGTGAAAAAATAAAAAATAATACTTTACTTAATTTTTTACGATGCACAAAAATCATCGCAAATAAATTTTTACATAAATAAAAAAAAAAAAGAAAACATATTTGCAACGTAAAAATAAACCTCGCAAAAAATTTGTGACTCTTAAGAAATGTCCCAGAAAAAAGGGTCATACAATATTTCGCGACAATTTTAATTTCATCGCAAAAAAAGTTAATTTTTTTTAAAATAGCTCTTCATTAAAAACAGTATTCCAATAAAAATATTCACTTGTACACCACTAATACTTTTGTTCAATAAAAAACTAACACAATTAATACATTTCACATGTTTTTCATTCAACAACAAACATAAACTAACAAAAAATATCATACGAACAAAAACACAAAATAGAATATGCTTAATAAAAGTTATACAAGTCATCAAAATATCTAACAATTTAATCTACATACAAGTTTCCCAAAATATTTAAATACATAACAAAGTTAATTCGTGAGCCACTTTGATGCAGAAATCTAGAATTCATCTGTTACAAAATAGAAAAAAATACATTAACAAATTATAAATCAAAATTTTCAAAAACATACTGCCCTGCACTGAAAGAGCTTCGGTCATTTGCACCACTCAGGTGAGTGAGATCAAAGCCTTCACCAGCCCAGCAATAATACGTATCAGCTGACCTAGAAGATATCAGGTGTTTACGTGATCTCAAGATTTTATTAGAAAGAGGCAAAATAGGGAGTTCAAACTCGCTAGTGCATTAGCCAAAGAGAGTTCAAACACATAATTTATTAGCAAGAGGCAAAAAAGTAAGACAAAACCAAGAGAAAACAAAGAAAAAAATGCAGCATTGCCACCCAACAAACTTTATCAAACCACACCCAAAGCTCAGTCTAAATAAAAATAAACCAATAACACATTTTCGTAGGAAGCATTCAGATTATTACAAGCTTCTTGGCATAGTAACATCAAATTTGTTGTTGAAACTTAGCTTTTCAAACCAGCCTTTGTATCTCTAAAATCCCCAATAAACTTATGTCAGACAAATAATTCAATTTCTTATGCCAAATAAACCTAAAAAACTCCAAGAAAATCCGTAAGCGCACACACATCAAAAAAAGTATCATCTCGAAATCTACTAGTTCAATACTTAATAAATTATATGCTACTTGGATTGAGTTGTTAAAGCAAAGATTTGAGCTCAAGATTGATAAAGATTCAAAAAACAACAAACAGGAACAGAACTACGCATTCTTACAAACTAAAATATTAAGTCAAGAAGCCCATCATCTGGAAGAATCACATTAAACAAGAGAGTGACCATTTGTTGGCTCCATGAGCCAGTTCAACCTTGTGCCTCATCGTTCCAAATGGACCTCTGGTCTTAGACCCAACATCAAAAGTACTAGCAGAGTGCCACGCGAGACGGAGCATTAGAGGAGTACAGTTCTTTTCAGTGATGAAGCCTCTTAGCTTCTTCTTGCATTTCTCAACAGCCTTCTTGTACTCCTCGCTCACAATTGGGTAGTACTTCCCCATAGTAGCGGTTCTTTGAAACAGAGTGAGGGTAGAGAAAGAGTAAAGACCCTAGTGGCAGAGTGGCACGAGCAGAGCACAGGCAGTGTCAAACAACGTGGAATTTACATTAAGTTTCATGCGGAAGAAACTCAAACATACCATTAACATTTTCATCTATCTAATTAACACGAAATTCTCAAGACATAAAACAAATTGCACATTTTGCTCAAAGAAATTGCAAAGGCCTAAAACAAATTGCACAAACCACAAATCTAAGAAGTATTAAGTAGTTCTATCGATCTCAAGGTAGCGACTCTTCTCGGTAGAACTCAATGCAGCACAGTAGAAATCGAGATATATATATATATATATATATATATATATATATATATATATATATATATATATATATATAGAGAGAGAGAGAGAGAGAGAGAGAGAGAGAGAGATGGAGATGGAGATGGCGAGGAGGTGTAGAGAGAGAGAGGGGCAGTGAGAAGTGAATTTGGGAAATGGGAGTGGTGAAGAAGAAGGAGTTGCTAGCTAGGGCCAAATCAACAAATGGGTCTGAATTTTTTAAATACTCAAAACGACATCGTTTTAGATAAAAATAATTTTTTTATAGGGCCAAAAAACGATGTCGTTTTGGTTGAAAAAATATATTCTGCAACAAAAAATAAAACGTCGGAATTAATATTTTAATTTTGATTTAAAATTACAAAATTTAAATTCTATGATGAATATAAAAATTTTGCAAAATAATATTTTTATTTAATACAAAAATTAAATTTATATTTTGCGATGAACTTAGAAAAACGTCGCTAAAAAATATTATTAAAATAAATATTCTTGACAAACTTATAAAAATCGCCGTGACTTAATATTTTTATTTTATTTTTACTTTAACGACTAAAATTTATATTGTACGATGAAAAACTTAAATGTCGTGAATTAAATATTTTGACTTTATTTTAATTTTAATTTTAGATTATTTATTTTTACGACGAGTTAAAACTATCTGCTACAAAAATTTGTGTCTTAAAAAATTATCAATTCTCGCCATTTCTCGCGCCAACAAAAATCGGGAGAGAATCACCTTTTCGTGATGCACTTGAAAAAATTTCGCAAAAAAATTGCCAAAAAAGAAATTTGCAACTAAATTATAAAATCGTCGCAGATAGTACACTGTTTGCGACGAATTTTAATTCGTCGCAAAAAAAGATTTTTGTTGTAGTAAAATTTCTATTAATTAATAAAACATGTTTCATTGCAAAAAAAATAAGTTTTTAGTTTATAATCCTATCACCATCATTTGCCCCCATACCCGGAGTCCAATGGGATTTGGGGGAGAGGACATTAGTAATAATAAATTTTATTTTCTACCTTTTTACCCTTCCTTCTAGGTATTGACTGTGGTGACTTTCAATCATTCTCGTTCTCCATGCCTCCTTTTGCCACGCACGCTTTCACTCCACGTCGAGGTTATTTTTATTTTAGTTCCTTCCACTCAACTAGATTGGTGGGTATTCTGCTGGTAGAGTATAATCCTTGTTAGCTTGGCTTCATTCTCCTTTAGCAGTAGTAGATACTCAAGGCTTTAAATAGGAGCCCCCATACCCTTTTAGCAGCAGATACCTAGGGCTTTAAATAGGGCCATACATACCTTTTTAGTAGCAGGTTCTTGGGGCTTTAAATAGGATCCCCAAATACCTAGGCGAAAAAGAGAAAAATGCGATGTCGAGTGTGGGTGAGAGAGGAGTGTGTGGCACGGGAGGCGAGGAATAGAGAGCATTGATGGTAGGAGGCACGTGGGCACCAGGCACGCGAGGCGCAGATAGAGTTGCGCACTGGTGATTGTGGCAAAAACAATGTTACTCAAGAATCGTGGCAAAGTCGTTGTTGAGGACGATAGTTCCAAGGTGAGCACTATTTCTAGTACCATCAATTTTGATGTTGAGATTGCTAGGATTGTCTCCAGTTTTTGTATTCCCCTTATTACTGTGTTGTGTCATCAGGCTGAGATGGGTGAGCCGACATTTGATGACTCTTTTGAGGAAATTTCCTTCTATGAATAGTTGCTAGAGGTAGATTTGAGATTTTTAATTCCTATCCCTGTGTGTTGTGTCTTTGCACACTTGTCACTCATACCATGACGATTGACCATTAATGGTTGGAGAGTGTTATTGGCATTTCATGTACTGTGGCAATGGGTACAAATCTCGCTTTTCTTATTTTCATTCAGTTTTAGTGAGGGCCAACCAGCATGAGTAGATATCGAGGGCTCTGATAAGGGAGAGACAGACATAACAAGATGTAAAGGAGAAGTTGAGGGTGGCTAGCGAGAGAGTTATACCTCTTGAACAGGTAGAGTAGACCAAGCTTTTGGCGTCTGGCGAGAGAGAGGCTAAGATTGAGGTTGCTTGGATGAGAATTGAGGGAGGTAAGTCAAACTTTTGATGACTCACAAGAGAGCCGCTAAGTTGGAGCCTTGGACTGAGGTGTTTGCACAAGAATAGAGGTAGGGTAGGCTAAGCTTTTGGTGACTCGCGAGAGAACTACTAAGCTAGAGGTTGAAACTAAGGCTAGTTATGCGAGAACAGAGGCACAGTATGCCGAGCTTTTGGAGACTCATAAGAGAGCCACTAAGCTGGAGGCTGAGACTAAGGCTGTTTGCACGAGAGTAGAGGCATAGTAGGTTGAACTTTTGGCGATTTGTGAGAGAACTGTTAAGCTGGAGATTGAGAATGAGTCTGTCTGTGCGAGAGTAAAGGCAAAGTACCAAGTAGCTCATGAGAAGGCTATTAGAGTAGAGGCTCACTTCTAGTAGATAGAGAGGAGGAGAGAGGCTACAAAGAATACTGTCCATGTCTTGCGAGATAGTGTCGTGGGTGCTTTTATTGATAGCTATGAGGAGTTCAGAGGGAATGCTTCAACAACTTTTCCTAGCACAGACTTCTCGGGATTTGTCCACATGTGAGGAGTCGGGGCACAGGTGGTGATGATGATGGCGAGGATTCTGATGAGAGTTGGTTAGGTAGCAGCGAGGAGGGCGACGACAACAAAGGTAGCTAAAGTGCTAAGGATGTTTAATAGATTTTGCCCTTTTTTTTAGGTAGTGTCCGACTGTGCTTTAACTTTTGTAGGAATGACATTTGTTCCCAAACTATTTGTGAAATAAAAATTAGAATTGTTTTTGTGATGAATCTACAAAGCTTTATTCATGGGGGCTCTTTTCTCTTCCCCTCTCCACGTGAGGACTTACCTCGCCCGGCTTTGGTGACGTTCTCAGCATTCATGTATTTTTGGGCTTTTAATAGTAATTCTAGCATGCTCTTTGGCAAGAAACTTCAAAACTTAAAACAAAAACCTGGATGAGCCCGAGCCTCCTATGAGGGCAATCATGGTGACTTTTTTATCTGCCTCTTTAATCAAGATAACCTTTTCATTAAAACGACTGAGGTAACTCCTTAAGTTTTAATCTCGGTCTTACTTGATGCTGAGTAGGTGGGTAGCATACTTCTAGTGTTAGCGTCCCTCTATAAAGTGGGAGACTGAGAATTTATTTAGTTCAGCAAAAGATTCAATGAAAATTGGTTTGACTCTGGTGAACTACTGGCACATAAATCCCTTAAGGGTGGTAGAAAAAATCTTGCACATAATTTCGTCTAGTATGTTATGCACCTACATGAGGGATTTTATAGATGTCAAGGTGGCCCAACGGGACTTTTGAGCAGTCAAATACTTTCACATTGGTATTTTAAACTTTGGGGGAGAGGGTAGTTGGCCACATCAGCTGCGAATGATGTGCCAATACACCTCACAAGGTAATCGACCATTTCCAAACCCTCTCGTCTTCATGGCGTTAAAAAGTCATCTAATTAGTTCTGCACTTCTTTGATTTTTTGTCCTAGCGATTGAGGATGCTCTCAGAAGGGTTGTTATAGTGGCTTTTTATGGTCCACATGTTGGTTTTCCCTTTCTTCTTCTTAAAACGAAGGGTCGCCAACATGGGAGGATGGAGCAGGCGCGTGGGGAGAAAGAGCTAGGGCGTCGTGGCGTTGAGGTGGGGCGCCTTGGTGCACCGGGCGAGACGCTTGGGGGCTGTTGGGGGCACGACTCCTCGAGGGTGCCTAACAAGTATTAATTGGAGGAATTGTTGGTTTTAATTTACCAATAACTGCATAGTCTCCAGTAATTATGGTTCAGCGATGGGGTTTGCCGGTGAGGGCAAGACCTCATCGCGACGTGGTTGATCATCATATTCTCTTTGTTGATTCATGAATCTAGTTGTAGTAGCCATAAGAAGTGAGAATACGATAGGGTGAAAATTATTCCATAGACGACGCCAAACTGATGATGCACAAAAGTATGTATGCAAAATCAATCAAGTATGTAATGGAGTATGTGACGGGGTATACTCAACATAGTTAAACACACAGATTAAGTGGTTCGGTCTGATTGACCTACTTTACAGGGGATGACTACGGTGACCGGAGAGTTTTATTACTTAAGGTGTATAAAATGTTGAAAGATGAATGATGCCCCCTATGTATAGGTGAGACTTACAATTTATAAGTAAGTAAAATTTCATAACTGCTTCGAGGGAGCCCCTGATCGAGATGTCATTCTCATAACGGGGAGCAGAGTGATTCCGTGAAGCAGACGACATTCTTGTATCAGGCGAGTTGATTTCGTGAAGCTGGCAATGTGCACCCTGATTACTGCGTTCCACAGATTCCCTTCCTAAGTTGGGGATCCCTCACGTGCATTAGTAATAGACTAGGTTTTTGAAGACGATATGTTTAGTCAACTGAAATTGTGACTAAATTTTTATTGGTTTGCATTTGTGATATAAGTCTAGTCTGTATCTGTGATCTGCTCCTGGTTTGAGCCAGGCCCATCACACACATATATAAAAGATGTTAAAACATCTTTATCGCATCCTTCAATCATTGTTATTGATGTTTGAATTCTATTATAGATGTGAAATTTGTTCTTTTTTGTTCCTAAGTAATAATGATTAATAAAAAATGTAACCCCAAAATTGAACTCTACTTTTGGTTAAATTTGATTTTGAGAAATGAATAATCTAATTTCAACCCGAATTGCATAATTTGAGCCCATCCAAAGTTAAAAACTTATTCATGGGTGTTTTAGTTGTTCGGGTTGAGTTGAGATTGGGTTAAAGGTTTTATAGTTTGGATTGAATAAGGAAAATGAGTTGACCCTTAGCCCGCCGCGCTCAAAGTAGCCGGTAAACTACTTGTTTTGGTTGACAATGTTTCCTCTAAAATTTTCAAATAGTCCCGCGTTTTTTCACAATCGTCTCTGCTGCTCCCTCCATTTTGCTCAATACAATATCCATCTCTGCTCTCTCTCTCTCTCTCTCTCACTCCCACAAACAAATCGGTTTTGTTCTCTCTAAATTTCTCTTGTTTGCTTCCCTAAGTAGCAGTACACAGACATGGGGAAGCAAAGCAAACCACGAAAATCAGAAAACATCGGCAAAGGAAAGGTCACTCCGGTCCAAATCGCATTCATCGTTGACCGATACCTCTCTGACAACAACTTCACGCAAACTCGATCCACTTTCCGTAATGAAGCCTCGGATCTCATCTCCAAATCCCCAGTTCAAGAGGTACCATCCCATACATAAGTATACATGCATATCTGTATTTATGAAAGAACATTTCGATTTTATTGTTAATTGGCTTCGTTCTAATCTAAAATCCATGATGGGTATGCAGGCGCCGAAGAGTTTGTTAAGTTTGGGGGCAATGTTGGATGAGTACATTTGTTTGAAGGAACATAAAGTATTTTTGGATCAAGAAAAGTGCCGATTGGAACACGAGAAATTTCGGGTCCAAAATCTGTTGCGAGGGATGCAAGATGTGATGAATCTTTACAATGTTGGTGAAATTGTTAATCCCCCTCCTACGGCTCTGTCATCAATGCCTAAAACGGCGGCTGTTGTTCCTCAGATTGACCAAGCTATTGTGTCTTCTGCAGGTGCCAATTTTTTTTTTTTTTTTGGCCTTGTTGTTTTGACCATCATTTTTATTGGATCAATTGGGTATTGTGGTCAATTATGCTAGACGCGTTGTGTTTATTACAGAATGTTTAGAATTCAGCATGGGTCAAATGAAAACTGAATCCACAACTTTTGATTACACCTGCACAGGCTTCAGACTAAATAGAGTTTGAAGTTTGAACGTTTCTACATTATATAAGTTATATAGTTTATTGTTTAATGTCATAACATGTCAGTTCCATACATCTTGTTGAAGACTATGCAAATTTAAAGCTTGAAATTTTTGGTTTTGTTATTGGGTTGTGTTTGAAATTTGAAGCTGAAACATTGAACATGATCTATAGATTGTGGTTTTGCTTGGTCCCAGGTTCAAGTGTTGGCAGTGCATTCAAATTTATCGATTCTTTGATGAGGATCAGTTTTTCAAATTCCGTGTTCTTGAAAAAAAAAAAAAAATTCTTTACTATGTAACTGAGCTTTTTCTATGCAGTGGTTAGCAGTATATTGAGTGGTTGCTGGTTAGTGATATATGAAATTAATGAAGTTGTAGGTTGTAGACGGCTTATTCTCATTTCCCTGCCATACCACTTTGTTGGAACTTGGAAGTGTTCAAATTAGGGCATACTTGTGGCGTGTAATTTAGACTATTAAAAGTATTCTTCCTCTTTCGTGATCCTGGATTGATTCAAGAGTCAACCTATTTGAATTGAGTTTTTTGGGATCAAATTTTAGAATATAATTATCTGAATCTATGGATTGAAGTTCTGTAGTACTTCTTTTCAGCAATTATCGAAAAGAAAAATCATTGAATTCTGCCTTTTGCATTTGGTGCTTTCAAAAGAATGCAAATAGAATTAAGCATGAACCAACTACAAAAATACAGAAAATGGCAATTTCAATAAACTTATAACATGATGCCCTTTTACTAGGTTTACCTATGTTCAGCACTCCAGTTGTGGTGTCAACATCCAGAGCCTCCAACACTAACACAGATACCCCAAATTTTTCTACTCCAATTACACATCATACTATTTCAGCAAGAAAAAGGGGCTTAAAAGATGTTTCAGATGCCGCTGTACCGGCAAAGAGGTCACGTTCTCGCAAATCCACAGGACAGTTGCCGGTCACAGGTATATTTTATTGAAGTTAGCTGCTTACATATGTCAGCTGATTTAAATTTTTGAAGTGTTGTTATATATGTCCATTTTCCTTGCAGGTTCTGTTCCACTACCAAGCAATGCAGCCAATACGCGAGAAACTGCTCTGCAGTTTTCTGCAGTTCAGTCATCTCCCAATGACAATGTCACTAATGGGTCACCAATTCAAGGATCCAGTGTAGCCAAGTGTTTGTTCAATCAGTCTACTAAATCATTTCCTACTAATTCATCCGGTCCTAAAACACCTCCACGAGCAACTTCCTCTCAAGCTGAAAAATCTGTTTCCCCAGTGGAAATTTCTTCTACTGCTACTTCCAGCAAAGATGTTACTCCCCAACTAGTCGCATCCACCAATTACATGGTAATCTCTTCAGAGACCATTAAAGTGAGCCCTGTCAAGCACATATCATGCTATACAATAGAGAAAAATCATTGCATTTCTACTTCTTCGCCAGTAAAGACAACCTTCAAGAGGCTCAGCAAGAGGGATAATGTAAAAGGAAGGCTAGATTTTGATGTTCCTGACATGCCAATGAACTCAGAGAAACCACTATCTGATGGCATATCAGTTTCTGAGTCTGACAAGGAAGCAGATGTGTTTGACATGGATTTGCCTAATTTAGATGCTTTGGGAGTGGATTTCTCCTTTTCTGACCTGTTGGTTGATTTTGATTTTGGTGGTGAGGGAATTAATTATTCTTTTGAGCAAGCCATGGATTCTTCTCCAGACTCCCTTACTGGGTATTTCCCTTCATCCTTTTGTCTGCTCTATGATCCAATTAGCATCATTATTCGCTTTGGTACCATCCAAATAATGTGTTACTCTTTGATACTGAATCTTAATCCTATGCATAATATACAGGTCACCAGACGTACTGGGGAATGATTCTATGGGTGCTAATAAGGTAATGTCAGAGTTTTCATCCACTGTAACTGAAATCCTTTCAGAGAAAGACATGAATGTACCAGGTAATGAAACTCATGTACTGGCTACCTTAGTAAATATTCATACTAACTGTTTGATATAAAATTCTAGACATATTTTTGTGTTTACTAATCAACAGGCCCAGATTCCATGACCTCTGTGAAGTCCATAACCAAATGTATAAAGATTTTAAGTCCAGGTAATCATTTCGCTTAATTCTTTTTGTTTCAATTGATTTACATTAAAATGAAGGGCATAGGATTATTGAAATGGTTTCCTTGATTTATCTGCAGTGAAGTATCACACAAGTCCTTCAAATCAGGAGAATTTGTTGACAAGAAACTGACTGGGTTAACATTACGGATGACATTCTACTCTGACATAGTACTAACACAGTACTCACCACCAAAGCTAAACTGACCTATCTGCCGGAACCAATGATGTTTCTTGTCTAAGACTGGACTAATTTCTCTAGGATTACCGTTAATCTCAGATGAATGTTCTGCTTAATATACCAACTGAATTTTTATGAGGATATGGCAAAGGACAGCTCTAAACATAATATATGCTCACTTGTCTTTTTGGAGTAATTTCTACTGTTCTTTTCTTTGGTGCCATTTAGTTGAATGTACATCAGCAAGTCAGGCAAATATTGTGGCACCAATTTTTTTCCTTGAAATTGTTCATAGAATGATGCTTTGTTCGTTATATGCAAGAACGTGCTTGAAGTCTAAAACAAAATCATGAAACAATCAGCATTTCCTTTGTTCCGGTTATTGAAATAGGCAGCTGGAATGTCTAGAATTTGGACTTCTTAAGCCAAGCACTTCTCCAGTTCCTCTACTTCATCTGGGCTTCCAAGGAAGATAGGGGTACGCTGATGAATCTGCCAAAGAAACAAAAGTATTTAGATTAGAGCTATTGTATGTGAATACTCCCTACATAGATATATTTCCTTTCCCTCCTTGGGTTTTCTTTTCCTCCCCCATCCCCCCCTCTCTCTTTCTTTTTGGGGAAAAAATAGTTACCTGCATTGGCTTGATATCAAGTATTCTCTGGTGACCATCAATTGCCTTCCCACCTGCTTGTTCTACCAAATAGCTCATTGGTGCACACTCATACAAGAGCCTAAGATTTCCATTCTTGCTGTTCTTGTTCTTGGGGTTCCCATAGATACCACCACACAACAACATTCTATGGATTTCACCTACAAGGCAGCCTATATAACGGCCGGAATATGGCTTGCCATTAGGGCCTGGCTTCCTCAGGTGGTCAAGGTACTTCTTCAGTTTATCATCCCACAAATCATAGTTTCCTTCATTGAAAGAGTAAATTTTCCCAGATTTTGGTATCGTAATATTTTCAAGGGTTAATACAAATTCTCCATATGCTGGATCCAATGTGAATGCATACACCCCTTTACCTAGTGAGAGTGTGAAGACTACTGAGCTTGAATACAGGCAATAGCCAGCAGCCAATAAGTTGCTGCCTGGTTGACAAACACTGATAATGCACTTCTCTTTGGCTTGGTCGAGCTGCTGTGCCAATTTCAGAAACCAGTAATTGCACGTGAGGGGATTCATTGAAGTATATAAATGTTTAATTTAGCAATTAGTGATTTAGCAAATTTGAAGAACGACATATTATGAAGCCTTTAGAGTAGTTGGTCGTTTTACAATTTTGAAGAATGGCATGTAAGTATGTTACGATGCTGTTTTCGCAGGCTTTGTTTAGGCGAGGCTATGAGAGAGAATTACCGTAGAATCATCATCAATGTCAAGAAGGCATTGCTGATCAGGACCATATATGCCGAATATAGATCCAGTGGTTAGGGCAGTGTCAATGTTGGCAGATCCATCAATGGGGTCAAACACAACAATGTAGTTCCCGGAGTAAGTCTCTTCAACTGCAACTGGTACATCTTCTTCCTCCGACGCTATAATTCCAGTCCGTCCACTGGATCTTAGGCAGTTGCAGAACAACTGCACATTATTATAATTTTAAAAAGTCGATCAATACATGAGACTCTTGTTACTGTAATTCTGTCAAGGATGGTTAGATGTTCAATAAAAACAACCTCATTGGATATAACATCAAGTTTCTTCTGATCCTCGCCTTGAATGTTAACGGTGCCCTGAGCCCCTGTGACGTTGATAATGGCAGACCTTTGGAGCAGCGAAGCGATCTGCTTACAAGCCAAAGAGATGCTGGAGAGCACAATGGTAAGCTCAGAGTCTATGTGACCAGCCTGTTCTTGTTTCAACAACCATGTTGTCAAGTTTTCCATTTCATATCTATTCTTCTTCTTCGTTTTGGCCACTGCCGGTGTAGCTTCCGACCCCACTGCTTGACAGCGGACTCCGGTGGGGGAATTGCCGGCGACTGTTTGTCTTTTGTGGGTTTGTGAGGGGCGGAGAAGGAGAGGAGAGAGACGAGAGATGGAAGGAGAGGTTGAGAAGAGGATGTTCCCAGGGAAAGTTGGAATTGCTTCAGCCATTCTCTCTCTCTGTGTGTGTGTGTGATTGAGTAGTATGGGGACCTGCTTATCTTCCCCAGTTTGACAATTGTGTGAACATGATTTGTTGCAATGAAATCAACGACTCACAGGGTAAGTATCTGCTTATGATGTTTAGCTTGAAATGGTAAGTATAAATCATCAATGATGCTGATTTATTTGACCTTTTTACTTTCTTGTTTTGGACTATTCTCCATACATGAGACGCCTTGATAGATGTCATTCAACATAATGGGACAAACATTGCGCAGTGGGTGAGAACTCCTATTTTCTCCTTGAGTTCGAGTTTTTGGTATTTATGATAGTTCATTGAGGTTAAATTTATTTTTTAGTGTTCAGATTATGCCGTGGGATTTTAATTTCGATCTTGACGTAAGTACGGTGACATCCTTCCTGACATGGCGGATATGTGATATGTGAAGTAACCCCTCTCTCTCTCTCTCTCTATATATATATACCCAAAAAAATATCATGGAGCAACAAATCAACAGTAGTAAAGACCGAAGTCACTATTCCTTAGAATAGTTTTAAGTGATAATAAAAATTAGTCATAAATTACACGTTTTAAATTTAAATCTCAGTAATTCTTTGCAACACTTCCTTGAATAATTTATTTCTCATAAATATCTTATTATAGACATGGTCATTAACTGGTCCAAAAAAAAATTAGTCGAGATACGTGTAAACTGATCCGAATGTATTTGAACATTAAATCAAAAAAAAAAAGACAGCAGCCACCTTCGATTTTTTATTTTTTTAATGGGTAATTATCATTTGATGCCTTTTATATATACACTTTCATTTAGCCCTTGAAGTTTTAATTGTGACAATTAAATTCTTAAATTTTTAATCGGGTTTTAATTCAATCACGTTATCTCCATATCTTAATTTGTCACTTCACAACAAAAAAACATCATGCGACCTTGTTATAAGGGTATATTTATTTAGTTAAAAATATTTCTCTTATGACGAACGAAGTTTAGAATTAACAAAAATTCATAAAATGAAGGAAGTGTACAGCTAACCACTTTTTTGTTCCTAGAGAGAGAGAGAGAGAGAATGGAATTCTTTTTGAAGTGCGAGACAAATGTTGATATGTCTTTTAATATCTCTCAAATTCTCGCTTAATATTTTATTTTATCTTAGACTCAAAAAAAAGAAAGTAATTTTTTTTAACCTATGCAAGAATTGATTAAAAGTTGGCTTACTATAACATTAGAACTTATAATTAATTCGATAATTATAATGAATTTGGTCCCAAATAAAATATCAATAACTAATCCAGTGACTGATTTCTGGTAATTTTTTTTTTTTGGGGGGGGGGGGGGGGGGGACTCACTTGTCTGTTCTAAGCATCAACCCATATGCGATCTTGGGTTGGTTTGGTTTTGATGAGGGCCAACCCAAGTCAAAATCATAATGAAAGGCCAAAGGCCCATAGCAAAGGGGATGAACAGTTGTCACAAGCCTATGCTGAGTTTCAAGTAGGTTTCCAAATTCCAAACCCACCCCCGGTCTAAAACTTGGTAAGGTAAGGCTTAAATTGCATCCAACACAGCTAAATGATGAGAAATAGCATGGCCAAGATTGGGTCATATCATATCCCAATATTCGAGATTGAACTTCTCCGTCTATCTAAAACCTAATGAGATCTGACAAGCCCAAATCCAAATTAGACTTAAGCCTAATTTATAAGTTGAGATCAAATCATTAAGAGACGAGTTTGACTTAGCTTATGACTTCAGTCCAATTCAAAATTTAAGAGTCTAATAAATGTCAATGCACGTGGGAGAGCAATCATTGAGATAGTCATTACTCCAAGATAATATTCATCCCCAATTGTAGCTATCTTATCCGATAAATTAATAACTTGACATTTACGTTACCATCTCAACAAAAACTCCATGCCTATAAATTGTAAACCCTCCTAAACATGAGAGTAGATTCACACACCTACACCTTGAGTGTGTTCTTGCTCTCTCTCTTTTACTACCTTGTACTCTTTCATTAATAGAGTTTTCTACTCATCGTTGTCGCCTTTAATGATTAAGTCACTCAAACCCAACTATCCAATCTTTATATCTTATTATTGATTACTTCGTTAATTGTTTTGCACTACACAGACTCAGCTAATTTGATTGTTCATAATCAATTTTATGCATCACTAATATCATTTTAATGTACTTAATTTAAAGACCTAATCTGGTGATTTAATTCATAACAATTATTGAATTAGATTTGAGTTTTATTCAATTTTGAAACTTAAAACTAATTTAGAATTAAGTCATTAGATAAATTCCTCAAATTAAATTCTTATAACATTACTCTTTCAAAAAAAAGAAACAAAGCTATAAAACAAGGAAACTAAGGAAATGAGTAAAAGTGGGGAAATTCATGAGACTTGTGTACCATGATAAGTTTATAAGTTTACTAACTACATACCGACGATTACTTTTGTCATATTGCGTACAAGAAAATCGTTAACTACCAGAAAGCTCTGACAAGAAAAATTATTTAAGGAATTGAAACCTAAATCTGACCCCACCATGTCCATGCTTCCTGCCTGAATAGGCCTACATGTCCTTGCCGTCTCCACTTTCGCAAATTTCTGACTTTTCTATTACGTTGAATTTCATCATATCAGAGTTGGACACGTGGAGTCAACCTGACCTTTAGATGTGAACTCCCAGAACAGACACCCTTGCACGTAGGCTGGTATTCCACTGACCCTTCAATTTCCAGTTCATAAGAGAAAAAAAAAATCCAAGTTTGTCGGGTGTTAAGGCTCAAAAAAATCAACGCAATATTTTTTTGCGTATCAGATTAATGTTGAACTATATATAAAGTCATCTCTTCACACAAAAGAGTAAATTTATGCACGATAACTCAAAATGATTGCCTTTTGTAAGATATTTGAACCCCTAACATCCTCTTTATGAAAAGTTTATTGGGTGATTGAGCTACCATTAAGCTAATATCTTGGAGTTAGACACGTTTTTCAGTAAAAATTTATATAATAAAATAGAGGTGTGTTTGAATTTTATTTCAGTCATATTTTCTTCCTCAAAACTATCACCGATCACTTACCTTATTCATCATCTCTTTGTTAGACTCAAACATCAAATCACATCACTCATTTCTATCACATATTTAATCATTTATATATTTTCTCCCTAAAAATATCACATCACTCATTTCTATCATATATTTAATCATTTAATATTTAATTAATTTGTAGTCAATATATTTTGTAAAAATTTAATATAGTGGGATCGATTTTTTGGACGCTTGAATTTTATATTTTGTCGTGCCTTCAGACACAAGTGGGATCGATTTTTTGGATCTTTGAATTTTATATTTTATCGTGCCTTCAGGCACGAGTTATGACTAATATGTAGATAAAAGATCTTGGTATTCTTAAATACAGTAACATTTAAAAGGTTATTATGGGCATGTTCTAATCACTGGCAATGACATTTAATCAAATGTGTTATAACGATTTAATTTAATTTTAGTTATGGGGATCTAAACCTAAATTGCTATGTGATAACACTTACGAAAAATGTTACATAATTCAAATGAAATTTAAAAACTTTAACTTAAATGGATATTATCCCTCGGATGAGTGAATTCTATTGAAAAAATTGAAGAAGACTCACTTATCTAAGGAAGAATATGCATTTATATTATAATTTTTTGAATTTTACTTACGATTTGTAAAATTAGTCAACACTTAAATCAAATGTGTTATAACGACTTTAATTTTGACCGACGGGACCTAATCCCTTGAAGTACAACCCATTTTAGCTGCAACACAATAATGGGGTTTACTAGTGAGATTTTAAGGTGTTTTCGAACTTAGTGTCTTGTGAATTAATGTTGAGGCATGGCTTTAGAGGATGAATGCAGCCATACATAGTCTGAAATATAATTTGATGGAGGCCAATTTGTCCATTGATATGGCATATCACCCATACCTTGGCTTCCATCTTGATGGAGCCAACACATTTTATCTTTTTATTTATTCTAGGTCGATTATTTTCCATAAATTCAAGAGGATTCATTATGTATTAGTGAGCGTCTTATTAATAGTGAATGATCTGTCCAAATAAATAAATAAATAAATATATATATATATATATATATATATATATATATATATATATATATATATATATATATATATATATATATATATATATATATATATTGTTTTAATCTTGGGAAATTTCCATGAATATAGCTAATTAACTTATACTTAAACGTTGATGAGTTAGCTTGAAGCCTTTTGGAGCTGAGATGGAGAGTCAAAACTAAAGAACAAAGAAAAGAATAAGACTATGGTGAGATGATTAGGGACGCTTCAAAGTGTTGGAAACTTCAACTTTGCAGACCTTCAAACACGTCTTTTACTTAAACCTCAACAAGAAAGCATCTATCATCTTCGACTTGATGCCTACGACTTCTTAAATTTTTTCAACACTTCGATCAATCTTTCACGTATACGTATTATACGGAGATGCGCTAATATGTGTCACGATAATTTTATTTGAACCTAATTTACTAATTTATATGTTAAATCACACTTGTATTTATAGTGGGTGTTGTTGGTTTAAAAACTGTTACAATCGGCAGAACGTCCGAATCGACAGATAATTTTTAGGTGATTGTTTGTGGATGAGTTCAATTTATTGTTTTAAGACTTCCTCGGATAAAATTTTAAAGCGAAAAGCACACAAAATAATGAATTAATAAAAGTGAATTCCTTTATTAATCTAATCGAATGAATTTCAGTTATAGAAAGACTGAATTAACAACATTTAATTATAGTACTAACAACCTAAAATTAACTTTAGTACTACTCCTAAATGCCTGATCGTGGGTTTTATGGAGCGTTTGAGTTGTTCCTCAACTCCTTATTGTTTGTCTTTTATAGTCATTCTCTTTGACCGTTTTTCTTTTCATCGATAGTTAATTGACTTGTAACTCTTAGACAATTACTTTCTTTTTTCAAACAAGGTGATGACTAATCATTTCTTGTATCTTCTTCTGATTCTAACACGTGGCAGTCTCTTAACTCGCTCGATTAAATGCATCAAATGTTGTTACAATTTTATATTTTAAGTTCAAACAATCATGCTTGTATTTAGTGGGTGATTTAACATAAAAAAAAAAAACCTATAGAGATTTGGATACAAAGATACCTTTCTACATGTGAGATCTTCTCCACACATTCCTATCCTTTTCCATCAACAATCTTACTTGTATTATGAATTCAATTAAATACTAAGCAAAATACGAGATGGAAAGAGACAAATGAACGGCAAAACTAACGCGTGGGCTCCATCAAGAATCGTCCAATAGACCAAGAAAAAAAAATGAAATGTGACTAAGAGCCAAGAGGCATCACCAAACATTTGTGAAACAACCAAACGCGTCCCATAATTTAGAGACTGCGTCAATTTTGGCGGAGGGAGGTCCATACTACAATACAAGACCACACCCCATCAAGCTGGTTAGGCAAACAAACACTATATTTAGCCACCTCATCATTACACCATTTCTGTCATAGCTCATCTCTCTTCGCCCTACTTATATATAAACAACACCCTCCATCCATTCTCTCACACAAACCCATTTGATCTTCTAAGCAAAACTTCTTCTCCAAATCCCCCAAAGAAGCCATTTATAGCAATCAACAAGAAAACCCAAAAATCTTGAAAAAACCAAACACATGGCTTCTTCAATGAGATTGTCATTGATTCTCTTCTTTGCTTGTTCTCTCTTCCTCCAAGGATCTCTAGGTATCTCTCTCCTTTCTTACGTGATGTTATACTTTCATATGAAGTTTGATAAGTTTTACGTTGGATGTTTGTATATGTGTATACATTTACAAACACATGTTCTTATGTTTGTTGATTGATTATGCGTGTAGAAATGGCTTGGCTTGGTAAATTTTAATGTATGTTTTTCTACATTAGGTGAGATTATATGCGAGGATTTGCCAACGGATGTCTGTGCATTTTCTATTGCATCGTCTGGAAAGAGGTGTTTGTTGGAGAATTATGCAACGAAAGACGGCAAGGTGGCGTACCAGTGCCGGACATCGGAGGTGGTTGTAGGGGGGATGGCTGAATACATTGAGACTGATGAATGTGTTAGTGCATGTGGGGTTGATAGGAACACTGTTGGAATATCATCTGATGCCTTGCTTGAGCCACAATTCACTGCCAAGCTTTGCTCCGCCGCTTGTTACCAGAACTGCCCCAACATTGTCCACCTTTACTTCAATTTGGCCGCCGGAGAGGGTAAGAACACATTACCATCAAACATATATATTTTGGTCTAATATTAAAGGGATATATAAAGTCAAATTCTCATGAACCCTAAACTCTTTTGGTTTTTTTTTGTTGAATGGTACTTGATTCTTGAAAGAAATTCAGGGTAGAATGTCTATTATGCCTCTAAAGCAACACCATTTTTCATTTATCCATACCCTTTCCAAAGTATATATGGAAAAACAAACGGTGTTTAAAAAATGATTATCGTTCAAAATCATTATGGTGTTGGAGGTGTCGTTTAAAAAATCAATAATACGAAACTTGTAATTTTTATACTTACAAAGTATTGTTTGCATTTTTTTTGTTTTAATGAAAAAGGGTAAGTTTGTCATAAGTTATATGAAATCTTGAATTCTTTAATTTCATGTAAGCAAATGCATCTAAAATAAAATTTGATTATTCAAAAATGGCGGGCCAATATCTTTTAAAATCACCCATTATAGGTATATTGAGAACACATGAGCCTTTGTGTTGTTGAAATGGTCATGGTGAATCTGCCAAAACACATGATGTGACATACGTTAATCAAATTGACTCAATCAAAACACAATTAATTTAGCAATGATATTAGACTAGTTTTTTAAGATTTTTTTTTTTGGTGGGTGGGTGGTCGTGCGCGCGCGCTCACAGTAAGTGTGATTTATTGGTTAAGTTTTCCCTAGACCATGAAGTTCCTTGAATAAAATTATATTTAGCATACAAGTTGGACCCGAAATATACTGTTTAGACGAAGTGAACAAGCAGTTATGGTAGTCCCCGTCATTTATACACCTTTCTTACAACTCTCTTTTCTTGAAGTTGAACCAAAGTATTGTCCTACCTCTCACAAAAGTGAACATGTAACTAATAGAATCACATTCTTCTAGGTCCTCCAGTTTATAAACCCTGTTTTATTTTATTCTAAGATAGCATTATAATATCATATTGTTCAAGAATGTCTTTTTGTATCATGTGCAGGAGTATTTTTGCCAGATCTATGTGAGAAACAGAGGACCAACCCTCACCGAGCCATGATCGAGCTCGTGAGCAGTGGTGCTGCCCCTGGTCCTGTTTCCAGTGAACCTGCAGATATCACTGCTGCTGCCCAGCCTGCCACTGCCCCTTCTTCTTTCTAATCAAGTTTTGTATCATCCGCAGAAGAATAATTTTCCTTCTAATCAAGTTTTGTATCATCCACAGAAGAATAATTTTCACTATACTATTGTAAAGCTTATGGGGAATTATTAGCAAAATGAGAGAGAGAGAGAGAGAGAGAGAGAGAGAGAGAGAGAGAGGAGTATAGTATGCTTTCATTGTTTTCCATTGGGTTTATTTATATACATCTTATTTAATGGAATGATATTCTATTGATCATTTTTACGACCAAGTCAATACATTATAGATTACCCGCCTCGAAGTAAAATGCATATATAAGTAAATTCCTCGTTAATATTAGGAGTGCAATTTAGGCGGGTCAACTCAAAAAAAGGCTTGGGTTGAGATTTTTAATACTTTGGTTTGTTTGGACCGAAAAACATCAATCCAAACTAAATTTGGGCAATACTCAGATTCAGGACTCGAATTACCGAGTTCAATCTGAATATATAAATCAGATTCAACCGATTATATATTCGAGCTAAACCCAAATATTATGGTTAAACATTGAGTCTAGTATACTTTTTTATGTTAATTTGGTTGTTTTGACTTTATGTTAAGAAAAGCGTACTTTGGTTTTTGTCTAATATGTTTTTTTATACTTTAAATACTATGATCTTTATGTTAAACATTTGATTGAAGTTACTAGTTGTTACTTCATGTAAATATTATGTAATATAAACCAGATTTAGAACAATAGGTTGATTTTGAATCCGAATTCTACCCTATTCCGCTCGAATTCAACTTGGACAATATTCGGGTTAAGTATCTTAGATTGAGGTCGAATTAGGGTTTGAATTATAGTTGAAGATTTTATACTTTAAAGTTGAATTAGGGTTAACTTGTGAACCCGCCTTACAAATTCATGAAGCACCCTTAGTCAATATATAAGAATCGTTGTACCATTAAAAAATAGAGAAAAATGTACTAGGTGGAATTTTGACCCCATATTCTAATCGCCATTATTCTAAGCATTGTCTGACCATAACACTCAAAGCTTGTCGAACCAACATAATTCAGTAATAATGGTTATATTTTCTCTTGCTATAACCAACCAATAATTTATCGAATTCGACTTTTCACTATATCTTCTGATTCTTTTGTCTACCGCTTCATGTGTGAGTAAGGGTTGTCCATACCAAAAAAGTGTTTAACCTTTTTTAATAGGGGGCTTAAATTTTAATATATATAAAAAATAAAATTTAATCAATTCGAATATGGCTTAAATTTTAATCGATTCAAATTTTATGTAAAAAAATTACTTGGAGTTTATATAGGGATAATTTTAATATTTTTGATAGATTTTTTTTTGTTAAAAATGGTGGTTTAACAGTAAGGGATGTCAATAGTTACCATAACAATAATAAAAAACTTACAATAATAGTAAAAATACTCCTAAATATAATAATTTTTTTTGTACCGAATAAAAATGATAAAAATAATTATCAAAATAGTGATAAAAATATTCACAAAAGTAATAAATTTTTTTATTATAAAATAACCCACAAAAATTATAAAAATATACTTTAAAATACTAAAAATTAGATTAATAATACGGAAGTTTTTTTTGACTGCATGGTAGTCATTTTTCTTGTTTCAACCTCTCCTTTTATTATTCTGAACACCCTTCTGGCTATGTAAATGGATACAAATCTCTTTTAATATATTTTTTTATAAGTTTTTTTTAATGTATTATTTTCCATACATATAAATAGGGCGGAGTCAAGAGGAGACCAAGCGGCACAGCCCACCCTGGATTATTTTAAAAATGGGTTCTTTAGAAGTCGGTATACCTAATTAGACTTATTTAGCAAAAAATACATAGAACAAAATGTTTTGAAAAAAAGTATACAGTTGAGTTACAAAGACATAAATGCTTATTTTAGGGTCATTTAATTTAAAATATTTTATCTTTAATGCAACTTGATTCATGTGTGTTTGTTAATACATATAAATATGTATTTAATTTAACTTAATTCATGTGTATTTGTTAATATATGTATATATATATATTTGTTATTAAATCTTTTATTTAAATTTTGAATTATTTTTAATCCACTTTGATTCATGCGTACTTTTTTTTGAAAAGTGATTTTGTTTTCAAATTATATTTAATACACCTTAATTCAAGTGTTTTTTTTTTTTTGGGAAAATAGTTTTATTTTTAAATTAATTTAATATCTGAATAATGTAATAGTATAACAAAAACAGTGTTTAGTAGTTTTGTATATATGATAACAAATTTAAAACAGAGATGAACTATTTTGAATGAAATTATATTAAACTATATATTTAACAAAATGTAATAGTACAATATTTTGTGTAAATAGTTTGTTACACTGTTATTGTTATACTGTTACATTGTTAGTGTTACACTGCTACACTTTTATTTTTACATTGTTATTGTTACACTATTACACTATTCGGATATTAAATTAATTTTAAAATAAAACCACTTTCTATTAAAAAAATACATGAATCAAGGTGTATTAAAAAATAATTCAAAATTTAGATAAGAGATTTAACAACAAGTATATACATACATATATATATATATATATATATATATATATATATATATATATATATATATATATATATATATGTATTTAAAATTTTCCTATAAAACTAGGAGATATTTAATGCACAACTTTTCAAAGAAAAATGGTGCATTAAATACACATGTATTAATAGAGGACAAAAATGTCACAAAAAAATCAGTAAAATTCAAATAATGTATTTAGATACAAATAAGTATCAAAGTTAAGAACTTAATTATTCAACATTTTTTTCTATGTACTTTTTTACAATTAAGTCTAATTGGGTGTACCTCCTTTCCAATTTTCCCTTTGCAAAATATATCATTAACAAAGATTTATGTTAATTGTTAGCTATATTTAAATTAGTCCATCAGCCCATTATTTTCTTGTCCTATCAATTAGTATTACCTAAAATTAAGTGACTATAAATTTTTGCACACACTTTGAACACTTTACATACATATAGGCTGGGTTAGCTCTGCAAAATTTTTTTCAGACTGGGCTGGATAGGGTAAGCCCAAGATATTACCCCGATAAGTTATCAGACATGTCGGGCTTCGAGTAGGAATATGCTACCTACAGCCCAACATATCACTTACTAAATGGTCCTATTGGGCGGGCTGGTCTATTGGGTCTATTGAATGAGCTTTTTTATATTCAACTTCATTTTAAAATAATAAATATTTTTATAAATTATTTTTTTGAATTAAAAGTAGAGTCAAAATTGACAAAAATATTAAATAATTTTATTTATGAATAGGAGAGGAAGTGCATCACAATAGAATGAGCACATTCCAACTAGGTTGACACCTGAGTCAACAAAAGTAATTGTGCATTAAGTGTATTGTGTACCTATTAAAGTTTCAAATTTAATGGTCTAACTTTTTTTCAAAGGAAAGACGGGCGGGTTCTTGGACTAGATTCTAATGAGGTTTTGCGGGCAGGCTAGTGTTGGAACGGAAATTCCAATAATCATTGATAACGCGTATGTATCAAATACAAAAAAATTTCTTTTAAAATCCTACAAAGCAAAACTTGGGTTTACCTTCGAGATCGCTCCGAATTGATCTCGTCTCAATACGAACTCAAAATTTAAAGACAAATACAAAAAGCAGTTTGATGAACCTCACGATCTTCTGTCGTATATCCCCCAAGGCCAAAATTCGGATATAGTGTTGGCTGCAAAGACTTCTGAACTTCTGTCCTTTATCTCAGCCTCTCTCAAAACGTGAATAATAAAGGTAATACTGATTTAGAGAGTTTTGACGTTTATATATAAGTTACGACAGAAACCTTAAGGAGAAATAAGGGTCGGACTTCTAATGAGCTTAGGATTCTTATGTTCAACCCAAAAACAAACATCATACAATTCATCAATAATAAGTCGGTCCACTAAAAATTTATTATTGATCTCCTGAATCTTATCTCAAAATTGCGTTTCGAGCTTCTTATTACTATATGCTTAATAATCTTCATACATTTAAGATTATATATGTTCATTAATTAAATAAATTATTGATAATTATATTTAATTAAATTTTTTTATTACTTGAAACCGTACCACTCAATTTATTTGTCTTGTCGGATAATTAAATCCACATGCAGGACTTGACATGGACACAACTTATGAACTTCTTCAAAAGGATATCATCAACCCATTTAAATATCAGGACGTGATTTCCTTTAATAATTAATTTTCACTATACAAATAATATTGTCTCTCAAGTCACCAAACATATTGACTCAATATAAATGTCACTCTTTGATGAATTAAAATGATAATCATTATATGTATGTGGTACTTAAATATCTTGAGATTAATAATATAAGCGATCATAATAATTATGAGGTATTTATTATTTTATTCAATGAG
The DNA here is from genome assembly GCA_963454935.2 of Ilex paraguariensis. Classification (NCBI taxonomy): domain Eukaryota; kingdom Viridiplantae; phylum Streptophyta; class Magnoliopsida; order Aquifoliales; family Aquifoliaceae; genus Ilex; species Ilex paraguariensis. The sequence continues at coordinate 293,601 of CAUOFW020007602.1, forward strand.
TAAAAGATAATAGCCTCAACAAGAGTCTGTTTAATACACAAGTGTTCTAGTGTAATAATCTGAAACATTAAACAGTCTCCTACAGTCAAGACAGATCATGCCAGAATATTACATTACAATCATATTGATGTTGTGTCTAATTCCATCTAAAATTGTGAACCTATACTCATATTATATAATGATTCGATAATTTGGTCTTCTGTGTATAAATTGAACTCTACACACTAAATTATCTGCAATATAAAATATAAGACACACATAGATACCATAAATCAAATATAATACAAACATTTTATCCATATAAATTTTCAATAAAATGAAAAAACCAAATTTCTATTAATTAATAAAACGAGATTCACTAAAAAAAGTAAGCTTTTAGTATATAATCCTATCAGCTAGTGGGCTGAGTTTCAAACCGCGTAATAGCTTTGGAGGTAGGCCCAAACCCTCTCTTGAAGGATATTGAAATCGGACTTTGTTGGGCCAACTATTAGTCCTATCGAGTTTTGGGCCTTTTTCTGGGTTGTGTAACAGAACCCATGGGCAACCCAGCCCATAAACACCCCTAATTACATATTTAGATAAATTGTTGATATGTTAGGATTATTTTGTAGTTGTTTAAGCTATGAAAAATGTGAAAACTTGGTTACATAATTAAATAAGTGGTCAATAATGAATCACTTATAGCTTTATTGCATATATAATTTTTTTTTAATGGTATTGATAATAAAATTATCAAGTAATGCTTTCAAAGTAAGAAAACTCGTGGGAGTCAATTATATGCATTTAACCTCATTTTTTGTCAAGAAGTCTAATTAATCTTTTCTAATTTTTAATCTTCTTACAAATTTCATATTTTACTCATTTTTGGGTGTATATTTTATAATTTTTTGACCACAGAAGACTGAAACAAATTATACTAATACTTTAATAGCACATAAGCATCACACATACAAATAAATTTTAGTTTTTTGAATTTAAGAGATTTGATATATACTTTTTGTTTTTTTTTTTGTTTTAGTATTCAACTTGTTTGATCCAATTAATTTTATTTTTCCTAAATTATTAGGGTGGACCCAATTGAGAATATTTTAAAAATATATAAAAACATATATAAATAAAAAATTTATTTTTTTTCATGGTGAGCCCATGCCCTTTCTCCCTTTGCCATTGGCACCACCAACAGCCCAACACCACCATAACCCACCCCCTAACCCCTTGGCAAAACTCACCATCTAACCCCCTTGCAAAACCCACCACCAACAATCCCTAAGAAAGGTGAAAGAGGGGTGAGTGAGAGAAAAACAAAAAAAGTCGAGAGAGAGAGAGTTGGAACAAAGAAAGTCAAAAAGGGAAGGGTTTTTTATACTCTAGCAAGAAAATTCATTTTTTTTGTTGCTAAGGAGGATTGAAGTCACGATCTCATTTAATCCCATTGAAGCCTCTCGTGTGTTTTGTTTTTTGGATGTTTCCATATTTTGTTATTGCTTTCAAAATATAGTAACAAAAAAAAAACAAAAATATTCACCAAAAGTGTTTTTATTTTTTTGGATAAATTTTACTAATACCCCCTTTGATTTCTCAAATATCACTACATGCCCCTATCAGCTTTTGTGCCCTAATGGAATAAGTAATTTTACTAATACACCCTTATTAGAACTTCCATTTTACTTAATTAAATTAACATCAAATTAATATTCAATTTCATCAAATTAGCACCAAATTGATATTAAATTTTTTCAAATTTACATTCACATTCATTGAATTAGCATTCAATTTATCCAATTAACATTTAATTTTATTAAACTAATACCAAATTTATATTCAATTTTATGAAATTAACACCAAATTAATATTCAATTTTATCAAAATCATATTAAACTTCATCAAATTAACTACGAAATTATTATTCAAGTTGATCTAATTAACAACAAATTAACTATTAATTTATAAAATTAACATTAAATTTCATCAAATTAATAAAAGATTTTACCAAATTAGCATGAAATTGATCATAAATTTTATAAAATTATTATTTTATTTCATCAAACTAATATCAATCTCATCAGATCGATATTCAATTCTATAAAATTATCACCAAATTAATATTCAATTTCATCAAATTAACTTTAAATTAGTATTTAATTTCATAAATTTAATGTCTGATTTATCAAACTAACATCATTTTTTGATTGAATTTCAAATCAACATTTAATTTCATCAATTTAATACCAAATGATCATTTAATTATATAAAATTAACAATTAATTTTTTGAATATAATAATTAGTTTTATCAAATTAATATTACTTTTTAAAATTAACACCAAATTAACATTTTGTTTTATACATTTTTTATAGGAAACATTCTATTTAATCCAATTAGCATTTTAATTTAATTTAATTAATATTAAAAGGATGTTTACTATTATTTTAAACTTATTTTATGTGGTCAAGGGTAAATTAGTAATTCATAATAAAATAAACCATCACATCACATCAAAGATAATTTGTGAAATGTGTATATAAATTATAGAGGTATGTAGAGATATTTCAGAAACTAGAGAGAGTATCTGTGAAATATGACTTAAATTCAAAAATTGTCATCGAAATTTACACTATTTTTTTCCTAAAAGATGTAAACAATAATCTAATTCAAGACAGCCAAAAGTCTTGGTCAATGCAATTAAGCAACTCCTCGAAGACTTCAAAGTTTCTAACGAAAACGCGTTGGCTGAGTGAAAATACATGAAAACTTCGTGCGCATTACGATGAACTTTCTTTTCACGTAACGCCATTTCTTTTTCTTTCCTTTTTTTTTTTTATTAACATGCAATGCAATGATTGATCACTATAATCAATTTCGTATATTACTATTAAAATAAAATTTAAATACATTATAAGTCCAAACGAAAAATTGAATAAGTCACTAAAAAAGATCGACATCCTTGTGCATGATCATGTTTCCCAAGTAGAGTATTGCTATTGTGATTTATAATTTATCTTAATTTTTTGATTTAATGATGTGATAGTTTATAAAATTAAATAATATTTGTTTGGTGGATTTTGGATTGCGACCTTGTCGATTTCTGAATGTACTTAAGATCTAAACACTTATCGAATCGACTTAAGAGAATTAACGTGATATTCTAAAATCGTGACTATTCAGACGATGATAATGGATTGTAAAATTACTTGTAAACTCTTTTTGTTATGTCTTGAAGATTAAGGATTTAAACAATTTCCACTAAAGCAACTTAACGAACTAGAGTTTGAGAAAAGTACTGGAATTGAAAAGAACAATAAAACAAACAACAAAAAATAATGTGGACACTATTATACTCAGCTAACCCCCCCCCCCCCCCCCCCAAAAAAAAAAAAAAAAATCACTAGAGTAATGGTTACATAGTACAGAAAAATGAAAGAAATAAAGTAAGCAAGATAGAGGCAAGCTATGTGTATATATTTTTTGATCGAGAGATCGTTTTGGAGTTATCTTTTTCAGTCTAATCTTGACCACTTTCTTTAACATTCTTTTTGCTACAATTCTCTAACATCTTCAATCGTGCACCTAACCATTAATAACTGATGACTCATAATGTCATGTCTATCACACATCTTCGTTTTTTGAGATCTATGAAATTATATTCCTTTCACTATCATGTCTTATTTAGACTCTTTCTGACTCACCTCTAATCGTTGGATCTTATCATGTGACACTCTTGGATTTATTTCATATTTGAGTGTAAACAATATTAAAATTATATCAAGTGGCACAACATTTGATGGGCCTGACCCAAATTAGACCCAAAATTATAAACCAGAACCATCTCAGAATGATGTAGGTCAAGCCCATTATAGGAGAAAGGAAGCTAGATTGGGTAAGTCGTGCCATCTAGAAAGAGTCAAGTCAACCGCATCATGAAGAAAGACTAGAACTGACATGCGAGGAGATCTCCTTGAGATGCACATGTCACCACCTTCACGAAATTGTCTTGCATGTTATGAGAAGGGCGCCACCTCCACCGAACTACCTCACCTAATATGAGAAAGACGTCTCCTATCTCACTTGATAGGAGAAAGGCACCTCAATCTATTAGGAGGTGCTTATAAATTGTAAGTCCTACCTACACAAGGGGGTATCTCTCCCATCTCACTCACATCTGAGCACTCTACACCCATTCAGCAATCAAATACTCAAGCTATCCTAACCCTTCATAGTACAATATGTCATCTTGACGAAACTACTTAAATTATATTTTAGTTGTGTTGACTCTTATCATTTGTTATTGCATTTAATACTTGACAGGTTGTGCATAAACACATTTTGTACATCATCAATTTAGTATTGTATGTGGGAAATGACTAAGTTTTCACTCTACCGTCGTTCAATTTTTTCCCTATTCTTTTTCCATTTTATAGCGCTATTATAATTAGATCCATGAATCAACAAGGGGAAGGCAATGATCCACTATGTCGTGATGAGATCCCTCCCCCTGCCAACAAACCTCGTTGTTGTGGCAAACCCTGTAGCCGGACAACAACTACTGGAGATAATATAGTTGTTGGTAAACTAAAATCAACAGATCCTCTAGTTAATGCTTGTTGGACACCCTCAAGGAGTCTTGGCCTAGTACTTAGGAGAGGAAGCACTCCAGGTACCTCGCCCAGGGCGCCAAGGTACTAGTGCCAAGCAAGATGCCCCCCGGCAACGCCAAAGTGCCCCATTGTAGCATCAGAGCCCCCTCCTTAGTGCCAAGGCACCCCCAACTCCCCTCCACGTTTGTATGCTTCGTTCTCCCATGCTAGTGACCCTCTTTTCCAAGAAGGCGAGGGGAAAAATCAATATGTGGACCATGAGAGCCACTACAACGACCATTCCCCCAACCATTGGGATTAAAAAAATCAAATAAGTGTAGAACCAACTCGGGCGATGTCTTCAACCCCATGAAGGCGCAAGGGCCTGAAACGGTTGGGTACCTTGTGAAGCATATTGACAAGCCCTTTGTAGTTGATGTGGCAAACTACCCTCTTCCCTCCCCCCCAAAGTTTAAGATGCCAATTGTGGAAGCTTTTGATGGCTCTAAAGAACCACGAGACCACCTTGACACCTACGAATTCCTGATGTAGCTGTACAACATATCAGACAAGATCATTTGTAGGATTTTTCCTATCACGCTCAATGGATTTGCTTAGCAGTGGTTAGCCAAGCTTACCCTGACTTCCATTGACTCTTTCACTGAATTAAGCAAGTCTTTTGTCTCACACTATATTGGTTGATGCCGACACTAAAAGTCTACCACCTAGCTGTTTAGTATCAAGTAGGATCGAGATGAAACCTAAGAAATACCTCACTTGTTTTAACAAGGAAGTCTTCTAGATTGAAGAACTAGATGACAAAGTTGTCATGACAGTCTTCATAGAAGGCCTACACTCATCTAGTTTTATACTTTCAGTTTTGAAGCATCTATCAAAGAACATGCTAGAATTATTATCAAAAGCTCATAAATACATGAACGCTAAGGATGTCACCAAAGCTAGGCAAGTTGAATCCTCATGTAGAGGGGAATACAAAAAGTAGACACGTGAAAATTTTACTTCTTCACTAATTTGTGGTTGAAATTCAAATTCAGTGAAAAACAAGCATTTTTTAGGAAAATTCTATGCCCAAACCACCATAAACAGTTTAATTCTGGTACATCTTGAAAAAACACCTAGATTTAAAAAAAAATTCACCTCAAAAAGATAATCGATCACAAAGTTATAGTCGTTCAAAGTTTTGTCACTTCTTCATGCTTTGCTAATACTCCACTAGCACCCATCACTAACCACCAGCTAGGTGCCCAATGCATAGCATCAACAACTAGCGTCCTTGCCCATGGTGCCCAGTGACCTCGTTGACAGTGCCTAGCACCCTCATATTTGTCGGCAGCACCCAGTACAAGCATCCTCACCTTTGTCTGTGGTGTCCTGGGCTAGCACCCTTACCCGCGATGCCCAGTGCTATCACCTCCGCCCTCTCCCGTAGAGCCCAGCGCCTTAGCCTGCAACACGCAGCGCCAACTCTCGCATACCTAGCGTTCGTGCCCCCTTGTCATCCATACAAGTAGTTTTAGTCTCCAGCTCAGCGACTGTTTTATGAGGCGTTAGAAACTCGGCCTCACTCTGTCTCTACTCTCATGTAGGCAGTCTCAGTCTCCAACTCAGCGGTTCTCTTGTAAGTCGACAAAAGCTCGCCCTAATTCTATCTCTACTCTCACGTAAGTAGCCTCAGTTTTCAAAAACTTGGCCTCTAGAGGTGCAACTCTCTCGTGAGGCACCCACAACTCCTCTTCTACAACCCTGTTGTGTCTACCTCTCCCTTATCAAAGTTCAACTACTAAAAGAGGACACAAACAAGATTTCTAGCTAATGTCCTCTCCCCCAAATCTCATTGGGCTTGGGGCATAGGGCAAATGATGGGCCCCATCCAGACCAGGTCCAAAATTATAGACCAAGCCTAAAATTACAGACCAGGTCTAGCTCAGAGGGACACATGTCAGACCCACCAAGAAAGGAGGAAGGTCAGGCCAGTCATGTCATCTTGAGAGAGTCAGGTCAGCTATATCATGGCAAGAGACTCAATCCACAACTGACATGTAAGGAAATCTCCTTAAGACGCGCATGTCATCTCCTCGACAAAATTGTCTCGTTTGTTACGAGAAGAACCCCACCTCCACCGAAATACTTCACCTGATATAAGAAAAGACACTTTAATCTATTAGGAGATGTCTATAAATTATAAGCCCTGCCTATACAAGGGGGACATCTTTCACATGTGAGCGCTTTATACTCTTTGAACAATAAAATACTCATGTCATCCCAGCTCTTTAGAGTGGAGTAGGTCACTTTGACCGAATCATTTTACTTGTGTTGACTGTCATAATTTATTATGTATTTAATACTTGATAGGGGGTGCATAAATACATTTTGTGCATTATCAACATAAATTCAATAAATTAAATTAAATTTTTGGGTTCAAAAAATAGTTACTCCAAATTACCCGGGCATACATATTCCGTCCTATTCCACCGTCGATCTTCCTTAAATCTTGTACCATCTGACGGCCAATATTAATTGCTGACGTACGTACAAAACCCTCCAACCGATCACCCCGACTTTATTAATTGGATTCATCTCTCTCGCTGCTCTGGGTTCCTGCGCAACTCCCCTTCCCCCACTCGACCTACCTTTTCTCTCTACTCTTTTCCACCGTCTCTCCCACTCCAAAAACTCTACCACCAAAACCATGACTCTCTCTGTCTTTCTTTTCCATAGTCTCTTGTTTTTTTCCTCTTTAAATCCTCCTCTTTTCTCAGCATTTCACAAACACTAGCCTCTCTCTCTCTTATTTTTTGCCAAATGATAGAAGTGGGGAGTTAAAGGGGTCACCTAATCCATAAACTACGTATTCAAATTCCTATATTTTTAGCTCATCATGTATTGACAGATTAGAAATCTATGGTTAATCCTTCAAGCCTATAAGAATTTCAAGTTTGGAGGTTTTTCTTACTCTGTTTTTACTTGAGTTGCAACTTTTGGTTCTGGTTTCAACAAATGGCGAGTTTTGAAATGTCCGACATCGATTTAGAATGCGGTGGTCACCGCCGTAGCTCCAACGAGGGCGACGATGGTAGCCTCTGCTTCTCCGACGCAGACGAGGGTTCTTGTTATTCTCAGTTTTACTCCACTGCTGATGGCTCTTACGATGACTATAGTTTTGCTTGCGCCTCTGAACCTGAGATTTGTGAAGTTTCGGGTTCTCGGAGAGTTTCATCGGTGGCCGACTCTGATTGCTCGGTGGATATCGAAAATGGGTTTAGTGAAATTAAGGTCCATTTGGGGAAAGAAGAGAGAGATTGTAGAATCTGTCATCTGAGTTTGGTGAGTACTAGTCCTGAGGCTGGGATAGCCATTGAACTGGGTTGTTCTTGTAAGAATGACTTGGCTGCTGCTCATAGGCATTGCGCTGAGGCTTGGTTCAAGATTAAGGGAAATAAGTGAGTTACCAAATTCCTAAATTTTCTCTGTTGCTATAATTACTTGAAATTATCTGTGAAATTTTATATCTTTTGATAAATTTTAGATACCCATTTGGAAAGTCTCATTATTAGGCAAGTTAGGATTTTTTTTTTTATTAGGGATGTCCGGTCAGATCCTCCTCCAAGTTAGATCATCCGCACCGAAACTAGGATATTAATAAGAGATTTATGCCTCGTCCAGAGATTGTCAAGATTCGACCTCTGACATATGAAGTTGCCAAGATCCTCACATTATGTGGTTAACTGCAATTCTTCTTTTTGTAGGTCATTTGTCTCCTGATTAGCTCTAAACATTTGTGTTTTTTTCTCTATATCCTTCTATATGATTGGGATGATTATTATGTTGTGGTGTTCGGAATTATTAATTACCATTTAATTTATGAGAATAATAACTTTCTCAAGTGTAACGTAGAAGGTTGCTCTGTTTTAGGAGGATGAGATACCATAATTTTGTTTAGTGGGATGAATAATGAAAGAAGACAGTGTTAATTAAAGAAGATGAAGGAGAAAGTAAAGCAAAAGAGTAAAGCAGTTGGGAGGATTGCTCATAAATCCAATCACACCGACGATTCCTTCAGAACTGTTCTGTCCTTTTTCAGATTAAAGCAATTTTTCAATGTCATCTTTGAGATTCCTTCTTCTTTATAAAAGTGGAGATTTTAGCTGTGTACATATGTTCATGTCCAGAGACAGAACTAGCATTAGCATGGGGCCATGGTCCCCCTCCTCCATGCTCAAGAACCCCTACACACATATGTCTACAGTATTGAGCATCACTTTTGTATTGCATTGGCCCCTTAGATAATTTTTGCCCCTATTTTTAGTGCTTTACACCTATAATGACTCTATAAAATATTCTCCATGTAATGCAATGACCATTTGATAAATGAGATACTAATAAAATAATACCTCTTTTTTTTTTAATTGTTGCCCGTAACCTAATAAAATAATCAAAGAATTCTAGAGAAAAAATCTTAATAATATTAACACAAGAGTTCTTGGTAGTCGGTAGTGAGAAGTTAATAAAAAATACTAATTTTTTTATTATACCTAATAAACACATACCTTCTAACAAATAAAGAACCTAATCGTTGAAAAGTCTAAATGAGCTTGGAAAAGATTTCAGCGATTCTTTGTTTTGTTATTGAAGTACAAAATAAGCAATGCAAGGTAAAATGAATGAAGTTATTTTATTGTCAATTATCAATAAAGTTCGAAATTTTGACTAATATTTTAGATGTAGGGAGACTGGAGAGTATAGTATTTATTGAATTGTTCAGTTCATTTTTTGACATAAACTATCATATGCTTTTGATTTAGGGGTAAAGGTTTGTTTTAAAAGTGCTTTTAAATTAAAAATTATATATATCCATAAAAATATGTTTGGTGTCAAAATCTTATTAAGTACAAAATTACACCGACTTTACAATGCAAACCCTTAATCTTGATACTAAAATATAATTTTTGCATTTAAGTTATTAGTAAATAAAGTTTAATATGTATCACTTTTGTGAAATTAAAAACATATTAACAAATTAATTTTTGATACCATAACATAATATATTTCTTACGTGAAATAAAAAATCAGGCGATGAACATATATATTAATCATGGCGGATTGCAAAACTTAAAGTGTTCACCTTCATCACCAAAGCCTCACACATATAATGATATTCGAGATAAGTCTACTGTACCAAAAAAAGTGTAGATATCATATCGAAGTTATTCGAAAACTGTAAATTTTGATTTGATTAATTTGTAGTTAACATAAAAAAATTTTACACGAAGAAGATTTTTTTTTAATGGAATCGTAATTTGACCCTAATATTTTAGGCTTCTTGACAACCTAGATGAAAAGTTTTTTGTCTCTCCCCAACTTAGATGGAATTTTCTGTGTCTTCTTGGTGTCAGTATTTATAGACTGGGGGTATGTAAATTGTTTGTGTTATTGGGTCAAAATAGAGAACGGCTTAAAAAATAAAGGTCAATATGGAATTCCATCTTAATACCTTAATGATGAAAACCCTCTTCGCGAGAAGTGATTAAAGGCCGGTTTTGAGAAGTGTCTCTGAGGCTTCTATAGATGGGCATTTGGGAGATGTACTTTTTGAAAAGTCAACTATTTTTTGGTGCACCAAACACACAGTAGAGCCGGAGAAGTGCTTGCATCCGTGGGAAGTCCATTTGGGTTGCTCGCCAAACAAGCCCATAGATCTCAGCGTTTCTTATTATTCCATGTATTTAGTGATAGCTAACTTCTAATGCATACTTCACCAAACAAAAGAAAAGCTTTTTATGTATATGTGATCAAGGTTTAAAATTTTATACAATATTCGACACCAATCTAACAGTATAATTGTTCTGATACTTGCTGTGGATCTTTTGAAAGTTGACATATTGTGTGTGCATACTTTCATTTGTCATTTGCACCAGTATCCGTCATAAGTCTACCGTCTACACCACCATGGACCATGGTTGATATGGTTTGTTGGCAAAATCTCCCTGTGTCAATTGTTATGTCATCTCTTGAAGAATTTTTTTGCACCAGAGGGCACCATATTAGGCTGAGAAAGCGAGAGTATGAACTTAATCAAGATCATGATCATAATCGGTTACACAGATCACGGATGTTCTAGCTGTCTTTTCTTTTCTTGACAATATGATAAAATCAATACTGTTTGAGCTTCTAACTGGCATCTTGCATCTTTTGTTGTCTGTCATGAACTGCTAACATGAGCTTTCTTTCTGTAATTTAACCCAACTTATGTTTCTCATCTATGTTATTGAGATGTTCTCAAGCTAAATATTAGTTTCATAGAGATTTAAATTCAGTTATTTTACTTTATTGGTTGTTTTTAATTTGCATCATTGTACAAGACAGTTCATCTAGGTGTCTGCAATGGCAAAATCAACTTTGAAAGAACTGAAAATGGAAGTCTTTGTTGTTGTGAAACAATACAGGGAACTCTTGAAGTCTTGATGAATCACTTTTTGACTATTTCCTTCTGAACATTTGTATTTCAAAGCTAAAACTTTTGAGGAATTATCTAGAATGTATCTGCTACTGTACTTCTCCCGAAAGAAGAAAAAAGTAAAGCATCGTCCCCTGGCTTGGAACTTGAAGGTTTTATCTATTTGGCTAAAGAACGACACAGAGACTTAACCCAAGGATGCTCTAGTCTCATCAAACTATGATCACTAAGTGAATGTAGAAAAATAGAAACCATGAGAAGTGTGGGCAGAATTCTGTTTTGAAACCTTAATATATGGTTATTTGAGGTTATATTTCATAATGATATTTGTGAAAACAAAATGCGTGTGTTCTGATCTGTTGGTTTTAATTCAATATCTGTGCTAGAAATTCCAGACTCTGTATGTTACAATGAATGCATACGACTAAATCCCTTATAGATTATTTGTTAATAAAAATATATCTGCCATCGAAACTGCATATTTCTTTAACTTGGGTTCTTCCTATGCCCCTCTCCATGGATAACCTTAACCTTTTTGTTGTGGTAGTAGTTCAACTGTACAGATAGGTTTGTGGTTGGTCTATAATCTGTTTTGGACTATTACTTACCCATTTTAGTAACATTGTTTGCTACTCTCTCTCTCTCTCTGTCTCTCTCCGAGGTTGCATTATGGTAATGTCAATAGATGATTTCATCAGCCAGAGTCACTGAGGATTTTCCTTCACGGGTTAATCGTTCCCAGGGGCAAGGCGACTGGAAATGAAAGTCTCTTTGTCTAATCCATTCTCCATCTCACTGTCTGAACAAAAATAAGTGTTTTACAAATCAAATAAATGTGAACAGGAGCAAAATATGCTTTGTAGTACCATTTCCAGTTAGACTCACCCACAGACGTCTCCTGGAATTGGTTCCTTTTGTTTCTCTCTCTCTTTTATTCAATTTCTTCCAAACTTACTCCTATATTTTCTTGTAGTTTCTCTACTTTTATGTTGATTTCCATGTTTCTCATCGTTGCAGGACTTGCGAAATTTGTAATTCAATTGCAAGTAATGTCGTCAGCATAAATGATATTGAACCACAACAGCAGGTGAATGAAACCACTGCTGTGGCAACAAACGCAGCCTCCGCACCAGTATCGACTCCCACAGAGACCCGAAGCTGCTTTAATGGTCACCGCTTCCTAAATTTCCTCCTTGCTTGCATGGTATTTGCTTTTGTTATATCTTGGCTCTTTCACTTCAACATCCCAGCATGAACTCCTTTGAAAGAGTTCTTGTGCCAAAATGGAATCGCGAAAAGAAAAAGTGGGAAAAAGGAAAGAAGATTTAACAATTGCAGGTCTTGTAATGACAAGAAAGACGATAATTTTATGTATTGTTCTTGATATGTTTATCAAAAAGAAAAAGGCGCGAAAAGAGAAAGGTGATTAAAAAATTCTCATTTTTCAACAACCGTAGTTGATTAAGTTCTTAGATTAGGTCTAAAATAGTCTTTCTTAATATAGAATTACTTATAAGAAATGAGGAGCGAGACGGTGATCAATTTGGGTGGTGATTAGGCTTGTCAATTGATTGGTTTTTGATTTAAATTCGAATTCGATTTTAATTAGCTGGATATAGGTTAATATTTTTATTTACTGATAACTCAAATCTGAATTTGGATTCAATGTTTTATATTTCACGGATTCAAATTTAGATATATTATAATTGATCTAATTATGATCCGATTTGAATTGTTTGTATATTTTTATATAAATATTAAAGAAATTAAGTGATTATTTAAAAAAAAATTAGTTGAAACATAGTTATAATTTCTTAAAATTTAGTTAATTAAGTTATTTATATTGGATTGGATTTTTGGATTAGATTTTAAATTATTAACGGATTTGAATATGAATCATGAAAATAAAATCTTTTAGATTATTGAATTGAATTTGGATAGACTTTTGAATTTGAATTAATCAAAATTTAATCTAAATCCAATTTGTTGATAGGCCTGACAGTGTGTATTGGGTGAGCTGGTTGATGGTGTGTGAGGGGATATAGTTTGGGCTTAGGGCTGACTTGATGGTGAAGTATTTGGGTGGTGGCTTTGGTGGTGCAGATTGAGGAGTTTGAGGGTGACTTAGGGGCAGAAAGAATCATAAATAAGGAAGTGAGAAGAGTATATTTAACATTTTAGTAGAGATGGAATGTGCTTTTATGGTCCGTTTAGTACAAAGGATGAAAAATAGGAAGGAAAAAAAGTAAAAAGGATAAATTTTTTATTCTTGAAGGAAAAAAAGTTATTTTTCTTCTTTTTTGTTTGCTAGGAGGAATGAAAAGTAGGATGAATATATTTTTCATAGTTTGGTATTAGATGAAAAAGGAAAGGAAAGAAAAAATATGCATGCTCAATTTACAATTCTACCCTTATATTAATTTCCAAGTAATTAATAACAACAAGTAAAAAAGTAAAAGAATCCTTAAAAAGCCAAATTGTCTTTGCCTTCCTCTCATTTTCCTCCCACTTTTGGGAGAAAAGCAAATTGTGGACAGAAGAGAAAAGTTATCCCTCTGGTGTTTTTTTCCATTATTCTTTCTTTTGATATCAAATGGTGGAAAGCCTTTCCATCCACCCCATTTTCCACCCACTATTTTTCATCCATCCAACTTTATTTCCAACCAAACACAGTATTAGGTAGTTGTAATGACACAAGTTCAAATTGGAGAAGAGTAATAACGTACACAAGATGTTAAAGATTTATTCTTCACAAATATTTTAATTTTGGTGTGGAAGACTTAAATTTGCCTGGATCAAAGAAAAAATTAATTAAAGTGAGTGTAAATTGATTTAGACAAATCTAACGGCTGAACTGAAAAAAAAAAAAGTTTAAAATTTTAACGTGGTGTGCATGTGCATTCTAGATATGGGAATAATTCTATTCCTAATATGGTGGATTGAGCGTCAAAATGGTTGAACAACCCATCGCTTTAAAAAGGTGAACATCAAAAAATCGATGACATAGAAAATATCCTATCCTAGTCCTTTTCACTTCTTGTCTGTTGACGATATTCCTTTGTGGATTGTCCCGTTAAACCTTGTCAGTTGATTTTATTTTTGATAAGAATACAATAGCTTTCGATGATTCTAGAAAATTAATAAAGGTTGAGCACGGGTGTAAGTTTAAACCACGCAACTCATGATAAGTAATACGGAATGTGTAGGTTGGAGATCTCCAACAACAAGATTCTCGTGGGCATGATAATAGTGACAGCTAACACCTATTAAAAGATTGCGTGTAATTGATAACGGTCTAATATTTTAGCAAATAAGTCGTAACCATTTCAACACTATTTATGCTAATTACACAAAAAAACGTTAATTATGAGAAAGTGACAAGGATCACGCAAGACATCTGAAAGCTATCAATAGGGTCAAATCCCTCGCAGTGTAATTCAAGCAATTTATCTACACTATTACCTTGTGTAATCTTTCCATTTGATTAATAAAAAACTCTCTCAGAAGTAAGAGACTCCATTATAGTGAATTAGCTGAGTTTTTGAATTAGTAAATCCACAGTTCATCAAATTGCACCACTAAAGCCCCAAGAGCTTAAAGAACTCTAATTGGACATTCAAGTAATTCCTAAACTTCTAGATAGCACGCCCCTACTCAAACTACGTAGAAGATCACCATCGGTTTCATTGATCATGATAATTAATTACATGCTGTTGAAGGATTGGTACAATAAATTTAGGTGCATTCCTTCTCCATTACACATTCTAGCATGTCTTGCAAGACCATGAGCAGCATTATTGTCAATCCGACGAATCCAGCAAGCCGAGAAATCAACACGTGTGGGATGTAGTCTTGATTTGGTCGATAAAATTTCCAATAGCTGATAAGTTCGTCTGGCTATTCGTATTCGCAATCCCCTCGATCACATATTTCGAGTCTCCTTCCAGAAGAATACGTCTCAAACCGAACTCCACAACAACCTGGACAGTATAAGAGGCAGTCATTGCTTCCACAAGCTCTGCATTTAGAACACAGCCTATTTTTTTAACAACAAGCAACAATCAAAACTCCATTGCAATCCCTGATCACCCCTCCCATCCCGGAGTCACGATCTGAGGTAAAAATGGCACCATCAAAGTTGACTTTGTACACTCCTGGTTCTCTGGGGCTTTCCATTTTAGCAATAGCAGCTTCACCATGGCCCAACTCTGGAGGTAATTCCTGTGCATTCAAATATTGCTCATAGAACTCTTTCCAGACGGGCTTGATTCCCATTGTACCATATAGCCCATGCCATCGTCATAATCAAATAACACTGCTTTGAATCAACCTTTTCCACCGTTCCTTTAATCCATTCTTGGAAGGATATAGACATAGGATATGGAATTTGGAATTCAGCATCTTTCTAGACTTACAAAGAAAATGGGCAGCCAAAAAAAATATGATTGACAGACTCAGGGCCAAACCCACACAAAAAACAGGAGTCTTCAACCACAATGTTCTTTTTACGCAAATTATAATGTGTAGAAAGAGTATAGTGCCATACCTGAGTGTCAGTAGGAAGATGTCCACAGATAGGAAATGTCAATATCTCTTAGATTCCTGAACCCTAAGCCGCCCGATTTCTTAGATTGACAAAGTCTTTCCCAATTTACCCAGTGAATTTTCCTCTCATCTTCTTTGTGACCCCATCAAAATTTAGCCATAATGCTGTGTAATTCATTACATAGAGATATAGGTAGTTTGAAGCATGACAGTGTATGTCGGAACCGCTTGGGCCACTGCTTTGATGAGAACTTCCTTACCACCCTTTGACAACAACTTACTCTGCCATCCACATCCTTGTATTTTCTGCCACACCCTCTCACGTATTGTGCTGAAAATTTCTTTCTTTGATTTTCCCACTATAGACGGAAAACCTCGTCAGTTTATTATATTAGAATTAGATTGCTTGATTCAAAACCATTTTTTTATTACTAGTCGTCGAGGCTTATTATTCTCTTTTACATAACTTCACTCTACACATTCTAAACTGAGGGAGTGGTAAAATTGACACCCCTAAAAAATTGAGTTCAGCATGCAAAACTTGGATTAATTTAAGGTCCAACCTATCCTAGACTTCAGGCTCCAACTCAACCTTGGTCTTGATTCCAGGACTGAGAATGGATCATGACACTCCATATTCCATAGTCCATAGTCGTGCCGTTAATAACAGCCATCTCATGTTTTATTTTTCGTTGTTCAACAATCAGGAATGTATAAACTAACTTGCACGTATTTCGATTAATTTTTTTTCAATTTAAGTCAAAAATAAATCATTCAAGCTAGAACTAGGGTATTTATAAGGAATAAATCTCTCATGACTCGAACCAAATGATTGCCAAGATTCAAATTCAGTACGTCTAGGTTAACAATTCATTACTTAAGTTACCCATTTTTTGATACTTATCAAAGTGAACTCTTTGAAACGATGGAAAGTATTTGACCCCAAGAGAGAGAGAGAGAGAGAGAGCAACAATCACGAGGAATGCTAGTGAAATGGGCAATATATGGTGGAAAAATGATTAGATATAGAAACACTGAAATTCCAACATTACATGCAGGTGCTTTATGAAATGAATGGGGCATCAGCCAACCATTAGAAGCAATATCCTAAAAAGTTGCAAAGCGCCAACACCGAATTCCATCTTCTACAATACAAGTTTGCCAGTCTTCTCCCGAAACAGAGCAATGACTCTTTAGACCCAAAGTTGTACAAGTAGCAATGGCAGTCCTTGTAGCATCTTAAATAGTGGCAACGAACCAAACTATTATCATCTATACACCATTCATCACCGTCTCTGCATGTATGGTGTTGCCGTCTTCCAGAATCTTGCCATTGGCTTGAGTTCTCGGCCTCTGAACAGACACGGCAGTAAACAGTCTAAACCAATTCTTTGCACCTGAACAACTTTATGTAACTTGAATATCAAAGCAGAAGAAGAGCATGTAATGATTTTCATACCCAATCCGCAGGATCACCAGCATTCCCATTCAAGGGCTTGTGATTCTCTTCTTTAGCCCTGCTGTCCTTGCTCAACGGTAGGAAGAACGCCCCACTACGGTCAGGCATATCTGAATAAAGGGATCTGAAAGTCAATATTACAATAGAAAAAGCAGTGCTAGACAATGGGAGAATCACAGATAATGTAGGTAGGAAAAAATTCAGATATTAACCTGGCAATTTATGGTCAACAAAGAACACTACCAAATTAACGGTATACCTGTAATAGAATCATATAATTGCATTGCATCAAAAAATTGTTAAGGCGTGTAAATCCAAACACAGAAACAGCAATTAAAATGCACTTAGTACCAGGCCACAACGATGTCGACCGTGTAATGTTTACGGGAAGCAATAATCAACAAGCTCTGAATTACTACAATTAACCAAGCACACTGCTTTATGAACCTGCAATACAAAATTAGGAAGCGACAATTGGTCAGGGATGGGGATGCAAACTCAAGTTGTAATTTTTCATTTTTGATTTTGCTAACTTCTAATTCCATACACATTTTTTTTTTCTTTATTTACTTTTTTATAAACCTCTCCAACAGTAGCCTGTTGGTTTTCATCATCCTGTTCACAAAACCTAAAAATAATATCTACAAAGATAATGTAACTCAGCAAGAGAAAGAAACACATCATCTGAAGGGTAGAAACGGTTTGAAGTTACAAAAAAGAAATTGGCACCATTTTTAATTAAAATGCTCTTATTTGCCAGTATTAAATTAAATAATTTTCTCATTCCACTAAAATCTAAATAACCAAACATAAGTGATGAAGTTTCATTCACACAAATTAGCTACACCAATGACAACAATTATTAAAGAAGTGTTACCCAACTTAGACCTGCATCTACCATGAATAGAAGAGAAATTACCTATGCATGCCATATTTCTGATATGTTCGCACAAAAACTAGAGAGAAGATCATATGAGACGAAAATATCAAATCCCCACAACCATAAAGCACACCCCGAGGGACTGCACATTCATAAACGTCAGATGAGCACGGAGTTGGAATAATCAGAACCAGTAAGCAAAGGGGAGAGGATAGCAAAGGCAAATGCAACTTACAATTAATTAATAAGACTTCCAGTACACTGTCTGGACGAGGCAGCCTGGCAAGCTTCGAACCCTATAGGAGGTGAATTTTAATGTGCACAATTACAAACAAATTTATGTAAAATAATAACACAAAGGGGTTTTTATCATATAAGGGCTGCAAAATAAAATGATATAAGAAGATGTTCTGTTGGTTATTTACCTCACGGCAGTGATAGTTTGGACCAGGAAGCTGAGTAGAATAAAATGTTATGATCCGGAGAATTTGACAAGCCTGTGGCAACAAAATATAAGTTGGTTGAAATCTCTTTGACACTTGGCGAAACACAGCAAGAAATAAACACTTAAAAAATGTGGTTCAGTGTGTGCCAGCTTTTGTGCACACAAGACCATACAAATACAGTCAGGTGACAGGTATAAGTTCATATTCTTCCAAAATTGTCTATTAGTAATGACTATCCCAGACAGTAACAACAAGCATATAATTCCCACATCATGAAAAAAATAAAAAAAACAAATGAAAGCACTTACAAATAAAAATGCCAGGACCCTGCACCACACTAGAACTGTGTAGATCTTTTTGCTCTTGAAAAAGAAAGGATGGAAAGTCCACTGCACCATGAACAAAACTCAAAATGAGAAAACTGGAAAGGATGAAATTAGAAAACAAAATACTAATACAATCCACAGGATGTAAATTTACAAATGATCCATCATCCACCCATAGCAGATTCATGATAATATAGCAACCAGTTTTTCAACAATACTTCAACAATACATAACATTGGAACAACATAGTTCCTTGAATCAATACATGCATATTCAAAGAGTGACAGGAAGAGGGAGAACCAAACAAGGACTAAGTATCTATATAGGTAGGTAAAAGCCAATACAAAAAGCTAACCACAACAATAATGGCACATTGGATATCAGTGGAAACTACAAAAGAGGGAGAATCTCACCATGACAAAGGATAGAAAGATGAAGGTGAAGACACTCTCACTCATGTAAGCTTTGTCTTGCCCAAGCTCCTATAACCGCCATGAGATTGAATATAAGCACAAATGACCAACAATAAGTACTGAATTTTCAGAACAGTTAAGAAAACTGATATAAGTAATCCGCACCGGAAGAAGAAAGAACCCAGCATCCTGAAGTATTGGCCCTGGCCGATGAAAATAATGAACTCCTTTTGCAGCCAGACCATGAATATACTGCAGAAAGGAGAAATAGATTTCACTTCTAGGCATCTAAAACAAAACAGCATCAGGGAAGAAAGTCCAAAAAAGAAAGCACCAGAAAAACTAAGATATTTAACTTAAATTTTACAACAATGTACCTAAGAGAGTCACTAGCAACAACAATCAGGGAATGCTATTGATGAAGAGAGAAAATAAGACAATTGTGATATGCGGACAGGGTGTCATTATTGCAAATCAGTTTTTCACAATTAATAACTTAAGCCTTTATCTTGCCATTTAAATTCTCAAAAAGAAAATAGGGATGAAATCATCACCCACTGTAGTTTAATTCACAAGAAATTAACATCACACACACAAGGCAAAAATGAAAATTGAAGGCATTTCCAAGTCTAATGCTCCATTCAACCACCTAATGTCTGTATGGTTTTAGCAATAGCCAATTTAACAAGGATGTGCATTTTGGAGCAACTTTATTTTACTCAAGACCAAAGAGAGAGAGTGTCTAAGCAAAGCACAAACTTAAGCCTGAGCATACATAAACATCGAGTTCACATCATAGATAATTCAGATAGAGCTCCACAAATATGGAAGCAAATATTGGTTCAAGGATATATTAAGACCTGGCAGACAACACCGGCAACAATATACTTCCAGTTCTCGGCAAGAAGGTTGATTTCTGTTGCAGTCTCCGAATAAACTCTTTTCCATAACTTAGCATGCAAAAAAAAAAAAGGATCAATCATAGGTAAAAACTTGAAATAAAGCAAAATCTTCTATGAGAGACTACAGACGGCGAACCTTGGAAGCCTCGCGACTAATGTAAAGAGACATCTTCTTTGCGTGTGACAACCAGGCCCATACTACATCACCAACCAACTGGTATTAAGGTCCACATCATTCGTCTTAAACTCTCTCTCTCAATTTCTAAATTTCTTCCAAATCCACAGATTAATCCCAGCTTCAACGTCGAAAATCAGAATAATTCCGCGATTCCTCGAATGAAAAACTCACACAGCCTTCTTTAATCGCAGAATCGTCGAAGAAACCAAAGCTCTAACAGTTTTTTCAAAAAAACTCAAAGCGCGATCGAAGTTAGATCTCAACAAAAACCTAATTACCGAAATCGACAATCATACAAAATTATGAAAAATTTCTCCGGAATTGGAGGCCACAATGGCGGTCGATCAACTACTCTCTGTTTGTAGAAAACTTTTTCCCCATCTCAGAATAAGAATCTCTAGGTCTCTTCGATTCTCTCTCTAAAAGTCGTTCCCTTTCTCTCTCTCTCTCTCTGTGGTTTGATTTGTCTCCTGAGTCTGCTAACACGCGAGTTGAACACGGAGCGACAGTTGAGAAAGAAGGAGAAAAAGGAACCGGGATATGGCTTTTAAAACAAAGAACGCCGCTACGCGACTTCTTGCGAAAAGTGGAGGAAATTGAGTGAGAGAGAGAGAGTCTTAATCGTACCCGTGCTTTATAAAAAAAAAATAATTATATTCTTTTTCATAATAAATAAATATTAAAGATTTTGTTTAATGGGTAATTAAGAAATCGAGGTAATAAAGCATATATCCTCCTCCTCGATTGTGTTTATTTAAAATTGTTATTTTAGAGGGCGGCATTTTGTATCAAATTAAATCTACTCATTGAGATCGTGTTTAGAGAGAGAGAGAGTGAGAGGTGGATAACTTTGTAATTTCACTCATGGCTTTGGCCTGCGGACTGGTTATTCAAAGATCAAAATTTTATTTCGATATATTATTTCAGTCATTTAGGAAACAAAAATAAAAATATTTTGATTTATTTCAAAAATATTATGAAGAAAATAAAATTTTAAAAATTATTTTTACAAAATATTGTTCAAAATATCTTGAAATATATCGAAATAATTGTGCAAATGTATTAAAATATCACAAAATATTTTGAAATATTATGAAAAATTCCTCAAAATATTAAAATTTCGATTTCATAACTAATTCGTTTCAATCTACTTAAAAATGAAAATATTTCGGACTAAAATTTTGATCCTTGAAACTATCTTTATAAGATATCGAAAAATTATATTTTGTTAGTGTATTCTATTTGTTTATATAATAAAAAAAATGTGCTGTATGTAAAACCTTTTCAATTCTATTAATCTATTTTATTTTATTATTTTTATAATTAATTGCTACAAATTGCTCAATTTCAAAACATACATATTTTGGCTGGATCGTGAATTGAAAAATAAATTTTCTACTGTCATGTTCAAACAATAATTATAAAAAAAAAACTTTCTTATTATTATTTATTATATTTAATTATATCAAGTGAGACGGATTGTTATTGAATTTTAATGAATTTTTTGAGTCAAAATCACTCAATCGATAACAAATTTGTGTCCTTAAAAACATGGGTGGTGGCCTTGGAAAAAGGTTACACTGAATGGGGGACTTACCGAGGTAACCCTACATTGTCGGGAAGCAAATTACTTCCTTATGATCACTTTTTGTTTGGGGAATCCAAAGTCAGGAGAGTAGAGAATCTTTTAAACGGAGCTCCGATCCATCCTCTCGTCGTCTTCCTACATTTTTTGAAATTTGAAAAAAGTCGGAGCTTCGAATCTATCCATAGCAACAAACAAACCAATCGCTGGACAACTCACCCATAATCATCATCAACCATATTGGGTCCACGTGGTCATGTTTACGCTCAAATCCCTCTTCAATATTTTAAACCATAGAGTATAATCATCTATTGTCCACATGGTGTGGTGGCCTACTCGGACAATTCTCTAATGTTTAACACCAACCCATTTCAAATTTTTTCTGTTTTTTTTTTAATTATGTATGGCTATATATCAAATTTTAATATATCCTAAATTGCCAGATATAGATTAGCTTTTTTGGGCAATTACTCAAATTCGAATTCAAATACATAAGTTGCATTTCATAGATTCAGATCCGAAAATTTTAATTTTCGAGCCAAATTAAATTTACATTTTTGTAAAATGATGATATTAAATGATTAAATATTAAGATTAAGAAAATTTAAAGCTTAATCTTCTTTTTTTAATTGGGTTTTCGATTTTTTTTTTAATTTTGAATTTGTAATATTTAAATTTGTCAAATAATTGGGATTGAATTTAAATTTAAATTTTTTGAAACGAATAGAAATGTTTTTGAATCAACCGAATTATGACTCTATTAACAAATTAGTTTGAATATGCGCCAATAGTATGGGCGGACGTTACACAATCCTAGGGACTAGACTTGTGTCATTGGGGTATAGTCTTGTGACAATAATGGCTATGTTTTTAATTTTCTAGTCTGTTAAAAATAAAATCATTACCCAAAAAAAATTTTTTTTTTTTAGATAATTAAAAACTCACAACAAAATAAATGTACAAACAAAAACAAAAATAAAAAAATAATAATAATAAACCAAAAAGTTATTAAATGTCATTATGCAATTGTACCCAACATGTTATGGATATAATTTTTTTTATTTTTTTTAGTTTAACGGTCAGGAGTGTCTGGACTAACTTACATGTATGTTAACTAATTAACTCTCTCACGCCGGTTAAAGACAAATTATCCACACTGAAACTAAGGTATTCAAGAAAAATATAACTCATTTTGAATCCCCCAGCTTAGTTTAATACAAAAATAGTTGAAATTCACTCAATCCAATGCATTAAAATCATCACAATCACATTCTCCCCCGAAGTTGAAAATTTTACCCATTTCATATTTTTTTACGCTAACTAAGACCAAACAAAATCTCTTTCGATATCTTTCTTGTCTCTCTCATATTTTTAAATGATGGCATTTGATTGATTTTAAATTGTATAATTATAAAAAAATAACAATTTAAGTTGCACGGCTGATATTTAATTTATTTGCAATATTTCAATGGTTGTCGTATGAAAGAGCGCTGAAAATTTTCCAAATTGTAGAAGGCCTTAGGAAAAGTAGGCAAAGTTGAATTAAAAGTCAAAGTTGAATTCAAGGTCAAACAAATGGAACCGTCAACGACACCGAGTGGAGAGCTTCTAGAACTTGACGGTGTCAAGAAATCCCAGCTTATGAAATATTAATTCGACGATTGCACTTATAATTTTCTAAAAAATGACTAATGGTTCTTTGCAGCTTATTTAGTAGTTCAAATCATGGATGCGCAATTTATCCAAAAATAAATCATGCAAATACATATCTATAATCCATCCTACGTGCATGTATATGCAAGCTGATCATCAACTTGTATTGTCTCGCGTTGTGTTGATATTGTGTCGCATTTTGTTATGATAGGGCTATACCATTCTTAAATTATTTCAATTTTATTCAACCTTGATCTAATCAATTTAATTAACCGTCTTAAATATCATAATATTAAAAATTTGAACTAACTTAAACTTAAAACTTATTATCCACTAGGGGTGTTCGCCCAACTCTATGAGTAAGAAATATTGTTTTTCGTTTTCTTACCGGATATTGTGAGGAAGAATTTTTTCTTGGCTTACCTTACCCGATCAGGTGTGGGATTCCTACACAACTTCCTACCCAATTAATCGGGTAGGAAGTCAAGTAGAAAATTGGATAAACACTTTTGCAGCTATTAATTTTTGGATCATTTTAACAATTCAATTAAATAGCATGCACCAATTTAACAATACAATAAATCAATAACATTAAAATCTAAAACAATTATAATAACAATTACAATAAAACATAAGAAAACATGAACATCAATCTATCATATTGTTACACAAATACAAATAATTATTTTAAGTTTTAACCATATAAAACACTTTAAAGTCGTAACTGCTCTAATATTACACTAGTTCATCATAAATTATGTAACCTACACAAAAAATAAGTTCATATTTTTACAATTCAAACATCCACAACAATAACAATGTTATAATATAAATTATATAATACAAATACTCTTATAATTACTAAAAAATATATAAAAAAATTAAATATATTTTTTGCGGGTAGGGTAAGAATGCGAAAATTGATGGGTATTTCGCATTCTTACTCGATTTAATCGAAAGACCAAAAACTCTTCTACATTCCTACCCAATTTTTGCAGCTAACCGTTCAGTAGGGTAAGGTAAGGGTCGAAAATTGTGGTCAATTGAAAATTTGAACACTCCTATTGTCCACCATTTAGAGACTCCTCGTACGTAGAGGTGTTTAAATTCTCGATTATTTGTAAATCTGGTTCTTACGCTACCTTATCCGACTTTATTGATCGACTATTTGAAAGAAACGAGTAGGTCAACAGAAGATGTTTTGGTATTTCAAAAAAAATTGGGAGAGAATGCAGAATACCTACAAAATTTTTGTATTTCTATCCTACCCTATCCTCATAGATATGTTAATCCTTAAAAATTAAAATCTAAAATTCATAATATTTTATTAATGCTTATGACTTTCTTATATATAATGTATTGATGTTTATAACTTTCTTGTTGTATTTTATTGTAATTGTTTAATCGAATTTATTGTATTTTTTTTAGTGTTATTAGTTTATTGTATTAGTTAATTGGTGCAAGTTACTTAATTAAATTGTTAAAATGATCCAAAAATTAATAACTAAAAAATATGTATTCACCCAATTTACTATCCGACTTCTTACCCGATTGTTTTAGACGAAATTCGAGTAGAAATATTATACTTGATTGAATATGATCAGTTAAGAAAAAAATTTTCAACAAAATATCAAGTAGGAAAATAGAATATTATAATTCCTACCCATATGGTAGAGTGAACACCCCTATTTGTATGTTAGAAAATTTATTTTATCAGTACTCTAGTAAAACCAATTAAACAATCTTTTTATTATACATGCATTTATACATACATTATCAAAAATTTAAAAAACCATGTTAATTTAAAAAAACCATGTTTTACGTAATTTCAATTAAATAGATTGGCTTATAATAAATATTCTCTTTATTCTTAAATATCTGTCGTTTTACACAATTTTTTTTGTTTTATAATATCCGTTGTTTAATAAAATCAAAGCATAATTAATATTTTTTTCTTTCAAATTTATCCTTAATTTTTCAATGCATTAGATTTGGTGAAGGGTAAGCGCCTTTTAAATTTATTTTCTTCCCAATATGTATTGAATAAGAATATTTTAGTCTTGTGCAATTATATTTTACTCATGTTAAAATTATTTAATAATTTTCTTAATCCCTGTACAAAAATCTTAAACGACAGATATTTAAAAACGAATAAAGTAAAAAACCAGCGGCTAGATCACGCATGTGGATTAAATTTGGATGAGTCATTGGTCAGTAGTCGTTATGGCCGGCGGGCTGACCCTACACGACAGTTACAGTGAGTTTTGTTGGTTACAAGATTTCGAAAAAGACGACAATGAAGGAAGGTTCAAAGTCTGGACGACAAACTTTTATGTGGATATTTGTGAGACCTGTAGGCAATGGGGTGCTTGTGATAAGCTGCCTTCGCTACGAGGAATTATCTTAAAAAATAGGCAAACGAGGAAAGATTTACAGCGGAGATCTAACTACTCAAAGACAAGCAAGGGCATTGTAAGTAATGAAATACTTCAAAAAGTTGAAAATAAGTATATATCAAGAGATTCTTAAATAGCTCAATTTTTAAAACTCAGACGTCTTGAGTTTGATTATTGGCGATCTTTTGAGACCAAGTCATGAGAGATATCCTAATTCTAACATGAATGATCTATTTTTAATTAAATCGAAAAAAAAATAATCAAAATACTCGAAGCCCAAGTGTTAGGTTTGGAAGTTTGATGGCGAACAAATATAGGGATGATGATGGGTCTCTCTACATTTATGGAGACCCATACCTGGATGTTTAAGTAGATTTGGGGTCTTTCGTTTTGGTCATCTAATTTTGTTTGTTTAGCGGGTAAGCAGGTGCAATTTTGATGCGTCGCATGTGCTTGCCATGTGATGAGAATGGAGACACAAATGGTGGGTTTAGTTGAGAGAGAGATAGAGAGAGAGAGAGAGAGAGAGAGAGCATTGTTGGGATTTTTAATACACTAATAGGGGTGTTGGTTTTTAATATATGTATTCGTAGCCCACCAATTTGAGGCATGTGGCATTTTATCAACAAATATAGGTTAATTAGCTAAAACACAAATGCACGTTAGATGTACAACCTAATTTGGATTGATCAATCTGTATTCAAGTCGAATATATCACGAATATTAGTATTTGACCAGAGAGTTTTAATACTAGGGTCAGACCTTAATGAATTATTCCAATCAAAAAAATTTAGTAGTACCAAGGTTCATCCAATCCAAACTTAGTGAGTTTGGAATCAATTGAAATTATGACTCAAATTCTATAACTCAGAGAATTAAATTCAAATTTAAGCTAAATTGGACATGAAATAATCCAAATTGAACTTGAATTCCAACACAAGTGTGTAACTTGAAAATCAACTTAACCCTCTAAAGGTTCAGCAAAAAAATTTAATCATGAGCAATACAAAATTGAATTTGGACTTGAATAAAATTTAAATTAAATATTTTATAAATTAAATTGAGTCTGAATTTGATCTCTCCATCCTTGCCAATTCCATCCCAAATTACACATGACAATGGGTAAAATAGTTGGCAAAATTGTCTGATACTCAACATTTGTTGGTTGCATCGGCTTCTCGTGGAGTTGTAGCCAAGTCCCAGTTTCAATCACTAAGCAGAGTGTCAACCTCTATTACAGTATAATGCTTATACCACCTTAGTATTGTCATGTGACGTAATTAGTAATTAATGATAGTTCAAGCGATAACAAAGATGAGCTGTAAACTCAGACGTTCTGAATTCGAATCTTGAATCTCCTAGTCCCAACTTGAATGGTTTGTCTTTGACCCAACTAAGGAGAGATTTAGTTGAAGTGTACATAAGTTGATCCAAACACTTCTGTCCATTGAATAGAAACAAAAAAATTATATCATGTGACAATAACGACGGAGTATAGTCGTTTAAACCAATTTTTGATCCATAGAAAGGCCTTCACTGTGCTTCAATTACACCCACAGTAGCCTTCAACTCAGAATCAATCCATCAACATGTTTGCATATATAAGAAGATTCTGAAAGCATATCCCAAAGAAAATCCATCATGTCTGTGTGCAAGATCTCAGAATTTTAATAGGGGTCCCCACGAATATTAACTCCATTGGAAAACTGCCACGAATGTAAAGATATCTCAATTGCCATAAAGAAGGAACAGTCAAGAGACCCTTCTCTCTAGCATCCACCTTTTCAACACCTTGGAGCTGGTATTAGTTGCATACTTGCATCTACCTTGTATATTATTGCTTCCCAATAGTGGGAAAATACTGACAAAAACTTTATTCAAATTGAAAACATGCCCTTGCACTTTTATTTTATTTTATTTTGGAGGCTCAAAAGTTTCTCCAGAAATTTTTGTTATAAGATTTTATTATGAGTCTTTTACTTGGAGTTCACTCCGGTATCGATTTTTTTCCCGATACCATAATTCTATTTATCATATTATTTGTAGATGTTCTTATCACTATTGTGACACCCAAAAAATGGTAAAAATAGTTACCACAATAATAGTAAAAACACCCATAAATATGATAATTTTTTTTGTTTACTGAAGAAAAGGGGTAAAAATATTCACAATAGTGATAAATTACCTACTAAAATGAAAAAATTATTTTTTTATACAATAACGTATAAAAGTTATAAAAACTCTTATTAAAGTAATAAAAGTTAGATATACGTACCAAATTTTTTTCTTAGATACTGTATTGAAGTCCCTTTTCACTTGGTTATGACAATTAATCAGCAGTGAGTCAGATTGCTGAGTCAATCTGTTGGCAATTGCTTGATCTATAACTAATTTTAGGCAGGTCTTCAAAGTGCTATATAGCCCACCCATGCTGAAACAGTAAAAGACAGGTATGTTAGGTGGTGGCAACTGACATGGGTGAGCAGTAAGCACATGGGGTGGGGCGTGGTGGTGCGGGTGGGGGTGATATTCATTCATGCCATAGCCTTCATGGTATTATAACAGCTTATACATATTATAACCTTATACATATATGTAGCAGGAAACCCCATTACCACAATGTGCCCTTCCAACCGAATTGCTCTAAATCAAATTCTCTCCTCAACATCAAATGGTGAGGGAATCATTGAATAAGACTGGGAGGAAAACCCTAAGCATGTGAGTCATAGTAGTTTGGCGGTGTAAAACACAGCATGTTAGTTAGTAGCAACATGATTGTGCGAAATATGATCATGTGCAACACGTCGGTCGTAACTGTAAAATTGTAAATCGTGACAATTTGATTGTGTCTGACACACATTGGTATGACAAATTTACAAAGTGTCACATATTGTGGTTTATGTTTTTGTAATAGGGCAATGGTATGATTGCTATTCTGTCACTGTTTAGAGATGAGGATAGAATTCAAATCCTCTTCTTAGGAGTCTCCTTCTAACCGAGTGTCAGATTGTTTCTAATTTCCGCTGCTCAATGGACTTGAGCTGCTTATGGACTAAACCCCAGCCAAGCCCAATAACTAGGCCCAACTAACACTGCCAATTTCATCCCACCGTGTAACTACTTCCATCCTCAGTCCGGCCCATTTGTAATTCTCTGGCCAATTCGCCTTTTCAAAGCTTCCAGTTCCAGCTCATAAAACTGTCCTCAACGACTCTCTCTCTCTGTCCTCTGTCTCTTGCCCCATTGCTTGTGAGCTCTCTCTGCAGATAAGACGAACTGTCGAAGTCTTCCTTATCGAAGACTCAGAGCAGTGACTTGTTGACAGGTAATAACCCTAGCTCAAATTCCGCCAGATTGTCATTCAATACAAAGTGTTCATACATGATTGTATAACATCATCCGTGTGCTGTGCAGTTAACGATTCAAACGCTCTCCCTTTGGCCATGGAGGCGTCAATTTTTTCCGCATTGTCACTAAATTTTCGGATTAGTAAACCTAGTTTTTTTGGCAATGTGAGTACTATTTTGCTATGTCTCTTATTAATCCCATCGGATTCATATGTTTTTATTTCACTTGATGATAGGTAATTTGTAGTTCTGCACGATGGAATGTTACTCTGAATTTCTATTATTTTGCTTTACTTGAGTTCGTATATGTGATTGTTTTCCTCTGCTGGGGAAGAGTTCTTTTACAGTTGTGATAGAGAAGGCATGGATTTAAGGTCATTTTCCATTTTGTCACTATTAAGTTAGGGTGCTAGGGTGGTGGATTGGGTATAGACCTAACTCTTGGCACCTACAACCTGTCATTTGTTAGCCCTGAAATGTCAACACTGTTCTAGGCAATGAGCTCTATAGGAAGCATTGTTATGAATTCAAATCTGAGGAGCCATTTGGAATTCAAATTGGATGGGATTTGGGGAAAATAAAAGGTCTATATTTGAGAAAATTTGAAAACAAGTGTTTGAGTATGAATAATGATAGATCGTAAAATCCATGGAGTGGGAAATCAAGTAGTTGGGATAAAGGTTTTGTTGAGTCCAGAGGACCAGAGCAGAAATTCAAATGATTGTTTCCATTGTATGTAGTGGAAGGGAGATCGAATAGTGTACTGACTGGTAATGTAAGAAAATACTATCTAAGATTGATTTTCAAACGTCATTGCATTACAAGTTGATGGGTGATCAAATTTAAGCATTTACTTGATGACTACAAACATTCCTTATTTGTATTGGAAATTAGGATTCCGCTGTTTTACAAATGTAGAAAGTGGATTATCAACTGAATGGTTGATTGCCCATCAGATTAGACCTTTTTCCATGGAGGAAATTTTTTCATAAGCTGGTGTGATATTAGAGAATTAACTAATTATTGTTTTGGATTGCTTCCTATGAATAACATATTGCTCACAATCCTTTTAGATTCATTTCTCATCATACTTTTCTCAATTTGTAGGGAAACGTTGTTGATATCAGAGAGCTTAGTAGCTTGGCATGTTCATGTCTAAATCATGTTCGAATCCATCATCGCCTTTCTTTAGCTTCACCAAAGCAACACAATTTGGTTTTAGATGGCAGTTTTGAAAGAGAAATCAAGATCAAAGTTTCTCCTGGTTGCCACTGTCTCAATTTGCGTACTGGAATGTTCAGTAAGTTCTCTTTGTTTGCTGTCAGAAAATCTACTGCACCCATCAGGATGTTGGCATCGGGACTTGCACCCACCTGAGAATTATATGTATGTTGTATCACTTTGGGCATCATCACTTGCAGTGATTATATTTTGTGTTCCATATTTGACAGGACAAAGTATGCATATTTCATGTAGTTTCTTCAAGATCAACCCATTGCTCCTTAGAGAGAATCCTTTTGGGGACTTGAAATGAAGTGTAGACTTGCTTGATTTTCTGTTGTTTTAATAAAACTACGTTTGGTCTTTGACAGGATATTGCGGAATACATTCATGTGTATTGAATTACGTCAAATTTCTACTCTTTTTCATCCTCTTCAATTTCCTTGGTTGGGCTGTGTCAAATGTTTTTGTTTGATTGTTAATTCTCCAATATTATGCTGCATGGATAGATCTGATTATGTGATTATATGCCAAAAATTCAACATATACTTGTATGTCATATGACAATATTCTAAGAAGCAACATGTACTTGTTAAAAGTGCAGCTCCCTTCAGACAAGCTTCCCATCAACTATTTATGAAGCCATTTCGAGTTAAAAGTGAGGACTCAGAGGGAACACTAAGTGGGGAAAGCATCATAATAAATGAGCAGACCTTAGAGCAGGAATTACAGACTGCCATTGAAGAGGAGAACTATGCGCAAGCAGCAAAAATCCGGGATAACCTCCGACTTCTCCAGGAGGATAGCAAGGCTTCAGTACTAGCAGCAAATGCTCGGTTTTACAACTCATTCAGGAAGGGGGATCTGGCTTCTATGCAAGGTCTATGGTCAAAGGGGGATAATGTGTGTGTTGTGCACCCTGGTGTGAGTGGCATATCTGGTTATGATCTTGTATTGGGGAGCTGGGAATATGTATGGGCAGACTATGAATTTCCACTGAAGATTGAGATTGAGGATGTTCAAGTTCACGTTGGAGGTGATGTCGGGTATGTTACTTGCACTGAAATGGTTAAGACTAAGGGTAGCAGCCGGGGAAAGCAATTTGCGACGAATGTGTTTGAGAAAATTAATGGTCAATGGTTTATCTGTATTCACCATGCGTCTTCATTTATAGACTTG
This sequence comes from Ilex paraguariensis, assembly GCA_963454935.2. Taxonomy (NCBI): domain Eukaryota; kingdom Viridiplantae; phylum Streptophyta; class Magnoliopsida; order Aquifoliales; family Aquifoliaceae; genus Ilex; species Ilex paraguariensis. The sequence continues at coordinate 325,182 of CAUOFW020007602.1, forward strand.
TGATCAGAATGCGTCATTGTATTAATGCATGCTATGGGAAATAGCTTTTGTGTATGAGTTCTTGATTACCTCCATGCCAGAATATCACAAATTTTGAAGTAACTCCTCCTTTACAGACAAGAATAGCAGTCTTTTATCACTCGGGTTTTACTGTATATTTATGCTAGAATAACTTTTCAACTCTCTCTCTAGTCATTTTTTTTGGGCTCTTAGAGATCTGATGGAAGGCAAAAGAGATCGACGGGTGAGATTGCAAGAATGGCCAGGGGTAGTATCACCAAAGATGGGTCACCGTTTTGTAAGATGGAAAAGTTAATTAGAAATTGCTTGACGTAATTTTGGATTGCAGGTGTATCAAAGTTTAGGTAATTCAAAAACGTACGACTTTAATTACTTGAACCTTGAGATTCGAAAATCATGATCGTTTAGGTGAATGTAAAGGTGTAAGATTATCTCAAGATTCTTTTCTATTCCTTTGAGCTTAAGGACTTTGAATAATTTTACCAAATAGAAACGTATGAACAACACTGTGAGGAAAACATCAAGAAAGAAAAGCAACAAGTACATTGAATTTAAATTTGGAAGGCAAAACGCACCCACTGAACCTAGCATTAAATAATAGCAAATAAAAGATCGCCGGAACAATGAACTACAAGAACAATAAAATTAATTGAAAGCCACAAACAAGTAAAAAGGTTATGCTAGCTCTATGTAGAGTTTTTGCGCTTGATTGTGAGATCTTTTCTTAATGGTTTGACCTCTGCTATTTATGGAGATGATTCTTTATTGTTGATTCATTTTTTTTTTGGTCATTGCTTGTGATCATGATCTTGTCACTTAAAATACGTAAATGTGTGCTGAATTATTTTTAATTGGCGGCTCATGATATCACACTTTTTCTCGTTTCTTAGAATTGTAATGCTCGATTTGGTATAATGGAAAGTTGGATGGATGAAAAGTTAGAGGGATAAATAAAACATCATGTTTGGGAAGGAAGAAAAATAGGAATGATGGAAAAGTGGATGGATTAACTTTTTTTCCAACTCACTAAAATCAATCTCTCCAAAATCGGACATAAAGTGAATGAAAAGTTAATTATTTGTGTTAAGATGTATCTTATTTGTCTATGTATTATGTATACATTAATTTCATATAAAAATACAATGATAAAATATGTGTGTGTGTGTGTGTATATATATATATAAATAAAAATAAAAATTTTAAATTAAAAAAAAATATTTTTTCATCTTAATTTTCGACTCAACACGATGACACGACTTGAACTCGATACGAATTTTATGATACGAACTTGATTATAACTCGACACGAACTTGAAAATGACCTGACACGTGAACAAAAAATATAAAAGACTCATAATTTTATAACTCGATAAGAATCTGACACGACACAATTCGATTGTTATCCCTAATCTTAACCAGCACAAAAAAAAATTAAAAAAAAATTAGTTATTTTTATTTTCCATCCATCGAACCAAACATAAAAGAAAGAAAGTGTATCATTCCTACTTTCTATCTAGGGATGACAGTAGACTGGGAATAAACGAGTATTCGTCAAAATCGATTCTGTTTGAACCGGGGATGGACTATACGTATTGGATGGTAGACAAATATATGGATACTCGTATAAACCCATACAGGGATGAAGGCGGGGATATACTTACCTTTACCCCGGCCCTCACTACCCATATATATACTTTCAAACTCTAACTAAACATATTTACTGTAACTACCAATCTATAAAATATGGTAATCAAACTAAAAAGTGACATTGCTATGTGCTAATCTTATCAATTTTTTTTCCTATTTGTTCTTTTTTCTATTTGTGCTCACTGATTGAAACTGTTCGGAGTTTGGATTGACCATACTTTAAAAATAGATAAGAGAGAGTAAAATAGTTTTGCATTTCATTATGGGTAGAAATATTGTGAATGAAGATTGTTGAGTTTCTCTACTAGAGTGAACTAAGAAATGTGGAGAATTATTGAATTAGCGAAATTTTAAGTTTTAATCTTTTAACACTTTATGGCTATAATATGAATTGTAATGATAAAAATTCTTCTAGAAAACTTTAAGTGTAGTGTTATCGTTTTCTTAGTTCAATTTTATTTTATTTTTATTCCTTTCTTGCTAAGAGTTTCATTTCTCTTTTTGTGGTCCAATGACACTTTAAATAGAATATTATATTGTTTTGACTTTTACATTTTGTAATCTACATTATGTTGTGTTAGACTATGTTAAAATGTTGAATTATTTAAAATATTAAATTTATTTAGAATTTTGGATTATGCTATTTGGGCTTAGGCTTAGGCGGGTACGGGGACATGGATTAAAAATTTACCCGCGGACAGAGATGGGGATGAAAATTATACCTGTTAACGGAGGTGGACCGGAGATGGATGAATTTTTTTTAAGCGGGTACGGGATGAAGACTACACTCTCTGTCCCCGCTTCGGTCCACTGATATCCCTATTTATATCCTTAAATGATAGAAAATGTATCATTCATATTTTTCATCATTCCTACCAAACGGAGTATAACAGTCTTATTCTTTTAACCGTTTTGTCAATCGTGAATTCTCACAAACTCCTTTGTAAACGTCGATTACCTTATATTTGTCACCTTTTAATTTCGGTATTGTTAGGGGTAAACAGAGACATAAAAGCAATGAGCTCAATCACTTGAAAATGGAGTAAAAGAGAAGCAGAAGTATGTCATGAGTCCTGTCACTGTATATATCTCGCACTAGGAAGTGGCCACTGCTTTATTTTATTCTGATACTTTATTCCATGGCAGAAAGAATCTTCAAACTATTTCCGTTCTGATTTTTTTAATGCACTACACCCATGAAAAAGTTCCAAAGCCATTTATTCTTTTCATCCTAAATTCGATATTCAACCAGTTTTGAAACTTAACTCGAAAGTAACTCACCAAATGAAAATTATTTACAGGGTAAATTATATTTTAACCCCCTCAACTGTCTGCCCATTCTCACTTTGTTCCTTCAATTATTGACTTCTCTCAGATTACCTGATCAACTACTTGAAATTAGGGATGTGCAATTTTCCCAAAATTTGATATCGACTCTAACTCTAGACCGATTCCAACTCTGTTAGAGTCAAAGTAAAGTACCAAATTTCGATCGGAATTGGAGTCCAAAACGCATTCCAAAAATTATCCGACTTCGACTATGACTTTTTAATATATATATATATATATATATATATATATATATATATATATATATATATATATATATATATATATATATATATATATCAAAACTCTTTACCCAACCCTAATCTCTTATTATCTTTCTAGTCTCATGCCTCATCTCTTCCATCACCACTAGACCACGCCTCCATCACTCTCAACACACCCTTTGTCATAGAGTCGCAATCTCGCTCTCACCCTCATTTGTGTCGCACCCACTCTTGCAGTTTCAGCTCGGTCTTTTGGAGTTCTGGTAAGCCCTCTCTTGTTAATCATTTTCTCTGTAGTTCTTCTCTTGTACTAGCCAAAAGAATCAAAGAAAGTGGAACCCTAAATCCCCAAATCCGAAACTCTAGTCAGACTCCGACAATCAAAATTGGAGACAAAAAACCATTCCGACTCCAATGGAGTTAGGAGTCAAAAATCACATTTCCGACTCCGTTGTAGTCGGCGTCCATTCGCCAAAACCAAGTGTCCACCCTATCTTGGATAGAAAATGTCCAATTATGTAGTAAACAAATTTCCATGTCTACAATTGCAATTATGTAAAATTAATAACTATAATTTGAGGTAGAATATGAAGATATAATAGTTGAGAGGGGAATATGAATCAATAACTATTGTTGAAAGTGTAATATGAGAAACATAGTAATTGAAGGAGTAATGTAAAGTATGAAACATAGCTAGGGGGGCGGGGAGGGGGTTCAAAATGTACACAGTTTGCCCTAGTATCACCTTTTCCCATTAACTATTGAGTTTCTCCCATTGCCCCCATCAACTATTTAAATTAATTTCACAGTGACCCAAAATCAATTGTCTGTCATGTTTTAGATGGAAATCTCAACATGTGCTGTAAAATACATGTTTTCAATGTCTAAAATTGAGATACTGTGAAATAAATAACTATATTTAAAAATTCATGAAATATGAGAAATGTGATAGTTGATGAGTCAATATAAACTAAGGGACATAATTGAAGGATCAAAGTGTAATATTTCCGTTTAATATAGTATAATACTATTTAGGGTTAATCTCATTTTGTACCTTAAAAGATTGTTCAAATCTCAATTTGTACTCCCAAAGATAAAAAATCTCAATTTACACCCTCAAAGATAGAAATTTGTATCAATGTGCATCTCCAAAGATAAAAAATCTCAATTTGCACCCTCAAAGATAAAAATTTGTATCAATGTGCACCTAAAATTAAATTAATAAATTATATCTAGATCCCTTCATGTTTGTCACTTAATCATTTGAACTCCTTCACATTTATAATATTCCCTTTACATCTCATGACGTTTGTGTCTCTGTAACACATAACCACTTTTCGTTGATATCTGTTAATATAATAGTTAAAAAATATAATTTTATCATAATAAAAAATTATAATTTCATATTACCTTTTATTTTGTGGATTCGATATACTTTAAAGTTGCAAATCAAACTTACCATTTGAATGTCTAATAAAATATAGATATTTATATAAAAGGTAATATGAAAAATATTATATAAATATTTACATTTTATTAGACATTCAAATGGTAAACTGGATTTTGAACATTAGAATATATTGAACCCATAAAATAAATGGTAATATGAAATTATAATTTTTTATTAGGATAAAATTATATTTTTTAACGGTTATATTAATAGATATCAATGAAAATGGGTTACGTGTTATACGTGCACAAATGTCATAAGATGTAAGAGTAATATTCTAAATGTGAAGAGGTCTAAATGATTAAGTGACAAGTATGAGGGGATTTAGGTATAATTTATCAATTTAGTTTTAGGTGCATATTGATACAAATTTCTATCTTTGAGGATGCAAATTGAGATTTTTTATCTTTGGAAGTGCATATTGATACACATTTCTATCTTTGAGGGTGTAAATTGAGATTTTTGATCTTTGAGGGTATAAATTGAGATTCGAACAATCTTTCGGAATGTAAAATGAGATTAACCCTACTATTTAATGGTGGTGTTGCAAGATGCCCAAATATCTCATCATACAGATAATAAAAAAAAATTAACTTTTCATCCCATTCTTCCCTATAAATACACAGTTAAACTTGTGCAATAGCCACAGCATTTTGTTCATTACTTGCCTCTTCGCCTAGCCTTTTCTTCTAACAAAAATTATAAGCTAGCAAAAATGTCAATTACTCCCAGCTTTGGTGTCCGAAGAAGAAATTTCTATGATAATTTCCCTCTCGATGATTGGGATCCCTTCAAGGACTTCCACTTTCAAAGTTCTCTCAGTACTGCACCACATGGTTTCCCCAGTACTGAAACCACATCGTTCGTCAATGCTCGAATCGATTGGAACGAAACCCCAGAGGCTCATGTCTTCAAGATTGAACTTCCAGGGCTCAGCAAAAATGAAGTGAAAGTGCAGGTGGAAGATGGTAAAGTGGTGAAGATAAGTGGTGAGAGCAACACAGAGAAAGAAGAGAAAGATGGTGAGTGGCACCGTGTGGAGCGTAGCAGTGTCAAGTTCTTGCGTGCAATAAGGCTGCCTGAGAATGGTAGAGCTGAGAAAGTGAAGTCATCAATGGAGAATGGAGTGCTTACTGTCACTGTTCCCAAAAGGAGAGCGAAGGAACGCCAACATGTCAAACTGTTCAAATAACTGGTTGAAGGCTTAAATTCAATGATTCAGAGAGAGAGAGAGAGAGGACCACAGCGCCTGCCGGACTATAACTATAGCTGTCGTCATGTTACTAAGTACAAAAAAGCCATAGTGTTATGAATAAAGGCGCTCTCAATTTCTCTTAAAGTTAGCATTTCTTGCTTCTTCTGGTTTAATCGCATTTCTTGCTAGTTGTTAAATGACATGGAGGGTAACACCGAGTTAACTTAACTTGTAATTAAGATGAATTATAAATATAATGGTTTAGAATTAAAAAATTATTAAGATTTAAATTTAATGTATTATAATCAGGGAACGATGTGTATTAATGAGTTAACTCATGAATATGTTAGTCTTAACGTGGATGTCTTTGACCGGACTACAAACGAGATTAGTCGAGGTGTACGTAAGTTGGTTCGGACACCTTTGATTATTGAACCAAAAAAAAATGAAATGGAAGCTAAGACTATTATAATTGTTTAGATTAATGTATAAAAATCTGGGAAATTGGTTGTAATATTCATGAGTTTGTATATAATGAAATGTTTAATAAGTTGACTTTTTTATTGACGGAATTGCTTGAATTATTTGAAGGAAACGCGATTTTTGACCTGATTGATCTCGCTGGAGAAAAGAATTTTGACTACAATAGAATTAGAGGCTCATAAATAACAAGTAATGAACTAACACGAAAGGCGTTGCGCATTAACAAATCCATTTTCTTGTTTTATTTTTGTTGAACTCTCTATGATCTATCCTCTTTCTCAATATCACAATTCGAGCGGCCGTTTGCAAAAATAGAGATAAGGGGATAAGATTATTACAATCTTTGTGTGAAAAAAAAGAGAAGTCGCTATAAAAGGAAGTACTTACTCTTGCTCTAGTAATGGTCTAGAAATTTCTTTCATGTTAATAGTCCAATGATTAGGAAGCGGGTCTCGGCCATTGGGTAGCCCAAGCCAAGTAGAGAGAGATAGAGAGAGCTTTGGTATTTATGCCAACTAGCAGTCATCCTGTATGATACATGAAATTTGTCTTTCCAAAATTGAATATTTGAAGGGAAAATACCTTTCAAGCTTTCACACTCAAATATATCTATATAATAAAACAGAAGAGAATTTAAATTTTTATCCTACATATATTTTTTCCTTCAAATTCATCTTCTCACTCCCATCATTTCATTCTTAACGTTAATCGATACATCCCAATACACAGGCGCTTGACACACGCAAGCTGTCAGCCCCCTCCCTCTCTATGCGAAACCCATACCCTCATGCTTGCTGAATCCCAGATCGCCAACGTCTCCAAAGCCGACATAATAAGCCCTAACCCCGACTTCATCTCCAACCTCTACACCAAAATCCTCATATACATCGACTCTCTCCAGTACGTTCACCCAAAAATTTAACCCTGATTCCTTCAACAACCCATTTTCGAAATTGGTTTCTAATTCTATGTATTTCGTATTTTTACAAGTTAGATTATGGGCAAGTCAATTTCTCGGCTTTGGAACAGCTTGAGAACCCGAACCTCCATGTCGATTCGGTCTGTATGATGAATTTGTTCCACAAGATTAGGGAAGTTGTGGCCGCTTTAGAGTGCCCTAAGAATTTTACTCTAAAAGATTTGATAAAGCCTAACTCAGACCGGACTGAGTTGTTCCTCAGTGCGATACTCAATTTTTGTCTCCACAAGTACCTTTTTTTTTTTTTTTTGTGTTTATATGTTATTTTGGTAATTTTGTTTTTATGCTTCGGTTGGTTGTCAAGAAAATGATGCTTGAAGAATACAAATTATGCTAAATTAGTGTGATGGATTTTTTTTCTTAGTTTAGTGGGTTTTGTTTTTGTTTTCAATTCCTATAATGGCTTTAAAAACGTTTTTTATGTTGATTCGGCAAGTGTAGGATAATCTGCATTTTTTGCATGTTCACACATTTGCAAAATCTAATTTGTATTTTTGATTTTTCTATGGGTCAGCATAGTCTATTGATTTTGTGGAAAAACGGGGCTGAATTGGTTGAAAGATTTGAAAAATTTTTGGACAACAAAACAAAAAGTTAAAGGGGCATTGATAAACTCTAAGAGAGTTTGTTTGGATTGGAAGAGTTTGTTTGGCATCGTATGAGAATTAGTGTGGTTTGCGATGAATGAAATCTTATAATTTTCATGTATATGTGATGACTTTAATTATCATGATTTTCTTAGTCAATTAGCGAAATTTGTGTTTAAACAAAGTTGGCATTATTATGAATTTTTGTAGAAAGATTAATATATTTGTAATGTCATATTTTCATTAGATATTTTGTTGAAAATTTTAAAATTTTTTACATTGATTTCAATTTTTCTTTAATACGAAACAAAAAAGAGCTTAGTATATCATGATATTGATAGATGTAAAGTGCGAGTGTGTTAAAAGATGTAGTTTTGGCATCAACTTAGTACGCATTGGAGTTCAATGCTTGATTATTTCATGCCCAAATTTAGAGCTCGATTTTTTTTAAATTGCACTGTGCCTTCAGACATAGGTTATCCCTAATATATATATATATATTACATGAAGTTACTTTTGTTCCAAAATATGCCATAACTAGGAGAAATTATTTATTACAACGGTGATACCATGTGACAATGTGATATGATATCACCAACCAATAATACTAAACTAAATAAACAACCGGACCCTGAAAAAATTAATAACTAACATGCTATATAAGTAAATAACTCTCTACTCTTTTGTCATGCACACCCAAGTAGGGTTCACCTTGCTCATTTGAAGTTTTATTATTGGTTGGTGATACTATGTCATCAATCGTGACATGGTATTACCGTTGCATTCAATATTTACTCCATAATTAGGGATAACTTGTGTTTAAAAATACGATGCAATTTGAATAATTTTTTTATTAAAATCTATCATATTTTATATTATAAATTTGATGACAAACAAACCTTTCTAATAAGTACATGAAAATCTCTGAATATTCAAAAAGTTTTATAAAATTAATAAATAGTAATGCTATTCATATTTAATTTATTAATCTAATATATTAATTTAATCTAGTTGTTAGATTGACAATGAATTCTACTAAATATTAAAACTCGTTTCTAATTCAACGAGTACAATAAAATTAGATTAATAAATCTAAAAGCTACATGCAATCGAAATGTGTACAGACAGTACAGGAGATTGCTTGCGAACTAGTGATAGCACATTCCTGTCTCCTTGTCTTCTCATAAAATAAGAAAAAGCTTCGAGAATCAAATCCCACCACCCACTTTAAAGGCCCTACGTACAAAGAAGTAAGCATCTTCATGTCGGTAAAACTCCTACTATTACATTGCTCTCTCTCTCTTTCTCTCTCTCATCATCATCATCATCATCTACCTGAGCTCCACAACCCAAAGCCACAATATATAAAATGAACCCAAATGCTGTAACAATCCACCACAACATAAGACGTTCACCACCACTGACACCACCACCACCACCACCGGCGGGGCTGTTCAAAGCCCCACACGGTGGCAACCAGGCACACCAGAAGCCAAATCTCTTTCACATGACCTGGGGCAAGAACACGGAAGTCCTGTTCTCGGGTTGGCCCGGTTCTAGCTCGGGCATGTACGCATTGTCCTTGATCTTCGTCTTTGGATTGGCTGTGCTCGTTGAAATGCTCTCCCACTGGAATCTGATCAAACCCGGGTCCAACCGGGTGGCTTCTTGTCTGTTCAGGACGGGTCTCCATGTCATTCGGGCTGGATTCGCGTATATGGTGATACTGGCGGTAATGTCTTATAATGGCGGTGTGTTTATTGCCGCAGTTCTGGGTCATGCTGCCGGGTTCGTTGTTTTCGGAAGTGGGCTTCTCATGAAGGCTTCGGATAAACCATAGGGTAATGGATTAAGTGTTGGATGAACAATAATACTGGGCCTTGGCCTTGAATAAAGAAAGGCTTCTGGGTTATAGCTTGTGGAATTCCCAAGCCTCAAAACCCACCTCAAAAGTGAAAATAATGAGAAAAAAGAAAGATAAAAAAGCCAGTTGATCTGCTTGGCAATCACATTATTTTAAATTTTTTTCACCCTTTTTAAGTTGTGCTTTTTGCTGGAAGTTAGTAGATTGGAGGCCTTTAATTTTATATATTTTCAATTTGACCACTAATAATCTTGCAATATATATATGTTTTTTGTTCGACGGTCAGGGGTGTCCGAGTTAACTTATATTCACCTCGATTGATCCTTTTTCCGGTCCGATCAAAGTCAGACCATCCACGATTTGTTTCATTTTTTCTGTATCTTTTGGAATTTTAATATTTATGCTTTTTCGATCATAAGAATCTACTCGAATATAGAGTTGGGGCAAAGAAGGTGGAGCTTTCATCTTTGCTCGAAGATTTTAAGCAACAACTATTCCATAGAGTTCAAACGCAACACTTGCCATGTTTATGTCGTGGCTCAATGCTATATGCATATTCATGACAAAATTATTGACCGATTCAAACGCTCTAATCTAACAATGGTTCATCTTCCTGTCGTTTGATCAGTGCCATCAATATTCTATTTAAAGTTTTTATCAATAAGTTCATACAAGAACCTTATTATACAAATTTCTTTGATGTACTAAACCTTAAAAGTGGGTTAGCTTGGTGGTTGAGCTACTGTTGAATTTTTGATACTTGGTCAATTGATGTGCATATACATATTGGGGTTTGGTTGTTGTGGTGGGGGTGGGGGTGGGGGGGGGGGGGGGGGTGGACCAATCACAGATTGACAGAAGAAATCAAACAGACACTGTATCTAGGCCAGCCAAATCCAAAGGCACACGCACAGAGAACTAGATCACATACAGCGGGAGTGGGAGGGCAAAAATGTCAACATCCAAAAAAAAATGATAGTGAGAGTGTCTTGAAAGCATCATATTATATTCATATAGATATACATTCACCCATAACAATTTAATATAAATAAAATATAAACAATTAAATTCCATGCACAACTATGAATCATATTATTTAATTTTTAAATATATGTTGATTATACTTTGCTAAATAACTATTATAGTTTAGAAACATTATTTTAGTTTAATATGTATCTCTAAGCCCGGATCAATACTTTCCAAATAAAAATTTGAGTAATAATGAGTATATAAACAAATAAGAGGATGAATTAGTTAGAATTCATGGATTCAAAATTTGAATTTGCAAATTTTATAAAATGAGAGTGGAAATTCGCTCCCGGAAAGTGAATTCGTAAGCGGAGTGCGAAAGTGTTAGGGAGTTTAGAAGAATTATGTGACTAAACTTAAAGACCTATTAACCGACAAATGGGTCAATCCCTAGCCTAGTGTGATGTTTCAAAAATATGACTTGCAATTCTAGGCAAGATGTGTGAATTCGACATTAAAATGATATAAATTAATAGAATTCAATTTAAGTTTAACAAGTTCGAGGGTTTAATAATTGAATTCATTAAATAAATAATAAACACGAACCTGACCAAATATGATACAAACTCACTAAGTACAACTTATATATGACACATTGTTATTATGTGATTCTAAAATAAACAAATCTAATTATAAGAAAATTAAATATGTATTTGAACAAGTTACGGCCCCAACACTTGAGCATTCATCAGTTACATGAAGCGCACAATGTGAGAGTCTCAGATATGTGTCCAGCAAATGTGCAAAGGGTCGACGACAATCCCGACAATCACTAGTCACTTATCACGCCACGCCATGGGGAAACTATGCGTGTTGGGCATAAGTCCATAATAAAGTAAAGTAAAAGGGTGTGACTTAGTCTAGTTAGGTCTGGTTCATTGGAGTGTGGTAGTTGGCCGTTACGCTAACCTAGTTAAGTCTGGTTCTGAGAGATGTTTCAGGCGCGATCAGAGACCTTATGATTTCACCGGTGAGGGCCTATCGAGGTAATTGTTGGACACTCTTCCTTACCCCCACCCCTTTGTGTTTCTCAACCACAAAAAAAAAAAGAAAAAAAAAGGGGTAACTTGGTCCTATTGAGTTCCAATATCATTCATTGATCTGCCTTGCACAAAGCGTGGAAGCCAAAGAAATCACAAAAAGGGGTTTTGTTGCTTTCGGTGGTACACTGTGCATTAATCTAATGACGTGCTCCTTAATCTTATTAAACAACACAACATTCAAGGGTCACAATGCAACCCTCCATTAAAACGGAAGACCAATAATCCTTCCAGGTGGAGACAACGAGAAGTATCAATCGGTCTAATACATTTTTTCTTCAATTTTATTTGTATATGTGTACAACTAAAAGTCACTCTATAAAATTGTTTGGCGTATTTTCTAATTGCGGACATGCTAAAGTCTAATTGAACTTAAGATCCAAACATATTTGATCTTACCTATTAGAACTGGTGTGAGGTTCTAAAAATTGTGACTTTTCATACGATTGTAACGAAACGTAAGATTATATTTGAATTCTTTTATGTGCATCAAAATTTAAAGACTTTAAATAATTTTTCAACTAACAACGTAATTGAAACCCACTAGATCACAAAATAACAAATAGACTAAATTCAGAAGATAAAACAAATATTGTACTACTTAGTAGTAAATAAAAAAAAGTAAAAGATCACTGGATTGATGAATTTTTTTCTCTGTGGTTTGGTCACTGTTATTTATAGGGATGGTCTCCAACTATCGAAGTCATCTTTTTCGGTCATGACTTTAACCCTCGAGATAAGTAGATCTGTGATGAATTGCTTCCAACTGACAAGTTATGATGTCACATCTTCCGGATTTTCAAGATTCTTAGAGTCTTACTTCTTTGAAACTCTGTTAATCATAGCCTTTTACAGACTCTTCATGACCATCGAACCTTTTTTACATGTCATCCTTTAATTTTAATAATTTTGAGTGTAAACAAAAACACATAAAGCATATGTAAAAACATCCTTTGATTGTGATGCTTTTATAACAACTAGGTATGAATGTCCTATTTTTTTTTTAAGGAAAATAAATTTTTTTATTGATATTCACCAAAATTTACAAGAAACAAAACTGCCCTTGTAACAATTGGACTCTTCGTTCATGGGCTAAGCAGCTGAGAGTTGTTGTTTTAAGAGATTGTATCACAAATAGGGGATAACAAGCAAATTATGATAAGGAAATAGCAACTCCTTTTAAAATTTGTTACGCAAAGTTGAGCATCAACACAGATGGTTTTTCAGACCATGCAGTTTCATTAGAGCGGCATGCCTTAGAAACAAGAGTAATTTTTGAGTCTTCGTGCTACTGTGTGAGAATTAGTGAAAGTTTTTAACAAACAGAGATTTGCAGGCAAAACAAAACTGTTTTATATAACGTTGCCGAAGAATCATACTGCACTTCACAATTTTTCACTGTTAAGAGTTCTTATTTGATATTATTAGTAGTGTAGGTAATAAAACATCTTTTCTGCAGTGGATGCACGACCAGCATTTGCTCATGCACTTGACCTGTTTATTAAATCTTTTGCCTGCTCAATTTCCTTTTGCTGCTTCTCCCTGGCTACAAATTGAGCTTCGATCCATGCTGCCTTTGCAATTACATATTGGCAATAATCTAATTGAGCAAGCACAATTTAGTGGCGATATCGAACTTCAGTCTACAATCATAGTAACAGCTTTTGCAAATAACACAGCATTATCAAATTTGCTAAGGAAATGACAAGCAACAATTCATTCTCACATCATTTCTTGATTATGAATTAGAATTTTGCAAAAGCATTGCAAAAAAAGCAAGTACAAACGCACTTATGCATCAATAGACTCAAACATTCTGAAACTATCGGTCAAATTATTCAAACAAAATAGGAAGTTAAAGCACAATGATATATCTGAAGCAAAATCTTCCCAACTGACATCCTCATCTGCCACCCACCACTAAACGATGCCACCAATTCCAAATTAGACTTCTGAACCTTCTCCAACCTCTCGACAATTTCCATTCTGATACAGGAGGATCTGAGTCAGAGGACACTGAGTTATCAGATGACATGATGATGACGTTGAGATACCTTAAGTTAACAGAGCAGCGAAAAGATGGTAGACCCCGTTGTGGAGGGGAATGACACAACCTGCGTAGGACATTATTTTGACCATAACTTTTGATCCGTTTGGAGTTACGGGGCTCATAATATATCAAATCAAAGCCTACGATGAGCCCTAAACATGTGTTTGGGCCTTCAGAAGTTTTTCTAGTTTTGGTTTTATTTGGATTATTTTGTAATTTAATTATTTCTTGTCTAATTAGGGTTTTCAGCTTATTTTTTAGTATTTAAAGGATGTTTTCATGTGTTTTAGGGTTGACCCTTATTATTCTGATTTTACCAACTTTGGTCTTTCGCTGTGTCACATTCCCTCCTTGAATGCGCAAACTCTGCTCTCACTGTCTTACTACCTAAGACCATGCAAGAGAAGGAAATGCAAGAATATCCTTTAGCAAAACCAATAACAAAATGGAAGGCAACCTGTTTCAGACTAGACCATGGAGTTACAGAAAACACACAACATTAACTATTGTCAAGATCTTTACTGTGAGATAGATTAAATGTGGATTCTATCAATCCCTGACCTCCCAAGAAAGGCCTGTTGACTCTAGAACATTCAGGCTCTAGAAAAAAAAATAGACAGCAACAATGAAGATGCCATTTTTCCCTTCTCAACAGCTGTTGCATGTCATGAAAATCCTACATGCAGGTATCTACACCCAGGTAGAAAGCAGTTTAAAGTGCCTAAAAACTTCATAGAATGGTATCAGTAACTAAAATTCTAAGTAGCCATAAAGAATATTAGAGGAAATAGAGTTATTTTGTCTAGAAATCAATATCATTTCCCAGTCAGTAGTACCATTCAGTTCATTATCCAAGAGTTTCACATTTGGTTCACCTGATTTCACTTCAATTATGTCTTATGTCAGTCTTCAAACTTTAAAGACAAGCTTTTTCAATTAAGAAAAATAAAATCCATGGAAATAGCAATCTCTCGTCTAATTCTTTCTTTTATGTTCCCCCGACCCGTGGTATGTGATCCGATTATTCACCGAGAGAGAGAGATGGGGAAAAAGAGAGTGAGAGAGGCCTTATGTTTTGTGCATGTCAAGCACGTGTACAAGGAAGCAGAGAGAAAGAGCAGCCGGTCATGCTGTGTGCATGTCAACACGTGTACAAGGAAACAACGGATGAGGTGACTTAAGCAGGTTCGGCAATAAGCACCTTATGAACGTCAACCGTCTCTTTTATAAGCGTTATTATACAATATATACATACAGCCAAACAAATACCAGTAAACTCAGCTACTCTAGCAGATAGTATGGCAAATATTAACTACTAGTGTATGGACAAAACCGAAAGGCTCTAAAGTCCCTGTGTCTGTTAGTAAATATTGGGTGTAACGATGATATTATATTATTATTAATATAAGATGTCACTAATTAATTATAAAAGAGTTAATCGTAAATTGTATCTTGAAAGATCTTTTAAATTTTAATTTGTATATTCAAAGATAAAAAATTTTAATTTATACCCTCAAAGATAAAAATTTGTATCAATGTGCACCAGAAACAAATAACTATCGGTTTGTCTTTTAAAATTAAATGAGTAAATTACACCTAGACCCCAATAGGTTTGTCACTTAACCACTGGACCATCTCATATTTAGAATATTACAACTACACCCCATGACGTTTGTGCGCGTGTAACACATAAGTATATGTTGTCAATATCCGTTAAAAAATATGATGTTATCCTAATAAACAATTATAATTTTCATATGGGTTAATTACACTGGTGGTCCCCAAAGTATGGTATTTGTCTCATTTTAGTCCCCAATATTTTAATTGCATTATTTTGATCCCTGAAATATTGAATATATTTTTATATGGTCCTTCAAGCAGACAACGTCCAGATTGCTTGCGATTTTTTATCATAAACTTGTCACATTATACTTATGTATGGGCAAAAAAATAATTTGAATAACTCTTGACCAAATTTTGGTTAAATAGCTACCTAAATTATACAATTTTGATCATCAACTATCCCAATTTTAGTCAAAAGCTACTCATATTACATATTTTTTTTGTCAAGAGCTATCCAAATTTTGTTTAAGAGTTATCAATTTTTTTTTTGTCCATATTTAGGTATTACGTGACAAATTTATGATAAAAGATCGTTAACAATCTGGACATTGTCTGCTTAAAGGATCATATAGAAGCATATTCAATACTTCAGGGACTAAAATGATGCAATTGAAACATTAGGGACCAAAATGAAACAAATCGCATACTTTAGAGACCTCCATTGCAATTAGCCCTTTTCATATTACCTTTTTATTTTGTGGGTCCGTTGTATTTTAAAGTTCAAAATCAAACTTACCTTTTAAATACCGAATACAATGTATTATATAATGTTGGCGAACACTAATATTATATAATATTTTTTATATCCAATATAATACATCACTTGAGCAGAATTATTTAAATGCCCAATTGGGATAACACTTTTAGTTATATTTGAAATCATAAGAGGTACAGGTGTAATATTTAAAATTTGAAGAGATTTAGGTGTAATTTATCCATTTAATTTTAGTTGACTATTAGCTTCAAGTGCATATTAATATATGTTTATGATGGTGCTTGGAAATAACGGCCCAAGCCAACCAATGAGATGCTAGTGAGTTTTGTTAGTGTGATTGAGTGAGAGGTTAATCTATGAGAAAAGGAATGCAAAGAACGTGAGTGATTCGCCTTAGCCGAAGGACTAAGACTATGTTCACTGTAACAGAGTCTTCTGCTCCTTAAGGTTGTATATTGACTCCTGATTAATACAGTGAGATTATTCGTGCTAGGCCTTTACAAGGATTTGTGCTTTTGCTTGCTATGGCTCTCTGGCTAGGGAGTGCAGTGGGGAAGATAATCCATCCATCCTCTTGGTAGGATAACACTAATCTATTTATATGAGTCGTCCCTCCTAAGATTCCCGATAGTTCTTTTAACCTTTATACTGATTCTGTGGCATCTTCTGTCACTGTTCTACAACGGCCTTTGCTATTCGACGCTATTGTGCCCAAGCTCTCTGGACCATTACGCGCATCGCCATTCTTTGTGTCTGGGAGGGTGTAACTGTCATAGGCGTCAGAGATGATCCCCTTGTCTTTTAGACACATGGCATGACGGATGCTTCTAGGGCAAAGATTTGGCTTTTCTTTCCCAGGCTGTTCTTTTACTGGTATTTAACTAGACATGGGCTGGATCACTAATCCTTTGGTGCTTTTGCCTTTTGTCCTTTTCTGTTCTTCGATGTGGGCTAACTAAGGGATCATTCTTTGGGATTTTAAACAAGCAAGGATCTTTGGGGATTATTGGGCTCTAAGCCTATGGTGGCCCATGTCTAAAATTTCGTCCTTATCAGTTGCCCCTAGCCCCTGGTCACGACGATGACGTCATCTCTGACCTGGGGTTAGAATCGTCTTTTTCGAATTTGGCATTATCTCCCTGTGTGGCGGAAATGCCAAATTATCAGCTCTAATATAATTTGTGCTAATATTTGCTGCTTGTGATGCGATGATTTTACACACATGTCACCAGCAGGTGAGCCCAATGGTACGACTTCTTTCACTTGTCTGTCACAACTTAAATATTGTGTATAAAAGGGAAAATCTTTTTGTTTTTTCCCCTCTGGTGCTTTTTTGAAAACTCTTCCTTGTGTTTCCTTATCTCCTTTTGGCTTTTGAGGTGTCTTATTCCAGACTCTTAGGCAACTCACGATTTATGTGTTTTTGGTTCCCTTTTGCTTCCAGCGCCTTACTAGGTGCGTTTTTTTTTCCCTTATTCTTTTTGCTCAAATTGGATCCCTTCAACCCTCTTTGGTGGGGCTTCGGGTTCCGCTATCTGATTTGGAGATTCAGTTACTTCCGGAGTCATTCTGATGATTTTTCTTCTCTGTCGTACTTTGTAGATCGATCTATTTTGCTAAGAGTATCCTTCCTTAGGGGTTGGTGTTCGAGACCTTTATTCTTGACAGATTGCTCCTTACATTTGCCTTCTCTACACTTTGGTTCGCAACTCGAACCTTTGATGGGGAAGTTCGTCGTTTCCTCTTCTGGGTCAGATTTTAAGGAGCAGGTCAGTGAGGAGGTCGAATAAAGTACCTTGGCTTCCTTCAGCGACTGTTCTCCTGATGTTGGCGAGGTGGTTTCTAGGTCTGTCCCTGTGGTTTCCTCTTCAGCTCCTTCAGTAGAGGCTCAACCTCTTTCAGCTTGCCTCCTATCCCCTCTATCCATTCGAGGAAGAGGAAGCCCAAATCGATTCCGCCCTCTACTCTTAGAAGTAAAACCCGTGATGACCAGTCCGACTTATTTTGCTACATGGAGGCGACTCCCAACTATCTCAATGACGAGGATTTGGTTTTTCTTTCCCAGGCTGTTCTTTTACTGGTATTGAACTAGGCCTGGGGTGGACTGCTGATCCTCTAGTGCTTTGCCTTTTGTCCCTTTCTGCTCTTTGATGTGGGCTAACTGGTGGATCCTTTTTTGGGCTTTTAAACAAGCAAGGATCTTCTGGGCTTATTGGGCTCCAAGGCTATGGTAGTCCATGTCTAAAATTCTGTCTTTATCAATTTATATTTTTGAGGGTGTAAATTAAAATTCGAAAAATATTTTGAGGTATAATTTGTGCTTAACCCATTATAAAATAACTAGTTGTTGTTTGTGCCTGAAGGCACAGAATAATAAAAAAAATGATCAACAATAAATATATTTATATTAATATCCAAAATTAAATTATAAACATGGAGCAAAAAAAAAAATTTAAACATCGATTGTAGTGGGGGTGAACGGTGGTGATGGTGGTGGGAGATAGTGATGGTTGTGGTGCGTAACGACAACCGTGGTGATGTGACAGTTATGAGTGTCAACGGTGATGCGGGTGGCAAATTTTTAGTGACGATGGTGATAGTCACCGTCTTAGGTGACGGAGGTAATTGTTGTGAGCGACGGTGATGGTGGTTGGCAATGATGGTGATGGGGCAACGACGGTGGTTGGTTGTGATGGTGGGCAGTAACAAAAGTGGTGGTGGGCGACGAGAGGTGCTTCTGGACGACAGTGTAATGAGTTGTGGTAAATAATGGTGGTGGGGGTGAGTGACATTGGGTGGCGATAGTGGTGGGCAATGACGATTGGTAGTGGTAAGTTTGATGGGAGTGGGTGATAATGACTGATGGCTATGGTGAACAATGATGGGTGGTGGTAAGTTGTAATATTGAGCGGCAATGGGTGGTGGTGAGCAAAAATGATAGTGGTGAGTGTTGACGGCGAGTGATGGTGATAATGGTAATAAATATAAGAATTAGGTGAAAATTATGGTAGGTGGTTATAGTGGATGACAATAGTTGCAATCGGTGGTGGGGCAACGACGGCAACAAGGGCAACGATGAGGTTGGGGGTGGTGGTAGTGGGGGGTGGGATTGCGATAGTAGTGATACCGACAACGACAACGACAACGATGGTGATGGTGGTGGTGGTGGTAAGGTAGCAGCAAAGGTGGTGGGGTGGGGTGGCGGTAGTGGTGCTGGCAACAATAACGGTCAAAGTGATGGTTGTTGTGGCAGAGGTGGTGAGAGGGTGGCGATGACGATAACGGTAGTGGTAGTGGTGATGGTGATGGGGTGATGGAGGTGGTTGTGGTGAAGCAATTTCAAATACTATTTTTTTTATTAAATATTCATAAGTATTTATAAGTTTTATAAATAATTTTAAAGAATCACCTTAAACATACTCTTAAAGATTTATTTTACCTATTAAATTTGAGGGGTTAATATTAACCGTCAAATTAATTTTAGAATAAAATTTTTTAAAAAAATAATCGCTAAAAATAAAAATTATTTTATTTATCTTTTAAAATTTAAATTATATTCTAATTTATTATATTAATAAATAAAACTAATGAATCTCACTATTCATTATTTTGACATGACAAGAGATAATTACTTCATTCGTTCTTAAATATCTTAAATATCTGTCGTTTTACACAATTTATTTTATTTTATAATATCTGTCGTTTAATAAAACTAAAACATTATTAATATTTTTTCTTTCAAATTTACTCTTAACTTTTCAATACATTAAATTAGGTGCAAATTAAATGTCTTTCATATTCCCTTTTTTCTCTATACGTATTAAATAAAATATTTTACTCTTATATAATTATTTTTTATTCATATTAAAATTTTTTAATAATTTTTTTAATCTCCATACAAAAACCTTAAATAACATATAATTAAAAAGGAAAGAAGTATTATAATTCCTAAAATAGTGGAGCCAACTAAATCCACTGGATAACACACATCATCAATATCAACATCAATACTAAGAAATGTCAATGTTACTTCCGGTGAGAGACCGATACCAGCGTCGACTTTCACTAGCATCCAACGACCATAATTAACCAAACCCAAAAAACAGATGACTGTCCCAACAAATAACAACACAACTATATACCCAAAATCATAAAGAAATCAGACACAAAACAGAACCATAAATCAAATCTATAATTATTTTTATTGCTTGATTCCCGGGCATGGCGGGTGGACGGGTTGGAATCAATTTCTACAAACCAACTGTAATTTCAAAGATATATTGAAGAGAAAGGGTTGTACTGTCAACCAAAACATGACCCAATCCCTTATCTCATTTGGGTGTATCAAAATTCTAAAACTTATTTAGCATATACCCTAAAATTACCAAAAGAAACATTTCTTCTTTCTCATTCTTCTTCGTCAGCCATTTTCTCCTAAGATTTGCTTTCCTATCCTATACCACTTGCACCACCGGAGGTATGCCGGACAACCTTATTTCAACACCAGATGTGGCTGGACATTTTGCCTCCGGTGAGCCATCAGCACATTGCTCCGGTACTTCAAAGCAGAGTCTACATACCAACAGAACAAAATACCAACTCAAAACAGTCAGGTTTAGCGTAACATCTCAAAGTAGTGAAAAGGTAGGGGACCTTACCATAGCCAGGAGTGAAACTTCCAAGCTGTGGTTGAGTCTCCATGGGGTCTAAGTTCAAATTCAGGGCCTGGACCACTCTGTCTGGAAGCAAAACCGTGGAACACACTGCAACAGCGAACAAAATCATGTATAATCACATCAGAATACAGAACGATCAAGACCCAAAAGAATTTAAGCAGAATATACGATATAATCCAATCACCCACCATAAAACAAGGTTACAAAGGAAAAAAAAACAACCAAATACACAAAACCCTCGCTAATAGCTCTTGTTGTGACCTGGTTTTTTGCGAGTTTCGGAGGGGGTTCCGATTATTCGAGGCAAGAAAACACCAGTTCCAGCACATTCCCGTCTAGCCGCCGGATTCCCCAGAAAAATGGCCCTCATACCAGACCCAGGCTGTTGGGGTTGTTGCCGAGACAGTTGAGAAATAGGCCAACCAGAAAGTGACAAACCCACTGGCTTTCCACCATCATTTCTACCTCTATGCTCAACCATTTGCCGACTCTGTCGCTGTTGATACCTGGCCTGTTCCCAAACACCCTGCTGCATCGCCATTTTCTGCCGTTTCAACTGCTCAAGCTATCAGCAAGAGACATAATAAAATATATCCATGAGTATAGTCAGAAATAAGGGATAAAGTGTCTAAAAAATTACACAGGGATTTGAATAACACTATTACGGCTTACTTGGGTGGCTTGTAATTGTTGGTAAGAGAGGGACTGATTCGAATGAAACCCAAGATTTGGGCGATTTGGGTGACTTGTGTGAGGATTTTTCAACATGGGACTGGGCTTTCTTGGGGAACCAACAGTCCCATGTCCTGGTAATACCCATTTTGTTTTTCAGCCATTCTCATCCGAGCCACTTTCCTTGCAGCCGCATACAGTAGATCCCAAGCGGCCTCGTTCTGGCTCATAGGTGGAGGAGAAGAAACATTTGACGGACAATATGAACTTCCGTGCCACGAGTCCTTCTTGAAGCCACACCCACCAAGAACAGAACACAGCGTCGATTGAGGCGAGCCAGACGTAGCCAATGACTACACATGATAAAAACAAAAAAAAAAACCCAATTAGAGTTGGATAAAATAGAACCTAATCAACAAAATTAGATAAAATAGGCTGCAATAAGCTATACCTTCGATTTGTCATTGGCAAAAGCAGTGTCTGCTTTCCACAAATCGTCTTGAATGGTAGAACGAGCCAGTTTCTTAGTTAGACCAGTGAGGTACTCTTCTTCATCACTCTCAGTCTCGGTCGAACCCACGACGGACTCAACGGCTGAACACAGATCCGAGTTAGGACAAAACGACCCAAACCCAGTTGGGAAATCATAAGGAAAGTAGGCTCCTCCATCAATTTCTCTGCTTAACCACACGTCTCCTTCACTTTTCTTGGCGTTTATGTCGTCGTCAGTGAGGAACTGAGGAGGGAGCCAAAACTCTCCGTCATACAAATCTTCTGCCATTTCAAAACAGCTATAGGTATAACCAAAACTAGATAGATATGTAAGTGTATATATATAACTGATATAACCACACCACATAAGAGATTTCGAGGACCGTGGTGTGAGTCAATGCTTCTCAAAGGATTAATAATAGCCACCACTTCGGTTGTGATTGCTTGGTGTTCAGGGAGTCTGAGACCCTCAGCGCCCCCCTACTTCAAAAACAACTCAGGTATTATAAGTAGGGAGGAACCCCGGGTTAGGGATTTGGATAACGCACTATTAGGTGGGGTAACAGGCACGCGCGGTACCACCAATTCCAAAAAGCTATGGTCTGTTGGAGTAATTCCTGAATTTGAATCTATACAATTTTTTGGCATCAATTCATATTCTAATCTCATCTCGGCTTTTATGGTTTATCTTTCATTGAATGAACGAGAGAATTATCGAAAGTATACATAAATTGATAGAAATAATCATGACCGTTTGAACTAAGAAAAAAAACACGTATAACTTTTATTGGTTTTTTTTTTTTAATTTTGAGTGTCAATTATAACTTTAGGAGAGTTTTTACAAATTTTAATATGTCATTTATAACTTTTAAAGGTCAATTATAATATTTTGGAATAAGAGTGACACTGAACTCTGGCGGGATTGGGAGGGGTGCAGGTGGCAGGGCAGAGAAGAGTTTCAATTCATTTTCACCTTTATTTTCACAAGACTTTATATGAGTATCTATGTATATATTTATCGTCAAATATATATGATCCATTCTCAATCAAAACAGGATGAGTTTTGATGATTGCCCATATTTTTTGGTTCATGGTCATCCCTATTTTGGAGATCATTTATAATTTTAGAGGTATTTTTGGATCGATCATAAAATTATAAGAATTTATTCAAAATAATCTCAAAAATTATAAATAATTCACAAAACTTATAACTTGAAACATAAAAATTATAACATTGTCTAAAAAATTATAACTTTTTTCTATAAATAAATTCAAAAGTTTATACTCAATACACAATACTTATATGTGAACAAAAGTATGTAGCCTAATTCTTTTTTTTTTTTTTTGATATTTCAAAAAAGGGTGGGAGCAAAGAAGAACGCTCAGCGATCACTCCGATAGATCTTCATCAATGGGATTATAAGATCCTGTTCGCACTTGGAACACCTCTTAAAACATAACTTAATTAGGCTAACATAGCGGCCATCATTAAACTTCAACGAAGACTCCACAGTTCGAACTCACAACCCCAAGTTGAGAAGTAAGGCGACTATCTCGCTAAATCACCTTATTGGATGGTGTAACCTTATTTTTTGATGACGTGGCACTAGTACATATATAATCGGAGATTTCGACAGGCAGCTTTAACGGTGTATATGTGTTTGATCAAACTGCTCTTCCGTCTGTTTTAACGGCCTGTCGTTTTCTGGTGGCATCATCATTACGGGTCGTCGTTTTCTCAGTGCCGGCGTCAGACGGCGTGCCAGTTCTCGCGGATGCGAACTCAGTTCATTAATTCATTCAAATGAAATGCAAAAAGCAACAATATTTAATTATAATTATCACTACGACTGTCCAAATCGTTTAACTCAATAATTTGTTTTATAATTTAGTTAGTTTTTTTTGTCTAAAGATATAAAATAATAAAAAAAATGAACATTAATAAACATATTTGTATTCATATTTAAAATTAAATTACAAACATAAATGAGAGATAAAAAAATTTAAATGTCGATTGCAATAGAGATGAGCAGTGTTAGTGGTGGTGGACAGTAGTAGTGGAAGACGGTGATGATTATGGTGAGTGGTGACAATCGTGGTGGTGGTGATAGCTATAGGTGACAACGATGATAGTGGTGGTGGTGGGGTGAGTTTTGGATGATGATAGTAATAATGAACAATGATGATGTTAATTAATAGTGTTGGTTGTGGGACGATAATGGTGGTGGTGGGTGGTGACGATGGCGACAGTGGGGTATGATGGATGGCTACAGTGGTCTCCTATGATAGGTGGTGGTAATAGGTGTGGACGGGGGTGAGTGAAAGTGACTGGTGGCAATGATGGGCAATGACAGGGTGGTGGTGGTTTGTGGTTGTGGGTTATAGCAAGCAACAATAATAGTGGTTGGGTGCTGACGGTGGACGACGATGATAGTAGGATAATGGTGGTAATGGTTATAAAAATACATAAGAATAATACAATGATTGTGGTAATAATGAACGATGATAGTAGCAATCAATGGTAAGTGGTGATGGTTTTGTGGTGGGGCAGTGAGGATAGGGGGTGAGGGTGGGGTGCAAGTGGGGTAGTGGCGGTGGTGGAGGAGATGGTGGTGGTGAAAGGTGGCTGTGGTAGGGTGGCGATAATGGTGATAGCGACGACAATGGTGGTTGTGGTAGGGTGAGGGGTGGGGGTGCTGGTAGTGGTTTGGGGGGGGTAGTGGTGATGGTTGTGAAGCAGTGGGGTTAGTGGTGGAGCGATTCCAAATACTATTTTTTTTAAAGTATTTATGAAAAAAAATTTTTAAAAATTTTTTAAAAAGTCATCCAAACACACCCTTAGAACCTATTTTTTCTATTAAATTTGAATTTTAATATTAGCCGTCAAATTAACTTTAAAATAAAATTAAAAAAGATCTTAACTGCGAATAACAAAAATTATTTTATTTATCTTTTAAAATTTGAATTATGTTGTACTTTATTATATAGATATTTTAATTCTCGTAACTTTAATAATTTAAAATTAATAATTTATCACATTAACTCATTTAAAATATTATTTAATCATAATAATTAAATTTTCACCTTGTAAATATAATAAATAATTTTAATTTTAATTTTTTAACCATAATAACTTAACCCAAATATTCAAAAAACAAATCGTGTTTTATGTGCGGGGCACACTAATAAATGATAAGTATAGAACGTCTGCCAAGAATGAGTATATATCAGCATTACTGTATTATAATTTTTTTAATATCATGTTATAAAATAAAACATAATAAGATTTATCTTAAAAAACAATAAGTAAAATCTAAAAAATAAGTGCATATAAAAGTTATTAAGTGTCATCCAAAAGATGATATAATTACCAAATCAGTACTGTCCTCAAAATCCCAGTATTTGTATATCATTTGTATCGAGTTTTCAAGTGTCATTATTTTTGGTCGGGGATAATAATCGAATTGAATTTTGTGAGATAGAATCAAGCCGAGTCGGGCTTAAAAAATTATTAAAGTTCAACTTATTTAGAAAAAAAAATTTTGAGCTCAAAACAAGCAAAGTTCGAATAGTTCGATTATTTTATATATAAACAAATGAATTTTTTAGACTTGTTATACAAATTGAATCCGAACGGAGCCACCCTTGGCTTAGGGCACATGACCTCTCAATTTTTTTTTCTTATATTAGACATGTATTTTTTGAAATAAAATTTAAACATATTTAATTGTATCCACCATAATATTATATTATAGTGATATCAATTTGAATAGACTCCTAATTAAGTAATTGCTAACTTTTAAAATAATGTTATTAAAACTTAATTTAAGGACCAAATGCATTGTGATATTAAGTCTAATAGTGAGTCTTAATATTTAATAAACTCTATTATCTATCCAATGGTCACAAACCATTAGGCCTTGACCAATTAAATCTCAAAATACATGCAATTGATATTATTATTAACTTTTAAACATGCCGAAATATTATTTTGAACATATATTGATGTTATTTTATATATATATTTTTTAAATTATAGAGTTAATTCGTTATTGTATAAAATGTGTGTTATTATGTAGTAAACTATATAATCATATATAGAAGATTGGTGTATATATATATATATATAATATTATTGATAAAATTAATTTATAAATCTTTCAAATAATAAAAACAAACTAGTGTCAATTGTAAGTAAAAATAATTAGTAGCATTTTTTATAAGTAGTTTTAATTTTTCCTTTTTTGTTCATGTGGTGTATGTAGGTTTTTAATTTTCTATCTCCACTAAACTTTTAAGTATTAAATATAATTTTGATAAATATAAACTTATGAACTTTTACGCTCCGTTTGGTAGGGAGGATACAAAGTAGGAATGATAGAAAGTAGGAGGGATACACTTTCTATCCTTCAAGGATGGAAAGTAAGAAAAATACATTTTCCTTCTTTTGTATTTGGTTGGATCGATAAAAAATAAATAAATAAATAAATAAATATATATATATATATATATATATATATATATATATATATATATATATATATATATATATATATATATATATATATATTGTGCTAGCTAAGATTAGGGGTAACAATCGTATCGTATCATATCAAATTCGTGTTGAGTCGAAAATTTTCTTCTTTAGTTAAGACGGAATAAATATTTTTTTAATTTAATTTAATTTATTTTTAAAATTATTTTTAAATTTTTTTAATATATATATATATATATATATAAAATACATAAGAGTTTGAAAGTTTATCCCCTATACATTTTTCCTCCTAAAAACATTACATCATCAAATTTTATCTATTACATGTTCAATCATTTAACATTTGATTAATTTGTAATTTAACACAAATTTTATTTTATACATTGTTCATACATGATAATGTACATATGTTGAAATTTTTTTATCGAAATTATATATTTTTATAAAATTTTGATGCTATTTTTTAAAGAATAATAAGTAAAAATTAATTTTAAATGATGTAATAAAAGAATCGAAGAAATAAAAAATTGTTTGTTGGTCTGGTGGGATCAATTTTTTAAGCGCTCAAATTTTATATTTTATCATGCCTTCAGGCATGAGTTATGACTAGTATATACATATTTTATCATTGTATTTTTATATGAAATTAATATTTACATAATATATGTATATATAAAAAGATATGTAAACAAATAAGATACATCTCAACACAAATAATTAATTTTTTATCCACTTTCTTTTGATTTTGGAAGGATTGATTTGGGTGAGTTGGAAGGAAAATTAATCTATCCACTTTTCTATTTTTTTACATTCCTTATTTACCAAATATGATGTTTTATTTATCCCTCCAATTTTTCATCCTTTTAACTTTTGATCTTCCAATTTTTTTAACGTATCAAACGGAACATTATAGTCCATTAAAAATAACAATTAAAACATACTAATGTGCTTACCTTAAAAGTCTTTTTTTGTTCAACCAAGAAACTTAACTTGATTATCAATTTTATTCCTAAGACGACGGTCATACCCAAGTTGTTAAGTACTCGAATTATATCACGGTGGTCATGCCAATGTTGTCGGAACATTTTTCCGTTGGCCATTGAACTTTGAAAAGAAAAGACTCAGTTTCCTTGGTGTAAACCATCCACACGTTGTCTCGTTGCATGCTTGCTTCGTATTTACGTAAAATAATGTTTGATTTTGGCGCCGAAAGAGCGACAGAGTAATCCTATGCACAAACGTCATTTTCATATAACTAAGCTTCCTTCGTCATCCAAATCTCTCTCTCTCTCTCTCTCTCTCTCTCTCTCTTATAATGAACCATTGAGAATCTTAATTGAATGGACCCGCCTGCAGATTTGTAGGTCTTCCCGCATGATTATAATTTTTTTGATAATTAATGATATTTAAGTCAGTTTATAAAAATTTTAATTAATTATTTTTTGATTTGATTAATTACAGCTCATCTATTTCGGAATTAATATATTTATAAAAAATAAATTTCTCATAATCTAATCTCAATAAATTATTAAGAATCAAATTTAGAATGTCTACATTTAACCTCGCCCTATTACTCTCGAATAACCCTTACTTAGAGTCTTGATCAAAATCTTATAGACCGCCCATGCCATGCAGTTTGGATTGGCCATGCATTGTATTATTTGAATTTAATTTAACATTTAATCAATTTTAATTTTTAGATTGATGTAATAACAATAATAAATCAACATTATTCTTTCTTATAATGAACCATTGAGAATCCCCATGGAGTGACAAGGAGGGCTCACCTTACTCATAACTACTTTTCAATTGATGAGGAGGGCTCACCTTAATCATCGTGCAGTGTTTGGTGAAAAACAAAATGATGGACAAGAGTGGAAAAATCGGATCTTCTTGATTGTTCGACCACTATTACTAATGTGACAACGTAATAATATGACCAGCATGTCTGTTTTCATAATCCAAGCTATGAGTGGTGTCCAGGTGGCGGAGAAAATATTCGCCGTAACAGTGATATCATGTTGACATTGATAATGCGATCGATCAATAATAAAATTTTAAATGAGTAAAGTGAATTCTATTTGAATAGTTTTACTTAAATGAGTAAAGTGAATTCTATTTGGATAGTTTTTGCTCCATTTAGTAGAAAAGATGAAAAGTAGGAAAGATAGAAAGTAGTAATGATACACTTTCTTTCTTTTTTGGTTTGATTGGATGGATGAAAAATAAAAATGACTAATTTTATTTATTTATTTTTTTTGTGCTGGTTAAGATTAGGGGTGACAATCGAGTCGTATCATATCAGATTCGTGTTGAGTTATTACGGGTTTGTGTCGAACATTAATCATACTTAACTCACTCATTTAACTAATTGTGCCGTGTCGAGTTATGAATTGACTTATTTATTTTCGTGTCATGTTCGTATTTGGATTAATCAAATTCGTGTCGAGTTTAAATCGTGTCACCGTGTTGAGTCAAAAATTTTCACTCCTAGTTATGATGGAAAAAATATTTTTTTAATTTAAAATTTTTAATTTTTAAATTTATTTTTAATATATATATATATATATAAATACATATTTTATTATTTTATTTTTATATGAAATTAATGTATATATAATATATGTATATATAAAAAATATATATAGACAAATAAGATACATCTCAATACAAATAATTAAATTTTCATCCATTTTTTTTTCAATTTTGGAGGGATTGATTTTGATGAGTTGAAAAAAAATTAATCCATCCACTTTTTTATCCTTCCTATTTTTTTATTTATTCCTCTAACTTTTCATCATTCTATTTTTTCTTCGTACCAAACAATTCATTATTGATTTTCATATAATTATTGGTTTACACAAGTGGTGGTGGGTCTAAAGTGCTTAACAGAGAGAATTAAGGAGAGAATAATTTCTACAAGACATGACTATCTTAGACTTATTCCTAAAAAATAAATTTCGGACACATGCGATCATCCATTAACAACGAATATCAATTTAACTCAAGAGTCACCAACCAAGATTGAACACAAAGATGTCTACATGACAATGTAGTATTCGCTCCTCAAAGTATAACGCCACACCACTTAACTACTAGTATTAGTAGGTTAAAAAATGTGAAAATGGTGTCCTTGTTATCTTGAGTGAAGTTTAAGCTTGTTCCCGATATTCCCTCTTTAAGCTTGTTCCCGATATTCCCTCTTCCATCTTTTCCTTATAGTTTCTTTCTTTTTCCCTTGTCCTCGCTTTCTCATAGCTGGTCAAGGAAAAGTAGGTCACCTTCCACAGCATGTGTTCTCTGTTTCTCCCTTTGCTTCTTTTGGTAGTTTTCTATCCTTTTGTCAGACCAGCCCGGCCACAAGTCATTTTAATCCTCCTCAACTATTTTATGTTATTAGTGTCATATTACCACAATCATTGACTTATGTCATGAATTCAGAAAAAGAGTATTTCATTTTAATCTTCGAACTATGTATTTTGTCTCACTTTATACCAGACAATTTGATAATTTTCATCTAAAAGATAACGGAGGTTTGTGTTTGGTGCAATGTGAAATTAGTTCAATAATTGAGGGGGGAATGGGAAAATTCAATAATTTAAAGAACATAGTGAGATTGAGTTAAATAATTAAGGGATTAACAGTGTAATTTTTCATTCTTTTATCGCCAGCAGTGTTCTTTCCCTTCTTCTGTTAGCCCGACTTGTTGCCTAAAGAGATTATTTGTAGGACCCTTCATCACATGTGGTAGTTTCATTTTCCTTCTTTCGAGTAAGCAGTATGGTATGCTATGAATATCCTACATCCAAATTGAGGAGTAGATATTCAATGCAGCGATGGTGACACCATTTATCACTGTCATATGGTATTATCATCAAATTTAAAGATTACAAACAAGTAAAATAAATTCTATTATTTTCATTACTACCGGTAACAATTACATTCAATCAGTAACATATAAGATTAATAAAATTCACTTTATTTATTTTTTGTCCTCTAATTCATTGACGACACTATATGACAGTGATGACTTGATGTCACCGTTACAATGAATATTTTCTCCAAATTGAGAGAGAGAGATAAGAGCTTTATATTTCATGAATTTTGTAATTTTAACGTCTATGACTTATCTTTAATCAAATTCAAGAAAAAATTAATATATTTATATATAACCCGGCCTAAACACCCTCATTGAACCTAAAAAAAAAAAGAGGATGGAGAGAGTTGGTGGTGTCATTTCTTAGTTGTGGGTGGAGGGTGGGGTCTCCATTTGTGGTGCTGTGGGTGTGTCAAAGTTGTGGGCAGAGAGGAAGTAGGTACGCAAATGAAAGAGAAGACGGGTATTTATTTGACGGAAAATATAACATAATTCAAATAAAATTTTAAAAATATAAATTCAAATAAATATCATCTCTTAAATGAGCGTTAAATGAGTGAATTTTATTGAAAAAGTTGATAAAATTTACTAATTTAAAAGATGATATGCATTTATATTGTAATTTTTTGAAATTAATTTGAATATTATAACATTAATCATTCACCCTGAAAATAGTTTTACCTTTTAAAATAATTTTTTCGCTCGAGTCCCATTGACGTATTACATAAATTTTTAATACCAACAAAAAAATTATTTTGATTTTTAATTAATTTTGATTCGGCCCACGGAACGTTAACTTGGTTGGTGGCTAATAATTAATTAAAAAATTCTAACAAAAAAATTTAAAATACAAAAGTTATATCAAAATATTTTTTTTTTAGTAATATTATTGAAATTTAATTTATTGAGTTAATTTACTATAACTTTTAAATTGATTGTGGACCCTATCAAATATTAAAATTTATTGTTAATTTCATAGTTTTAATCGAACTATATCATTAAATTAATAAATTAAATTAAATTTTAAAATCTAAATAACATTATTCTTTTTTTTTTTCTGTCTATGCTGATAATGAAACCCAAGGCGTGGATGCAATGGCATTACATTCAAAGCCTTAATGTCATTACAGTAATGCACATCGATCAAAATCAGAATATCGAGGCAACTTGGTGCCTTGATTAACGGAGATGATTTTGGGCAGTCAAGGTTGTCGTTTACTGTCAATTGGGAAGTGTTCCATAGATTTTCTCGAAAATTTTGACCATCCGAGTCAACGCAACGTCAAATCACTTTTAGTAGAAAGTGTCTAATTCACGTCTATTTTGATTAATGTTTTTAAAGGTCCGAACAAAGATAAGTAATTTATATTGAAAATATGGTATTTTAAAGAGGTAAATTTTTTATAATTAAATTTTAAAAGATTGTCGAAATTTAAATTTAAAATATTTAAATTTATTACTTAACTTTGTTACTATTTAAATTATTTCTTGAAGTTTAACCACTTCTATGACAATCCTTATACTTCGTTTGCTCGATTGAAAAATAGAAAGATAAAAAAGTTGAAAAAATGGATAATTATAGAGATAAATAAAACATCATATTTGGTAAAAAATAAAAATAAGAGGATAAAAAAGTGGATAGATAAACTTTTCTTTCAACTTATCAAAATCAATCCTTTTAAAATTAGGCAAAAAAAAGAAGGAAAATGATACTCACATTAGATAAAAATATGTTGTTTATTTTTTTAATCTATAATTAATTACTTATTTACTTTAAACATCTAAACCCAAACTCATATACCGGTAAATGGAATTACATTATCTGTTAATACTGAGTGTGTGTTTTTGTATATTAGTGTATTTATTTTTTATTTAAAAATCAAATAAAAATATTGATATATTTTTATGTGATTTGTGTTTGTTAAAATACATGACGCATATACCATAGTTACATGGTGTATAATATATATACTAATCTCATACAAGAATAAAATAGTAAATTATGTATGTATATATATTGTTTCTATGCTTCTATTTTTTTCATCAATGCCAAACATAAAAAAAAATTATTATTTATACTTTTCATCTATCGTACTAAACACAAATGAAGGAAAACGTATCATTTTTATTTTTTTTAATTAAAAGATAGAAAGTATATTTCTCTTACTTTTCATATTTTCTACCAAACAAAGCATAAATACCGGTGTCAATCAAGAAATGTGGTCCATAGTCTTGAGTGGCGGTCCGAAGACTCCGAACTAATTATACAATGTGTACCAAATGCCACGACAAATGATAATGTGCTTACTTCCTATTGTTTTTGGTCACGATAGATACAGATGAGAGGGTTAGAGATTCGAAACTGACACGGAAGGAAAGACACTTACTACTAAGTTAATCTTATTTTATTGCACTGATTGCTGATTGGGTTTGACTATAAGGGGATTTTGAAAGTTCTGAGTTTGATTAGAACCTACGAAAGAAGAGAATTCTTTTGAGGGACGAGTTTTGATCATAGGAGTGGGATGGGCCTCAACACTAAGGCATTCGATTCTTCTCATAATTTTTCATTACTAGAGTCTTTCATAACTATCATTTTTGCTGATGGTGCTTACACATTATTAGGAGGTTTAATTCGATTTTAAGAATTTGGGCTAGCCTGAGCTTAGCCCAAGCAAACCATGAAATGGACCAGGCCTAGTAAATTGTGTTGAGATTAGCATGGTTTTGTCCTAACTTGAACATTACATGGGACTACATCCAAATCCTAACCATGGTTCGCATACTGAATTTGGGCTGGACTGGCGCCACCTCTTCCGCATCCTGGTGAGAACTCAATGCGGCTAGGATTTTGAACATGAAAAGATAATCGCTCTTTAAAACACAAAACTAGAAATGTTTGAGCTCCAGCTACATGAAGTGATGCAGAGAGAGTTGTAAATCTAAATATTTTAAATTCGAATCTTGTTAATATCTTGAGATCAGGCCATGATGAATTTATCCCTCATGAATATTCTAATCCCGATGTGGATGACCTGTCTTTGACTAGAATGAAGAGAAAATTAGTTGATGTGTTGAAATTTGACCCAAACTTTATTGAGAGAATTATGATTTTTAGTTGGTTTAGGAGTTCCTAGTCCACATGGGATTCTTGCCAAATAAAGTTAGGGTAAATTGTACCAATGGTCTATCAGGTTTGCCACTTGTTGCACTTTCGTCCTTAAACTATTAATTTCGTCATTTTGTCTTCAATGTTCACATATTGACTCATTTTAGTCCTTACGCCTAACTTCCGTCCAAATAATAGATGAAAAATGTCATGTGTCTCTCACGTGCAACTTTTGAAGGATATTTTTGGTATTTTACTACTATTTATGTATCCAAACACAATTATGCTTTATATATATATACATTAAAAATGAACCCAAACACCACCTTCTTCTTTCTTTCTTTTTACTCCTCTCTCTCCCTCACACAGGTAGACATCATTCTCTCTGCCTCATAGACCCATGCATCATTCTCTCTCTCTCTCTCTCTCTCTCTCTTGTTAGTGCATCTCCACCCCCAAACCCAACACATCTAAACACTAACACAAACACAACAGAAAACAACAAATACACATCCACAAACAAAAACCCACATCGTTATTGCGTCTCCACCCCTCCCCCCAAACCAACACATCTAAACCCAAACACAAACAGAAACACAATAGAACAGAGAGAGAGAGATAGAAAGAGAGATGTACATGAGTAATGTATTCTTTGCCAGAGACGGTGTGGATAAGATCGTCGGCTGTTGTGGTGGCAATAAGGAATAAATGAAAAATATGGTATGAATTGGGTATTGCTCAATTGAATTTTGGTTGTGAATTTCTCTATAGATCTCCCTCCTAAATTATGTATTGTTTTCTAAAATTTCGTTGGGGACATGAGAATTGATGGGTCTAGTACACTAGTGGTGGGAAGCAAGATTTGTGGTGATGGAGGTAGGTTTATTGGGTTGGCTTGTGATGTATTCTTTGTTACTCTTTCTATGCTGGTCTGTGTGCGTGTGTCGAGTGTTTACGTGTGTGTGAAAAAGGAGAGGTGAGATAGAGAGAGATAGAGAGATCACCTGGGTTGAGTGGTCGTCACCAGTGGTGGTTGATTCCAGCGGTGGTGGATGGTGGCGGTCGATTCCAGTGGTGGAGCCTTGCACACACACACACACACAAAAGAGAGAGAGAGAGAGAGAGGGTAATTTTTTTTAATCTTTTTGTGAGAGTACTTTATTTTTTCATTTATGCCTAATGTTTTAAGAATATAATGATAAAAATGTCCCTTAATACCTTTATGTGCATAACACATGACATTTTTAGTCACTTTTTTGGACAGAAGTTAAGGGTAAAGACCAAGTGAGTCAATTTGTAAAGATTGAGGACGAAATTGAAGAAACTAAAAATTTAGGACGAAAGTGCAATAAGTAACAAACATCAGGGACCAATTGTCCAATTTACCCTTAAAGTTATCATTTTATTGGAAGTGTTTTATTAGAAAAGGTGTTTCTGTTAGAAGTATTTTATTAGAACTAAAATTGTTAGAGTTTTGAAGATATGTTAGTGTAGGCAATCCGGTGTGTTAATGGAAAAAGCCTTTTTGGTTTTCAAATAATATAGGGTTTGTGGTTTGTGACTATAATTTTTTTTTTTTAATCATAACATGCACAAATTAACACAGACAAATCCACATGGTTTAAGCTCAACACATTTGAGAGAGAGGAAACCTTTTTTTGTTTTCAAAATCGAAGAAATGGAGGAAACATATTTGGATAGTTGTATTCTCTCTTTTGTTTTTAAGAAACTGAGAAGAAAAATGACAGAGATTAGAGAACATATGTGGGCTGTTTTGGACGATTTTGGAACCAAATTTTTGAGAATTTAGAAAACATGGAAAACGTTTTCTATGCACTTAATGTACCACTATAAAAGCATTTTGTGTGTGTGTGTGTGTGTCTCTCTGACACCATGGATTTGTCTTCAACCCACAAATCTGGTGACTGGAAACACAGATTCGATGACTGGAAACATAGATTCGGCGATTCGCGCAGCTCTGATGAGCGCCTGAGTTCCCACCATCGAATTGATGCCTTATCATTCTTCAGACCAACATCTCTCTCTCTCTCTCTCTCTCTGCCAAGACCATAGATCTGTCTTCAACCCACAGATCTGGTGGAAGACGCAGCTCTGATGAACGTCTGAGATCCCACCATTGAATCGACGACTTCTCCTTCTTCAGACCAACAACTATGACGTCTCTAGCTCTCTCTCTCTAAGCATCTATACAAATCTAACCATATCTATACATGATTTACAGATTTGATTTTCCTATATCTGTAAAATCATAATTAATTTTTACATGATTAAAGCACTGGTAAACATGATTTACAATAAAATTCACAGATCTGGGTGTAATATGATTGAAGGTAGGTATAATATAATGGTCATTTGAGATTATTTTGGTGTTGTTTGTGTTTTTGGGTATAATATGTTTATTTTGATCATTGGAATCAAATTTTTTTAAGGAAATCATTTATTTTTGGGTTATTATTTTTAACATTTTTTGGATTACTGTCTAAACAGGTTTTATTGTTTTTTGTTCTACAACTGTTTTTGGAGTCATATAACTAAACAAGTTTTAAAACATAAAAAATAAAAACACTTTTTGAAAGCTCTTTCGAAAATTAAGTTTTTTGAAATGCAAACCAAACATGTCTATAGTTTTTTGTTGTTCGAGATTTTAAATGTGTTGGTCGTTTTTCGACTTTCTTATTTTATTTTCTTAGATCTTTAATTAAATATTTGTGTATGAGACTATTTTGAGATCCTACATCTAATATCAAAGCCAATTTTAGAGATTACAAATAGGTGATGACAATTAGGAACGAGTTCGTTCAATGCCTGGTTGGAAAATTTGACGAGAGGTCAAATTTTCAACATTAAAAAACATAGATAGAGTTATTTTTTAAGGTTATGAATTTTTCAGATATTGTGACAAACGGGTTCATAGATGCCGTAGATCTACCAACTCACACAAAATTCCAAAATGATGAATTGGGAAGTAATCGAAAGAAAGATAATAGAGTGTTGGTGTATATTTATAGACCAATTAGTTTGTCAATTTATGACAAGATTACTCATGTTTCGACGACAAAGGCGGCATGAAATGTCTTTATCAATTGTTATATTGGACAAGATAAGGTGAAAAAAGTTCGTTCGGAGATGTAGACAACAGAGTTCTTGTTAAAATCGGAGAGTATATTTAATTATTTCTTGCAGATGTTGGTTTTTGTTGATCAGATGAGAGCCAATGGCAAGGATGTGAAGGATCTCCAGGTTATGGAGAAAATTCTTTGAACCTTATCAATGAGGTTCAAGTATATTGTCAAAGCTGTCATGGAGTCAAAGGATCTTGATTCCCTAACATCCCTACCAAATTTTTAAGGGAAAAACTCCCTATGAGATTAGGAGTAGTCAGAAGCCAAGTATTTAGCATTTGAGGGTGTTTGATTGTATTGCCTATGCCCATGTTCTTGACAGGTCTCATACAAAAATTTTTAAAGGAGAAACTCCTTATGAGATTTGGAGTGGTCAGAAGCCTGGTATTTAGCTTTTGAGGGTGTTTGGTTCTATTATCTATGTCTATGTTCCTAATCCATCTAGGAAAAAGCTTTAGGACAAGGCTGCAAAGTGTATTTTTATTGGGTATAGCTCAGTTACAAAGGGGTACAAGTTTTATAATCCCATAACGGGAAAACTGATTATTAATAGGGATGTCACTTTTGATGAGCAGGGTGTTTGAGATTGGTCTTAAAAGAAAAATAAGTTAGCCACACTTGTTTCTCTTAATGTTGATGATTCAGTTGGTGATCAGTCAATTGAACAGTCCCTAGCTGTTCAATCCACATAACCAGAGTCATCCAGGTGTTCACAACGTGAACGACACGTGCCAGTTAGATCGGAATATTATGTGATTGATACTGACAGTTATCCTTCAGATAAGAATTTGGTAAATTTTGTTTTATATGTAGATTATGATCATGTGTTTTTTTAGTGATGCTTGCAAAAAAAAAAAAAACATTAGGTGAATGCAATAGATGAAGCAATTCATGTTATTGAGAAAAGTAAAACATGAGAGCTTATTTCTCTTCCTAAGGAAAAGAAAACTATTGGAGTTAAATGGGTGCACAAGACCATATACAAGTCAAACGAAGAGGTGAATCGTTTCAAAGTGAGGTTAGTAGCTAAGGGTTACAAACAGAAATTAGATATTGATTATCTTAAGGGTTTTGCTCTTGTTGCTAGGCTTGATATTGTTCATATGATTATTTCTCTTATTGATAATAATTTTTGAAAGATATTTCAAATAGATGTGAAATCTGTTTTTTTGAATGGCGTCCTGGAGGAAGAAGTTTATGTTGAGCAACTTACTAATTATGTGAATAAAGGTGATGAAAACAAAGTTTATAAGTTGAAAAATGTTTTGTATGGGTTTAAACAAGCCCCTAAAGCTTGGTACACCCGAATTAATTCTTATTTTGAAGAGAATAGTTTTTAGAGATGTTCCTATGAACACACTTTGTATATCAAAACTAATTCTCATGAAAATATTATTATTGTGTGTTTGTACGTAGATGATCTGATTTTCACATGGAATAACCTAAAGTTAACTGAGAAATTCAAGAAGGTAATGATTTCTTAATTTAAGATGACTGATATGGGTCTGATGTCTTATTTTCTTGAAATTGAAGTAAATTAGGCAGATAGCGGGATTTTTATTTTCCAACAGAAGTATGCTAGGGATATCCTTAAATGGTTTAGAATGGATTCTTGTAATCTTATTTTGATTCCGATTGAAAAAAGATTGAAATTGGGTAAAGATGATAATAGTGAGTTGGTGAATCCCATATATTTCAAATGGTTGGTAGGAAGTTTATGTTATTTGACTTCAACTAGACTTGATATTATTTTTGGAGTTAGCCTTATCAACGGATACATGGAGTTTCTACGTCAATCCCACTTGCAAGTAGCAAAACTGAATTTGAGATATGTTAAAGGTACTTATAGTGATGATATTCTTTATTCTCCTGTTGGTTCTTGTGAACTTGTAGGTATACAAGTAGTGATTGAGGAGGTGATGTAGAAAAAGCAAAAAATACTTCATAATATTGTTTTTAAATCGGTTCAAGAATTTTTTATTGGTCTTCAAAGAAATAACAAGTTATTGCCTTGTCTATCACTGAAATAGAGTATAATGAAGCCACCAGTAGTGCTACACAGGTAGTGTGGCTATGTCGTATGCTTTGATTTTTATAGCATGTACATAAATTTTTTTTAAAGATTTTCTATGATAACAAGTCAGCTATTATTTTGTCAAAGAATTCAGTTTTTCATGGAAGGACTAAACATATTCATGTGAAGTGTCATTATATTCGTGACTTAGTTATTGACGGCGAGATTGAGATCTTAGATTATCATTCAAAGGATCAAGTTATTGATATTTTTATCAAGCCACTTAAATCTCATGCGTTCATGAAGCTGAAGCAAATGATGGGGATGATCATGATTAAAGAGTTTGGTTCAAGAAAGGTTGTTGGAATTTGACCCAAATTTAGTGAGATAATCATAATTTTTAGTTGGTTTAGGAGTTCCTACTCCATGTGAGATTCTTACCAATTAGAATTATCATTTTATTAGAAGTATTTTGTTAGAAAAAGTGTTGTTTTAGAAGTATTTTATTAGAACTAAAATTGTTAAAGTTTTTATGTTATGTTAGTGGAGGCAGTCCGGTGTGTTAACGTGCTCCTCTTTTTTTTTTTTTTTTTTTCTTATTTTATTTTCTTAGATCTTTGATTAAATCTTTGTGTATGAGATTATTTTGAAATCTTATAATACGCGTAAACTGACCTGAATACTCTTGACCGTTACAAAAAAAAAAAAAATCTAACCCAACATTAATTATTCTTCTTCTGCAAAACAGAGGAGAAACCTATCAAGAACACGAAAAGAACTAATGCTCCAAAGTCAAATTTGATAACACGAAAAGAACTCATGCTCCAAAGAAAAATCGTACCTATATATATCTATCCTTCTTGGTGGTCATTGTTTTGATTGTCTTCATAAAGAAATTTCCACAAGCATGCAGATGTTTGTTAGAGAAAGACTTCCGGTTTCATCCACTCTATGACGTGGCATATTACAAGTTGAGTTAAATGTTCCTATCAACAATTATACAGATCAAATTGAATTTGAAACATCAATGATTTGCCAATCCTTGAACTATGACCCAATCCTTGACATTATGTAATAATCAAGAGTTATTTAAGTCTCTTAGAACGCTCGATTAATTTTTCCGTCCTTTTTAATTATTATGGTATATCACTTAATAAAATGATTTGAGAAAATTAGTGTGATTTAATCGTGTGACATCCTCTTTTGAAGTGGAGGGGAGCACATGTCATTGACCCAATTCCTCGTGGCAGAATAGGACCTTGATTAAATAGGTTTGACCTAATCCCGATTTGCCCTAGTCCATTGAATATTTTTACTTGAGTATGAGACAAGATGTCCTACATTTATGTGAGATTTAATCTGTCACGTATGTATTAGAACAACCC
This sequence comes from Ilex paraguariensis, assembly GCA_963454935.2. Lineage (NCBI taxonomy): Eukaryota > Viridiplantae > Streptophyta > Magnoliopsida > Aquifoliales > Aquifoliaceae > Ilex > Ilex paraguariensis. The sequence goes on from CAUOFW020007602.1 coordinate 365,280, forward strand.
ATTGTTGTTTAGCAATAATTATTTCAGGAGTAATGTTATATAAAATTAAAAAATAAACTTAAAAAGTAAACTTGAAAATTACAATCATTAAAGTAGTAGTAGGTCTCAATAAAGGCTAAGATCTACAATAAAATCAATTATTGTAATTATCAAATCTGCTTTTTAAATTCATATAACATTACTCTTACTCTTATTTCACAAGTAGACCGTGAAAGCCAAAAATTACAGAATAAAAATTGTTTTTATAGGGAAAGTCTATCGTACTTAAAAAAAAAAAATTTAAATATCGTATTCAAAGTTATAATTTTTTTATGGTAAAATTATACATTTGAAAGAAAAAATTACAACTGCTCAAGAGAAGTTCATGATCAAAGTTATAATTTTTCTTTTATGAGTTGTAACTTTTGGAATTAATCTCAATCTTTTGTGATAGCTTATACTCTTTACAAGTTATAACTTATACTTCAAAAAAATTATAATGTAGTCTTACAAAACTATTACTTTCAATATCGTACCACAGAGGTACCGTAGCTCTTCCCATTTTGATATAGGAATGCCATTTTTCTAGTTGGGTCAAAATACGGTGTTCAAAAATAATTTTTCACTGCTGTACCTCATATTTTTTACTAATAAAAGTACGACACGTGTGAAGTGTTGTATATTTTATTATTTTACTTTATTTTATCAATGACAAGATTAATGGTTAGGATTAATTTTTTGGTACGATACCTACATTTGTTTTTTATGGGTACAGTAGTGTGGTCCCATTTTCTAATATTAAGCAAGAATTCCACAGCTGGAAAGTTGGTTTCATGCCGGAAGCTTTTGATGCATGCATGGGATGATTCAATTTAAGGTTGGATTTTTGTTAAAGCTGTTTGCCTTTGGACATGCACAATTACAAGTAGAGAAGCTGCGAGGAAGTTTCATGTCTGCCTTCTTAACAACACCCCCCGAGCCCCCCCCCCCCCCCCCCCCCACACACACACAAAAAAAAACCAAAACTGAAAAACCTTTCATGTTTTGTTCATGAACTACGGAAAATAGGGGAAAGAAACAACTCTACCTGCTTGATAACACCACTTAAAATTTAAAATTAAATTAAATACTTTAAATATTTAATGAATTAAATATACTTGATGACTCAAAACTTATACCGTTTAATGTTTTAAGCACTTTTTAAACATATATTGAAATTTTAAGTAACAAACTACATGTTTATCGTTTAATATTGAAAATTTTAGGCAATAAATTTTTTTTAAATTCCTCGTAATGGACAAATACATCTTCAATGCATTTTACATTCTTTCACTTTTCAATACTCATCATCCACCACCACCGTTAATATTTACAACAACCACCACTATCACTACAACTATTGTGCCATTACCACTACTAACGTTACCATCACTATTGTGTCGTCGTCACTACTATTGTGTCACCTCCATTGCCACCACCATGTGTTGTTGCTACCACCATTATTGTATTGCTACAGCCACAACTATCATTGTGTTACTGTCACCTCCACCATTATGTCACTACCATTACCACCACCTAAATCATTATTGTCGTTGTCACCATCACTACCATTGTGTCATTGCCACCACTATGCCACCACACCACCAACAACATCATCACTACCATTGTGTTGTCGTCACCACCATCACCACCTCCACCACTGTCGTGTTGTCGCCACCACCATTGTGTTGCCGCTACCACCAGTATTGTGATGGTGGTGATTAGAATAAGATAGTTGCGGAGAGATGATTAAAAAAAGAGATAAAAATTAAAATAATAATAATTTTCAAATTTTACCTCGTTATATTTGTCAAACAACTTGATTCAATTAAACACTTAAATTTCAGTTAATACTAACCAGTCTATAAATTAAAAAATTCAGCATTCAACACTTAAAATTTAACATTCAGTTTTGAGTTTTATCAAACACTACCTAAGCTTGTCATGAATGTTCGTATCTAATTTGAATTCGACTCTATCAGTCATATATTGAAATTATTTATCAACTAATTGGATTAGATGTGTATAACATTACCTTCGACTCTTTTAGTCAAATGAATCTGTTCTTAATTATTATTTCTCTTCGTTGACAATTAGATTGGACAAATATAGTAATCCTATTACGGCATTTTGCTAGTCATTACAAATTCGACCACACAAAAGAAAACAAAAACAATGGAATATATTGTGATTAAATCCAAAAAAAAAAAAATGGCTTTGGTGGATATTTTGTAACTTCATTTTTCTATTAAAAAAATTATCTGAGTATAATCTAAGTTCAGATTTGATTCTATTAGATCTAAATATAGATTAGTTATGTTATATTTTGTATAGTTGGAGTTAAATATATAAATATTCATTTTAATTAAAAAATAAAATTTTATTTTAATGCACTGCTTCGGTTATCTAAGAAACGAAAATGTTTTGGAAACATATAAAAACAAATAAAGATTTGAGAGTTTATTTTTATAACATTTTAAAAAATTTGTCAAAGTACACCAAAAAACCTTGAAATACTTACGAAAGACTTCAAAATTTTATAATTTTAATTTCATCAGTAATTTATTTCAATCTCTTTAAAAATAAAAATATTCTAACCATTTCAAAACAAAATTATAATTTCGTGTGAATTCTAATAAGACGAAATTCAATGAATGGGATGGGATGGGATGGGATGATGCATATCAAGATGTAAATTACAATCAACAAGCACAAGCAGTGTGGAAATTGAAAACTACTCTGACCTTCATTTTCAATCACGTGATAACATTTCATAATTGCGTATGAAATCACATGAAAGAATTCAGTAATTGCAGGCTGATTAAAATTAGAGACTAAATAAAGAGTTTAAATGACATGACAGTTGTTGATATGATAAGAATAACTTTCATGTTAGCAAAATTTTTTCGCCTTTAAATCAAGGACAAATGAGACAAAATCTTTTCGTCTCATACGCTTCCCTAACACGAACAGAAAAAAGAAATGAAGGACAGATGGTGCAAAATTTTTTCGTTTTCTCTGTTTCCCTAACACATACTGAAAAAAAAATGACATGATAGTTAATCTTGTCATACTAGTAACTTCCATATCATTTGAACTCTTTATTTGATCTTTAATTTTGAACGGCATAACCGAAAAAAATTTGATTAACCCGGAAGCAAGAAACGAACATTCAATTCAGAGATTCTTCAACCCCACCTCCACCCAAATCCGACCCGGCCCACATCGCTTGCCCTTATCTAGTGGTATCTTATCTATAAAATGGAAGCCTTCTCACCAGAGCTTCCATCCCAAAGCATCAACCCATTTCTAAAGATTACACCTTTTTAAGTATTTTATTTTGCTTTCAAGTTTCATACGCCAAGTTCGAATTTGTTCCTAATACAACCAAGAACAAGAAGAGAGAGCAGAGAGAGAATGGGGAAAGACAGGAAGGTTGGGGTGGCAATGGATTTCTCGAAGAGCAGCAAGACGGCTCTGCAATGGGCTATTGACAACTTGGGTGAAAAAGGTGATACCTTCTACATCATCCACATCAAGTCTCATGCATCCGATGAGGCTCGCAATCAACTCTGGTCCAAATCTGGTTCACGTAAGTCCCTGATTCATTATCATCGTCATTTTTATAGATCATTTCATACCCATGATACTGATCCAACCTTTCTTCGTCTGATCTTGATGATTTTGATCTGATCTGACTGAAATTGATCTGAGTTTTTTGTTTTGTAGCTCTCATTCCTCTGGTGGAGTTTCGTGAACCAGAGGTGATGAACAAGTACGAAGTGAAGATTGATATTGAAGTTCTTGACACGCTTGACACTGCTTCCAGGCAAAAAGAGGTTAGGGCATTTAGATTTAGTTTTATGTTCTGTTTTTTTTTTTTAAATGTTGGGGTTTTCAAGTTTCATACGGATAATTATTTGTTTGTAATTGGGTGAGTGATTTTAAGAAATAAATGTTTTTTTTTTGTTTTTTGTAGATAATCTTTGTTACGAAACTGTATTGGGGAGACGCAAGAGAGAAGCTGTGTGAAGCTATTGAAGAGCTGAAGCTGGATTCATTGGTCATGGGAAGCAGGGGACTTAGCACCATCAAAAGGTACTTCTTTTATTCTGATTTTTTTTCATTTCTCTATATCGACCATGATCTGATCTTTCACAAATCACAATATATAGTGGTAGTCTCTCTCTCTCTCAAAGTTAACATGGGATGTGTTTTGTTTTGGGGGTTGGTGGTGATGACACAGGATAATCTTGGGAAGCGTGACCAACTACGTGATGGCAAATGCTGCTTGCCCTGTGACCATCGTCAAAGATCCAGATTTCCACAAGCCCTGAACAAGATTTTCAAATGATATCAAATAAGAACTTGCATGTTCTTTCCTGCTTTTTGTTCGGTGTTTTGGTTTGAAAGTTTATGCACTTGACTTGATTAAGTTTTTATACAAGAGAAAAGTTGATGATATGTGATATTTTAAACACTAAATATTTGGAAATAATAAATATGTTTCGGTGTGGATGCCCCCCTCCCCGCCGCTTCTTTCCCCTGTGGAGGAGCTACTTTGTTCCAGTCACTAGGCCGAATATTATAAGTGCCCTTTTAGCGCAATAAGGGGATTTGTTCTGTCGTCCCGGATTCATTCCTCCATTTAATAGTAGGAGAAGATATTTAGGATTTTTTTCTCCAGAGCTAGAGTAAGAGAGAATGTCAATAGATGATAAGATCTTCTACAGTTACTTTTTTTTTAAGTCGGCTCTTTATTTTATCTTTTATGGGATTGTGTTTAAAAATAGTTAGTGACTATGTTATTCATTCGGCCAACGAATTTTGATCGGACTAGAAGATAGGGTTTCGAAGTGGGAACACTGTGGACTATGACGGGTATCTCTTTTTAAAAATTTTAATGTTTTATGCATGTCTAAGTCAAATGTACTTGTCGGTCTAGAGACTTGTTCTTGAAATATTTGGCCATTAATTAATTAATTAATAATTTCACAAGACAGGTGTCAATAAAATAATCTTTATCGTTTCGCTAATGCTGTTGTTTCCATCTTTTTTAATCAATTCTTTTATCTGTGTGATTGTATTTTTAAAACCATGCTTTGCCCATGATGGTGACAGTCAAAATGTCATGTTCAAATGCTAGCAGGTGGGTGGAAGTCGGGGATGAAGCTATTTTCCGGAAGAAAACTTTTCAACTTCAATAAATAAATAAAAAACTGCCCAAAACAGAGACACGACTTCATAAAAACAATTGTAATTTAATAAATTAGTGTGAAACAATGTTATTGTAGTAAAATTACCTATGTGGTCATACTTAGTATGTCTTATACAGGGTGTGTTTAGCTTCATTGTAATATTTTAATTTTTCGGTTTAATAAAATTATTTATTTTTTGGAAAAAAAATTAAAAAAAAGGGTAAATGGGTTAAAAAAAAAACTCATGATACATGAGTGGCATTGATCCAGCTTTCCACTGAAATTAGTTGAAGGGTTTGCCCGTGTTTATTTGTTCATTTTAGGAGAAACCCTTACATAATTGCTCTAGCTTATTGATGACTAGTAATTGCTCGTGCCTGAAGGCACGGTGTTACTCACAAATTAATAATTTAAATATCTGAAAAATTATGCTACAAAAACTATGTTATAACCACCGAAACATAATAATTCAAATATATGAAAAAATATATCAGTTGACAATATTTAATATTATGTTTTTGATTCAAAATCTACGATTTTTATATTCATAATCAACTTTATCTGAATAATATCAAAATTCATAACTAATAGAATGAAAATTAAAACAATACTCCAACAAAAAAACTAAGTTTGCAGATATTGTCAAATGACCAAATATAACTATCAGAAATTCAATCGACTTCCAAAAGACACTACCTGAAAAAAAAAAAAAAAGAGATTACAGTTAGGTGTTTATTTATTCTCTAAAAACATACATTTTTTCTTTTATCCATATTCAAATAATAAAACATAGAGAAATAATGTTTACCTATAAAATATTGATTCATCTGTGGAGGTCTTGTTCATAGTAGGTTCAGTTGAGCCTCCACGTCTTCTAACGCTCGTGAACAGAGTATGTCATCTTCGATATTTGCCAATGTCTCCTCCAATTCTATCATATCTATGAAGCCATTTTCAAACTTCTTATTGATTTCGTCAATTGCCACGTAGATGGAAGCGTGTTAACAACAGCATATAACATAATTGGATTATTCGGCATAAAACCTTCTTGTTGCAGTTTATAAAATAACTGTTCTTTCTTTTTTATATGATCTAGAACATTCGTCTCTGGACCCATTTTTTCTTGCTCAAACTGTATCCATAATGGATGGATATCGCGTTCCACTTCCACTAATAATTGTACAAACCGTACTGCATTGGTTGGTTTGTCGTCTAAAAATATTTTTTCCGTTGTAGAATTCCAAGTTATGGGAAGAGTCTCTATTATTTTATGCATAATATAATTATCACTTATATTTTTCCCTGCCATTTGTAACATACGACATAGTTCAACCTTTTTCATCCCAAACTTCGAGATTGGGGTTCCATCTTCAAACGATTCATTTTCAAATTTTTCTTGTATGCCTGATAGAGCTACACGCGTACTACGACGTACAAATATTGGAGGTCGTTCCATTATATCTGTACATAATATAAAAGATACAAATTAAAATTGTATTAATCACATTAGCAATGGAGTAATAAACATTACAACAAACAAAATAATATTTTTTCACCCATGTGATTTAATAAAAATAATAACAATCCAACATAAAAAATTGGAATAATTATTAGGAATGCGAAATTACAATAAATCAAGACACCAACAAAATATACCAAACCATATATGAAATTCATAGAATAATTATTCAAATCACCATCATATCATAATACTGTCACCACAGACATAATAGTAGTAATTACAATCATGCAAGTAATTAAGTATCAAGTTTATATTAAAAATTCTAGAATCAAACATATGATCTATCTTCACGGAGATATAGTTAATAGATTAGCCTTCCAGTTGGTCTTTAAACTTTCTCTTCATCACTTTCCTGAATGTTATTGTGTCAATACATATCCGAAATTGCAAGTTTGGAGAATGCACAACAACCTAGTTTTACAGAAAGAAAGAAAACCAAACTTTAGTGATATATATTAGTTATAAAAGAATAAATCTCGTTTCAACAGTATTAGAATCGGATTACCTTATTACGATATCCCCATCGGTGAAGTTGCGTTGTATTTATTCTTTTCATCGCTTTAGCCAATTCCCACCAATCCTACAAATATGAATTATAATGTAAAGTTAACGTGATTATTTTAATTCAATATGTATTCAATAGGAGCAATACGTAAATAAATTGTACTATTTTTTTGCTATTGAATAGGAAGTTCTATAATAGAACTTCAGGGTAAACGATGTTTGATGTGCAATTCGATTCATTTTCAGGAAGAAGAACACATATACGATCAGAAGATGTGCATCTGGATAATGCCACATACAGATGTTCATGGCTAAACACCGGTGTGCGCAGATCAACCCCAACGAATTTTACAGACTGTCCTTGAGATTTATTGATTGTCATAGCATATGTTAATCGAATAGGAAATTGACGTCTCGTCATCTGAAAAGGCAATTTTGAAGATGTTGGTGACAGAGATATTCTTGGAATGAAGACCAAATTGCCAGATTTATCACCATTTAAAATTTGAGCTTCAATCACACGCATGACACATCTGACAAACATCAATCGCGTGCCATTACAAAGCCCTTCCTTCGGCGCTATATTTCTCAGCAACATTATTGGGCTACCCACCTTCAAATCTAATTTAAACGGCGGTAACCCAGCAGGGTTTAGAGAGTTTAAATACTCATTAGGATATCGATTAGTGATCGATCGATCAAGTTCATCACCCTCTGCCATTTTGTCAGCTGCTAAATACGTAATTATCTGTCCCGGTGAAATATTCATTGCTGCAGCATTTATAGCATTCACATCGTCATTCCTTGCAGAAAGAATTGTGCGTTCGGTTAGGAAGTCCGGGGTAACTGAACCAACCATATCCAAATGTGGATAAATTCTAAATATTAATTCTCGAAGAGTATGACACTTTTGTATTATTGATGGAAGTTGTACAATTTCTTGTGGGTTTGTTCCTACCTAAAAATTAGAAGTGAAATTAGAGAAGATAAATTGATAATAATTGCAAAAAATAATATTTTATATACTGAATGATCAATGGAATATTACCTCCATCAAGAATTTTGCAAATTCAACATTTTCAGAATTTGTGTTAGTTAAGCGCATGTTTAACCTCAAAGTCAAAACTTGTACATCCCTCCACAATACAGATCGCCTCAATGACGCACCTATAATTTGCTCGCGGACTCCTTTCGGTATAACTGTCAAGATTTGTCGAAAGTCTCCACCTAGAACAACAGTAATACCCCCGAATGGCTTTTGGTTATCACAAACATCTTGAAGTGTACGATTTACTGCCTCAACACAATACCTATGTTGCATAGGTACTTCATCCCATATTATTAGTTTAGTCGATCTGAATAATTCTGCATGCATCGATTGTTTGGTAAACCCACAAATTGAATTTTCAAGCACATCCAAGGGAATGCAAAATGTTGAATGTGCTGTGCGGCCCCCCATTAGTAATAAAGATGCAATACCGGAAGAAGCCACAGTAACGACGATATATCCAAAGCTGCACAATTTTTTAGCAACTGTATTATACACAAACGTTTTTCCCGTGCCGGCGCCCCCACTCAAGAAAAAAGTAGTTCTTTTATTTTCAATTACTGATGAAGTAATTGCAGTATAAGCAGCATGTTGTGCATCATTGAGGCGATCGACATCATTTTGTGCATCCAACTGTTCAGCTTCATGATGGAGTTGTTGATGTTCAAACAATATTCTGTTACCAACTATTGGATTCCAATTCCCAATTGGTTGTGGCATGGGTGAAAAGTCGACTAAACTTTTGCCCGACTCATGGAGCAACTGGTCTAATAAATATATACCATAATCTTCAATTTGATCCTGAGAAGGATTAGAAATGCCAAACATTGTACAAATCTTGTGCTCTAGGTCATCACATATATGCATTGAAAATTGATTCCATAAATCAAGTGGATCCAACGGAGAGCATTCCGTGAGAATAATACTAAATAGTCTCCTCAACTGATGTCCGGTTTTCATAGATGAAGCTTCTTGCATACATTGTACCCATTCTCCGTCATCTTCCAGAAGTCCCCTTGCAACGCATGCTGATTTGAAAGTGTTGTACATAACATCATTTACCATGCGTAAGTTATCAAATGATGTTGGTCCTTTTACAACAGTTAGTAACAAACGCAGATAAAATCGCTCACCTGAATTGGGGCTAGCAAAGTACATTCTACCAATTGCGTACCCCTTTTGTCTAGGTGTCCATTTATATGTTTTCTTATTCCAAACAAATTTTTGTGGAAACTCCTGGTAAGTCAATGCCCGTGCAGATTCATTTGAAGTACAACATGTAAAAAAACCAGTCAAGGTTGTCTCTTGTTGTGCACCTCTAGAAATGATTTCACCTATTAGTTCGACCGTATTAAAAATAACACGATGCATCCCAGGTAAATGTAGTTCTAGACGTACAACAGTTGAAATCTCTTCATGCAAAGGATTACTAAATAATCGCCAAGCAGCTTCGGGCGGTGCAATATACCTTGCATCAAGATATTGTTGGATCTCATTTCCTCCTCCCAGCACCATCGTGGTACGATCATGACCCTTGTAAATGTATTTGTGAATGTACTTCACACATCTTATTCCCGCACAAACTTCCACATTGATATGGCAGTTGAACATTTTGGAAAGATACGGATTGTGTGGCACAACATCCCTATTATCAACTTGTTGCCCCCCTCTCACTGTATACACGCGGCCATTATTACGACGACGATAGATAGGATATCCATCTTCATCCATACTTGTTGATTCTACAAATGTTCGAGGAAACCTCTTAGTGCACACGCCATTTTCCATACATGACGCTCGCGGATTGCGAGTACCACATGGTCCATGTACCATACAACTTTTGATTGTATCAAAAAGAATAGGATTATCGTCAGGATCAGAAATTCAGCACATACCACATTGTCTACTTGAGCACATGATTGAATTTTATCAGGGCCATGAAGAAACAGAAGTGCATGCATGTGTGGTAGGCCCCGTTTTTGGAATTCGATTGTAAAAACATGTGCTACTTTTTTTCCAAACAATTGTGTTGTTTCTATCTCCTTCATCAAAACTTTTCTCTTTAACTCAAAAACTCTCGCAACTAAATCAGGACGGTCATAAACTGATTGATGTTGTAACAAAGCTGAAGAAATCTCAGGCCAGTTGGGATTTGCAGTCATGGTGAGAAATATATCAGGTTGTTGATTGTACCTTGTATAGCCATGGAATCTTGAAATATTTCAAACATATGTCTTGCGCTACCAGTGAAGGAAGATGGCAAAATCATTCGTCGACCAATTTGTTCATGACCCAGCTCATCATCACAAACATCAGTAAAGGCTTTGTATAGTTCTGCACGAAGTTTTGATTGATTAAGCTTATAGTATGTCAACCGATTTTGTTCTGTAGCAGCCCAAGCATCTACTAAATACTCCTGGAATAGTTCCCCCCCCCCTCAAAATTGTTGAATATTCAGTTGGATGTTGAAACAAACGATAACTATGATATTGCACTGAGTAAGTCGATTTCGTTGAGGGTCTACCAAGTGAACTGTCCCACTGTCTCAACTCAGGTTCCCATCCAAGTTCACCGCGGGGGGAACAATAACACATAATGCAAGGTAAATCTGCGAGGTGACACTCATTAATCTGCATCAACT